>OU342476.1:15235721-15522113 GCA_910589355.1 Parapoynx stratiotata
TGCATGTTTTTGCACGTGACTGTACTGCGCGCATCCATCATTTATTAATGCCAGGTTCCTATATTCAAAAGCGAAATTTTTGGCTACGGACAGTATTTCGGACACAATTTTATAGGAAAAACGAGTCATTTTAAGAATATAGGACTCCGCTTAATCTTGTTTTTTAAGAATATAGGATTCCGCTTAATCTTGTTTTAAGAATCTTTCAAAAATGTCTCAAAGCAAAGAGTTGTTCTATTCAGTAGAAGTAAAAGTCATTTCCAGAATTTAATTTGGTGTTTTGTAATATTATTAGGATACGTACTTTGAACAAGGACGCCTTTATCGACAAAATGTTGTGATAAACATATTTGTAACGTTAGATAGTTAGTTGTAGGAATTATTATGTGATATTAAGTCATTGTTACGGTTATATTCCAATTATAAGATCGCTTTGTCTAGATGACAACTATAAGACAACTTTGCTTGCTTTTTATAGTAAAATGTTTCTTTAAGAAGTCGTAAAGTGACGTAATGTTGTCTGCGAAAAGAACATACTTAGACGTTCCTAAATTTCTAAAATGCTAGTGCAGATTAATTATTTTTGTTACTGTGCTGCCATAATTATAAATTGTCTAACAGTGAGTCCTAATTATGGAGCATGTTTTTTAACATTACAAGATATAAAAAAAAACTCTGAATTGCAATGTTATAAAACATGTTACACAATGTGGACGTGTTATATAGCATGTTATATATCTGGACTCACGTCACTTAAATAAGAACTTAAATCGGCTCTAAAATCGGCTGTTACTCAACATATTAAAAATCGTCATTGCTGTTTCAGTCAAGTAACATTTAAACATCGTACATCGTACATAAATCATAAAAATCGTACGATTTTTAATATGTTGATCTAGGAGGCGATTTTAAATAATATGATTTAAAAAGCTTGCAAAGACAGCTGTAGCCGAGTTGGGGCGGACGGGGCACTACTCGTTCGAGAAGCCGCGGAGATCGCGGGTTCGATCCCACCGCCGCCACCACTAAGTTTGAATAAAACTTGTACAGTTCATTGTGAGTATCGCTTGCCTCACATTGTGCCCGGTGCATGGCAACAGGCTCGCCACCTGTTACATGGGTACCTAACATATCTGGTAAAATGTAGGTTTCAAACACGCTAGTACGCTTTGACCTTCGATATCGAAAATAAAACTACCTTCGCCGTGGTCAGGCTTTGGATGGGTGACCAAAACTTTGTAATCTCGGACTCCTCCGTGCTTTGGAAAGCACGTTAAGCCGATGGTTCCGGCTGCTATTGCAACCGTTTCTTTTGCATTGCATCCCACCAACCCTCATTGGGCCAGCGTGGTGGTGTTACCCATACTCATGTGTTTGTTTCCATGAGGAAGGCCTGTGCCCAGCAGTGGGACGTTTATAGGCTAAGGACAATGGTAGTTGGTACAGTTTACACAGTCAAACGTGCGTGAACAAAGGTACTGTATTTAATTTTGTTGGATTTTTTTATTACAAATTATCTCTTGTGTATGGCCAGAAATATTATTAATTGCGTTTGTTATGTTTTTTATACTTTTCTATTTATAGTTTATGGTAAATATAATATACACCTTTTGTTATGGTCCAAGTATTAATAATATTTTTGTTAATAAGTTGCTTTAAGTATTTGTTTGCAGTATTGTCAGCACGAAAACAGGATTAGTTTTTTGTCTTAAACGCGAATTAATTTGGGGTTATCATTTTGTTAAAGAACGAAGTTAGCTAGCCTTAAACAGATTTTTATGTAACTAATTTAAGATATAATCAGGACTATATCCCCGAAGGGGAAGGAAGACGTGATAATTTTTATGATCGGCTATTCATACCCCTTTTTCCTAAAACTGCAAGAAATCTCGAATAAGCCTCTTTGGTAAAAAAAAACTCCTAAATATTTATGAGTTATAAGAAACAGGTTAATTTGGAATATACAGGAAGGAAAAAACTAACCGATTCCGTCATTGCTGTTTCAGTCAACTAACATTTAAACACATACAAATATGTAGAAACTTGCTAATTTACTTAAAAAATATATTACGAGACTACAAGAGCCTGGGATGTGGCAGAATTCGGGTCTGCGGAAGCCATTCTCCCGAACCGTTTCCAAGGCCTCCCAATCTAGTTAGACACTAGAGCCCTGATATTTCTAAATAAGGACGCATTTACAACTAAATTACAGTCGAAAACTTTATGGCCTATCTTTAGTCCATATTCTCGTACTCGCGTTTCTCGTGTCACCTTGTGAAAGGTTTCCACTGTGATTTAGTGGTAAATACGTTCTTATTTAGCGTGATCGGGGCCAAGGTCGTGGTTCTCGCAAGTGGTTGCTCGGGGCAGATAGCAGAACGGACTATTGGCGCCCGTTTTCTCCGGCCCACTCGTCTACGCCGGAATTCTGGCACATTCTTACCCTCTTGTTTGAATTTTAGTTTTGACTATTTTAAATGTGTTTTGTATTTGAAAGTGACCACTTCTAGGTAATGATGATTAAAGCTCTTGTGTATGAATTATTCGATTATATGGATATCAGAAATATCTTGTAATTTCTTAATAATGTCACCATGCTAATGCAAGTGCGACCTACACTTACCTACTTGATAATTGATTACCATTGTTAATGTATAAAATATAACTTCTTTTTTATTAAGTTTGTACTATTCATAATTTTCTTCCATGTATATTATTATAATAATTATTATATTTAATAATATACGTATGTAGTTAGTCATTCGTTTTATACAAAATGCTTATTTAATTTAAATACAGAACTTTTTATAATAAAATGTCTGGTGTATCATTTAATACTCCTAATAAAAACCTCCACTCTCCATAATAATTTCAGTCGCATACAATTCAATAAAACCGATATTTTTGATTCATGAAACGTAACAGGTGGCATAATGTACTACGCTACATTGGACGTTTCATTCTGAACTACCCACACAATACTATTATAATTTAACGTATCATCACACCTTTCCTGGAGGGGTAGGCAGAGGTATTAACACCCACTTTCGCCAGATATGTTAAGTCCCCATGTAACTGATGGCGAGCGATATTCACAATGAACTGTACATAAGTTTGATTCAAGAAGTTGTATTGTAACTAGAGTTATTTTTAACTTAAACAGGTCTTTATATTATTAATATACTAAAGCGTTATAATTATATTTGCTTAGAAAGCGGGCAGTGTAAAGGACTGATATTACATGCCATTACAAAGGAGACCCTTGGTCAACAGTCAACACCACGACCGATCTAGACCAAAACAATAGGTACGGCCTAGTGTCGACCTATATGTATATGTGTGCAGTTGACCGAGCCTGGCAAGGCATGTCGATGCCCTACTGCCCCAGATCACCGGGTCGGCCACAGCGCATGTGCAGTCCATCTCTCAATGGATCTCGACACTACGCTGCACGGTTACACCTTTCGGGGAAGATGCACGAGAATTTTACTTCCGCTCGTGGAGTTTATCAAAAGTTCATGTAATTTATTTAAATTATTATTAAATTTTCATTTTTTTAATAATTGACGACAGGATAAGCAATGTTTTAATGAAAACAATAAATGAAAGAATTTATTTTATTTGCTTTTAATTAACTGAAGAATAATGATAATAGAGGTATCTAAAGGAATAATTTCAGTTCCATATATAAATTCTTAATAGAACAATAATTTTAAAGTTTACGACGCATTGCGCGAGTAGATGATGGAGATTTAATTTAGAAACTGGCAGCACTCCCTGCTTTTGTTGTCTCGAAAGAACAAATATGGCCGCCGCTCAGAACGTCAAAACTTCTAAGACGACTGCTTACGCAGAAAACGTGTGAACATTCCGAGAAAAACGAATCGAAAAGTGATAAATTGGTGACTGTGTTGTGATCCAATGGCTGTGCTAGAGTGAACTTGGAGATTTTCATTTATACGTTAAATGGTGACCAAGAGAACGGGTACGATTTCCTTCAAGCTAAATAAATGCACCGTAAGTATTATTGTACTAAGTTCCTTCATTATCAACTGCCTAAGCCCTCACATTACTCGCTACTTTATCTTTGGAGCCGATCTGTCGATTAGTCATAGCATGATGACCAAAAATCTGTAACCATGTCTATGTTACTCACTATTTTGAAGTCTTACCTTGATAAAAACCTTGTTATTATCCTTGCAACAGTTAATTTCAGCATCGATGACCTGTAATTGAACTTCAGTCAATCAATTACAGGTAAAGAACAAGAGTTCTTTGTAGATTTTTATTCGATAACACGGTACGATGTCAGTACCCATAAATAGAATTATTATGCATTTCTCGTATTCGTACAAGTCGAAAGGTTGAAATTGCAAACCTTTCGGATTCTCTTTGATTACGTTATGAATAAATATTATTTGTGTATGGCCTTTACAGATATTTACGCGCGAAATAACCGAATGACTGCGCCGTTTCTTTACAAGGATTTTCATGATTTTGTATTAATTTTTCATGTTGGTATAGGAATGAACAAGTTTATCAGTTCTTTAATAACAAAATCATTCCTTCCTTTTCACACTAAGTATGATATAATATACAATCTACTTATTATTTTGAAATTAATAAATAAATATCACACATTACACAGTAAAACTTGCTTCTCTTTCATTTAACAATTTTTTTTTGTGTATAAAATAACAATGATGAATTTTGCGCCTATTTTGCTTGTAAAATACACAATAATGATTAACAAAGAGTATGAACAAAAGGAAACCCACTTAAGGTTTAAAAAAAAATGTATTGTGGGTTTAATTGCTTTCTGTTGTTATAGTGATTAAAGCAATCCCTTTAAGTAATAATGTCCAATCATATTTTCTACTAGTGGCTTCCCACGGTTTCACTCGATTGGTACCTTTTCCCATGGGAATATCAAGATCAAAAGTTACCTATGTCCTTCCTCGGGCTCTATACTATTTTGTGTACGAAATTTCAATTAAATCAGCTCAGTAGTTTTGATGTCAAACTGAGACTGACAGACAGTGGGACAGAATGAGTAACTTTCGCATTTATAATATAAGTATGGATAGTAAATGGTATATTTACTTATTTTCGTCAAGGTTGGTAGTTAACAGCAAAATCAATGTTATATGTATGATCATAAGACTAATTTCCCTGCTCTGTTAGTTTTGCTTTCAATGTTTTGTTGTTACATGTTCACCATATTAATACTATCTAGCCTCGTCTTCATTCACACAATGTACCTTTTGTTTGGTATCCTAATATTAGGTCCTTTACTATGAAATTGGCATATTTTTCCAGAATTTGGGGAAGTATGCATTCTCCATTGGTTTTTCTTCTCAATGAGAAATCCAGAGTTAATAATATTTGGTATGTATCATTAGACAAACTTTAGTTTAAGTTATATGTGTGATATTACCCTTAATAGAAGTTATTTATTATCTTTATATTATTGCAAATCAAATGGAGTATTCCGGAGGCAGTGAAAAAGAGTGGTCTTGCATTCTTATTATAACACATTATACACAAAAAAATTAACAAAAGAAAACATTACTTCGAAATAGGGTCTATTTTTAAAAGAGGTAATAACTTTATATGAATGGTTTGAAAATCAATAGTTACAAACAAAATACTAAGGCAGAAAATATTCGCCAATTTCACAGGGATGACCCAATATATATTTTAAGGCACCATGGAGACAACAATCTAATTGACTTTGATAGTTAAAGGGTGAATACTTTCAATAGATTCTCGTTCACATCTCCAGAGTCTTACATTAATAAATAAATACTACTCTTGGGAAACGACGTGTAGCCGAGACAGTCACATCTATCAACTAGCCCCATTTTAACCAACTAATGCTGCTTGTGTTACAGATACTTGATGATAAAAAATATATATATTATTATTATTATGGATAAATATATTTAATAAATAAATAAATACATATAAATATTCAGATTTTATATAATACATAAATAAACATCAAAGAGGAATGGAATGAAGCATGTTGGGTATAACATTAGGGGTTGAAGAAGGGCTCAGGATATAAGACTTACAACTAAAGTGGAAGACGTCCTACAAAAAGGAAAACAGCTTAAATGGCGATGGACAGACCATATGACAAGAGAAAGCAAAACAAAATGGACCAAGATCATGACAGAGTGGCATCCACGCGATGGAAAAAAAAAGAAGAGGCAGACAAGGCAAAAGATGGGAAGATGATAATATAAGGAAGATAGGAGGTCCTATTTGGACAAGGAAAGCAAGAGACAGAGAGGAGTGGAGAAGCCTGGAGGAGGCCTATGTGTCATAAGACACGCTGAAGTGTTAAACCAAACCAACAATTCAGCATAAAGGCTTAATAATAAAAAAATATATAAACATCCAAGACTGGAGAACAAATGCCTGCATTCATCACACAAACATCTGCCCTCGGCTGAGACCGGCGTACAGACCACTCGACCACGGAGGTCGTCAATATTGTAGATTCATTGATAAATCTGATTTAGGAAATAAAGGGTTCGATATTTCTTTGGTACAATAAATTGAGCTGAAATGAGCTCGGTGGCGTAGTGGTTCGTATGATGTGGCTTTCGATCGAAGTCAAAGCTGTTTTCATCAGGGTCAGGCCGCGGATGGGTGACCAAATATTTGTGATCTTGAGCTCCTCCGTGCTTCGGAAGGCTAACGTGCCTTGGACCCGGTCGCTGTTGCGACCGTTTCTACCCACCAACCCGCATTGGGCCAGCGTGGTGATGTTACGGCCCATGCTCCTCGTGTGTTTCTTCATGAGGAAGGCCTGCGCCTTGCAGCTGGACGTATATAGGCTGAGGACGACAATAAATTAATTTTATGTTTGTACCTGTTATCCAATTTTTTTTACAAAAACAGCAAATGACTGGACCATCTGATGGTTTGCAGTTGGAGAGTCCATTTGGAGAAATAGCTAAGGTCATACCGAACAGTAGCCCTAGCCCCCACCAAGCTAAGGTCCTACAACATCGGTAGAGACCCATGTAGGACGGTGGGAATATATGTATTGTATTGTCCTCAGCCTATTACGTCCCGCTGCTGGGACAGGCCTTCCTCATCGAGATACATGAGGAGTATGGTAGATACAGTTGCAATAGCGACGGGGATCAACGGTTTAACGTGCCTCCTGAAGCATCACGGAGATCACCAAGTTTTGGTCACCCATCCAAAGCCAAATCGTAGAAACACTACCCCATCAAGCTCCACAGGAATATGTGTTACGGTTGGGAATTCCATGTACTAGATAGATGTAGATGGATGGTCCCGTGTTGGCCCGGGACACAAAAAGAATGTACACAACTGCTTTTCTTGCCAGCAGGCGACTAAGGGCGTATTGGGAACTGGGTCTGTGATTGTGTAGGCGACGAGCTAGCCACTTGTTACTTCTCTTTCACAATTTTTCATCTGATCAAACCCATTTTCGTATGGCTAAATGTGATCTAAAGGAACACAGTGCTCCTTGGACTTTGTCTACCCCTACGCGGATTACAGGCGTGATTATATGTATGTAGATGGAAATTATACGCTGACCTATTATAAAATCCTGATTTTGATATGACTCGTCTGTTTACTTACCCTTTACTTAATGAGAACTTATTGCACAATATAAATCAACGCAAGCCGTCCATCCTATGATTGAGTTAGTAGAAATTAGAGTAATATTGTGCAAGATATTGTTATCGAGAGATTACTAACCAAGCAAGCAGCTCTTACATTGCTTACAGCTTAAAGTTTCGCATTCCTTTATAGGTAAAGAAAAAAATTCACGATGGTAACTATAGCCAAGGTGATTCTGCGAGTTCATATTGAATAAAAGTTTTATCATTTTATCATATCGAATCGTGTTGGTGGTGCTAGTGTGGCTGGGTAGTGCAATTCCTGTTTACTTGGGTCACAATAATATAAACGTCGTGGTTCTGTAGTTAGAAGTCTTATAGAGATGACAAGATTTCTAACAGAAGAGGATTATAATACACTCAACATCAAGTGAGCAGTTTTTGTGGGTTCCGTACCCAAAGGGTAAAGACTGTAGGCAATATTTTATTTTATCATTTAATTATTTACTAGGTGTTGCCCGCGATTTCTTTCGCGGTCACTGGTTTTTTAACTATCCCACGGGAACCCTTTGATTTTCCGGAATAAAAAGTATCTGAGATGTTGATTGAGGATATATGGTATCACCATGCTAAATTTTATTGAAATCGGTCCAGCCATTTCGGAGATTAGCCCGTACAAAAAGACAAAGAAACAAAAAAATTAAAATGTGTTGGTGTTTTTCTATGTACATGGACCTCTACCATAGACGTATTTAAGTAGACAACCAAAGAAGATAGAGACAAAAAAATCGCTTATGGAGATATAACAAGCATGAACGAGAAAGCCATTGACTGTCATTTATAACCATATTCGATTGACAGCTTTACACAACTCGGAACACGTAAAAATATCTCTTTGGAAATTTTATAATCTTAAAATATTTCTAGTTAATATTTTTTATTCGAAATATGGTTATAAGTGCTGTAATTGATTGTGGTTTCAACCAAAGGAATAATCCAGAAATCTGCAGTTTTCACAGGTAATTACGAACAATATTGTAACAGCAATAAAACGTTTATATAAGTTTGCAATTGGACTTTCCTATGATGTTACTGTAAAATTACGTCAATCATTTATTATAATTTAATATTTTGTGTATATAAATGTTATTTTATTTCTAGTTTACAAGATTTTGAGGATTAATTCACAATTTACATATACGTTAGCGCTTGACTAAAATTTATCGACATTATTATCGATGTTTATTTTTGATTGAAAAATAAGTTTATTGATATTTTAAGTTAGTACAATTTTTAATGTATTTACCATTTAAAAGCAAGGAACGTTAAACAAAAAGAACGTATAATTAATTGTATGTGTAATTATATGTATATTATACTTTATTTGTGTAGAAATAGAATTAATATATTTTTTAATTGTCCGTTTCATACCACTTCTTTATTTCAGTCAGTTTACTACCGGAAGGCCTTAGCTTTGAATTTTTGGCACTTTGTATGTTTTTCTTATTTTGTTAGTTTGAGTTCGCCATCTATGCAGTCTTTTATGAAATAATAATATTATTTAGGGTCAAAAAATAAATAGTTAAAAATTACTTACAAATTGTTTCGAATTAAGGTGAAACTACAATTTATCGATATGTTTAATTGAAAGCATAGACGTATATAAGTAGTCAGCCAAAGAAGATATTATAGTTTTGAGAGAACATCAGTAAAAAAAAATTCAAAATTAAAAAGAGATATTTTAAAACACTATTTTATACTTAGGTGTAACTGCTGCTATCGATATTTTTTGTAAGAACTATCGTCTCGTAACTAGTAGACGCACATATACATATTCACAATTCAAAATTGGTAATGCATTTTTGAGCTGTCAGGTGATCTATACGTCAGTATTTGTATATCTATGACCTCTACAGTTATATTATATGTATTGAAAAATGAGTAAAAAGGTTTCATAATTGAAACACTGAAACCTCGGCGCGGGCGCGCGCCGCACCCGTGAGCAAGGAGGTCGACATCGAGTCGAGATCGGTCGCGGACGATCAGCGCCGCCGTGAAAAAGTCAGCGATCGTCTTTTGTTTTTTCCCTTGACATCTTGATGTCCGAATCCGCGCGCTATCTTTTGCTATTTCTTATGTTTTATTTATTTTACCTTAAAGTCTTGTAAATATCTTAAGTAAACAAAATGTGAATAGTGTTTTAAGTTTTCATTTATTCGGTGGCAAATTTTCACAAATAATGGATTTCTGTTGCCGCTATAACAAAAAATACTAATAACAAAATAAGATAAATATTTAAGGGCGGCCATACAAAAATACGTCTTTTTTGCCAATGTTTGCTCGATGACGTCCCAGTCGGTATATTCAAACGAAATTATTCAAATACTAAAAATGCGCCCTAATCGGCATGATGCACATGCATATGACTCACCCTTGTGTTTCACCCCATAATTATGTCTGACTAAGGTCCCGGGCCCCTTCATAATTAATGCAGTTAAAAAACAAGACATGCACCGTTGCAATGTTCATTAAAACGAGTTGGTAATTACTTATATGCAGGATTATTTTTAATGAATCAACAACTCGGAAGACTAGGTAGATAACATTTTAAATAACAGCATTTGTTCTACGAGTGTTTGATTTTACAAGTTTATAATGTACTGTCGTGACATTAGCAAGTCTATGTGCCATTCAAACAAAAGATCATACGCGCAACGCTCGCGCGCACGATGCGCACAGAGTTAAGAACATTCAGAAAATGATAATAATATTTAATTTTGTATGAAAGTAAGATGTATCAAATAATCAAAAGTCGTACAACAAAATGTTATTTGTGATGTTACCTACCTAGTATTGGGAGGTTATTGACTCATTAAAAATAACCCTGTATAACAGAGGTGTACAGTCAACACCAATAGTATCTGAATAGTAATAAAAAACCGATTTGCGATGTATTTCATAATAATCTTATCTGACACAATAAAGTTAGCGAATATTAAGCTGTAGCCGAGTTGATGGGGACACTACTCTTTCGCTCGGCCGCGGGGATTGCGGGTTCGACCTCACCGCCTGTACTACTGAGTTTGAATATAACTTATGTACAGTTCATTGTGAATATCGCTTGCCTCACATTGTTACACGGGGACTTATATCTGGCGAAATGTGGGTGTTAACACCTTTGCCTACCCCTTCGGGGAAAAAGGCGCGATGATATGTATGTATGTCTAATTGTTGTCGTTATCCGTAAGTCGTAATTATGACATTTTTCAAATGATGCTAATGTTAAGGGAGGGTAGAAACTTGCTGAGTTTCTTGCCCGTTCTTCTTAGAAGAAGGCCTCCTGGTAGTTTTTGTGAACGGATGGCGTTGTTTTTCTGTTTCACGAAATATTGTAAAGTGTTTATGATATTCATAAGCATGCGCTAAGACGCATCTAAACTGAATAAACGCTTTTGAATTTTATCAATACATAGCAAAAATGAGCAAAAATTACCTGCCTGGTGAAAGACGGACCTACAAAGTAGTCTCAGTAATAGGGTTAGGACCCGTTTAACCATTTTGCTACGGAACCTTGAGAAGTGAAGTACTAAGGGTGTCATACTCATTCAGTTCCATTCAGCAGTTGTATGTAGAAAATTTCAGTTTTGTACGAATCTTTTTCAGCTTTTCGCGTCCAGTCAGTCACTCGCGTAAGCATCTCATAATTATAAAATTGAGGTTTTACATTAAAAAAGCAGAATGGCGCTTAATAAGTGTAAGCATTCTCTGAAACCTCGATGCGCGTGACCGGCTCGCACTTAACCAGTTTTTCTATAATATCATAATATCAGTTGTCATTATATTAAATAGGAATCATGACGTTATAATGAGTAAATCTCTGCTCTTGGAATTTGCACTTTGAACACTCACGCTACCGTAAAACTTCAAGAGTAGCTTGCCATAAGTGCATTTATTTATTGGCCTTGTTAACAAACAAGCAGGGCCTTGAGGGTAAGTGGATGCAGCCGAGTAATACATGAGTTGCCTACAAGGGATGCAAAGGTTAATGCAGGGTTGAAGAATAGGCTGCTTAGTCGTGTATGGGAGTCGCTCAGCTGCTCGCTAAGAATACCCAACGACAAAATTCAAAAGCGTTTATTCAATTTCGATGCGTCGTAGCGTATGCTTATGAATTTCAAAAGCATTTTACAAAATTTCGAGAAAAAGAAAAACTACGCCATCCGTTTACAAAACTACCAGGAGGCCTTCTTCTAAGAAGACCGGGCAAGAAAATCAGCAAGTTTCTACCCTCCCTTTACATTAACATTTAACAAAGTCCCCGACATTCCATTCCTGCCCTTCCGAGGGAGAAACCTGAGGTCTGCCGATAAATTCTCCGAGCCATTCCCAGGGCCTCTCGACCTCGTCAGAGAGTAGGTTTGCGTCAATAGAAGTATTTCTGGATAAAAGTCTCGAGCCGGTGAAATGCCTATTTGTTTGCAAATTCTACTAGAATCACATCGTATGTTGTTGTGATGTAAGATGTATTTGTACCCAGTAATTTCATTGCCTGCCTTACCCTTTAAGCCGGATGTCTGCTTTGCAAGCATTGACATCCTACTCAACTCAAGTATGTTTTTGCTGTATTGCTCAAAACATACCTGAGTTTGTCCGAATTGTAATGATTATTTGCGTTCTTCACATTTGATATATACATACATTTATTCCTGTCTCTTTCCCAGTGGGGATAAGCAGAGATTACAGCTCTCTACTTGCTTCGATCCTGGCACACATCTTTCGCTTCCTCTCCTCTCATTACTAACTTCATACATGTCTTTCGGCTTGCGGGGGATTTGACCTGACCCTTTTCAGACGATTCGACGATTTGGTCAAGGTACATTCGCCGACATCCACCTCCAACTTTCCCATTCACATCTGCCGTATTCACCTGCCTCGTGAGTCTGCTTTCATCCATCCTCTCAACATGCCCAAACCAACTAAGAATCCCTTTTTCTATTTTTGTCATCACGTCCTTTCACTCCACACCTTTCTCTTATTTCACTATTTCTAATCCTATATTTCATTTATGTTATTATTAATTGATTAATGCAGTAGTAGCATGCGAAACTGCGCATGTCAAAACAGGTTGGCTCTACTAGACTTACACTTTGGAGTCTTCAGTCGGAGCCTATTAAGCTTATTGAATCCTAAAAGTTGACTCGAGTTTTCATTAGAGTATCAACAGCATTTCAGATATTGTAAAATTCTAAAAGGGGGCGGAAACCCCGAGGGTGCAGACCAAAGAACAATTCTCCACTACAAGCTTGAGAAACCACCAAAGTCCTCACCTTCCCCAAAAAAATCTCGTGAAACTATTGTGGCATCTAAACACACCGTTAGGGCTCTCGTAAAAACTACAAATCTGTAAAAAAAATCCATATTAGATTGTCACTTGAAGTTAATTGCCATTGAGAGCCATTGATTTCATCAGTAGTTCAAATCTGCACCCGATACGTTTGCATGAATCCATGTGCCTCCTTGCTTTTATTCCGGTGTTGAGTGCGCTGGTCAGTTTTATGTTTTGTAAACACTCGCTTCGATCCCGTATTTATGTTAAACTGCGCAGTCACATCCAAACGATAATATTATTTTACTGAACGCTCAAATAAATATTGACAATAGGGAAGATGGCAGTGTTCCATTTTGCATTTAACTTCTGACCTAAACACTAGCGAAAATCTTTCCTCTTTAATTAAGAGGTACTTGAGTTTGTATTACCATATTGCTAGAAGATAACGGTCAAAACAATCCTGGAAATCTGGTCTAGGCTTCTCCCACTTAATACTTAGTTTTTAGAATTTTCCACGCTCTTGTGAACGTCTAAAATTAGGCCAACTGTTCTTTAGTTACTAGGCCTTGTTTTGAGATCAATTTGGCAAATAAAGAGGGCTACCTCTCTTTGTACATACTAATATTATAAGTGCGAAACTAACTCTGTCTGTCTGTGGGTCTCGCTTACACGTTAACACTACTGAAAAAGTTAAGCTGGAAAATGAATTCATTTTGTAGGACATCTTCTATTGGAAAAACATAAAAGTACTGTAATTTAAGTCTCCGAGCTGATGATAATTATTAAGTATTATTTATAAATGCTTACAAGGGGTGCTGAGGTGACGGAAGCGTGTGTCATCCTATGTTACATCTTGCTGTGACCAACGCGGGCCGAAGATTTTTTATAGAAACCACTCATCAAGATGAAGATAATGTTTTCGTGGAAATTAACGTTTCAACAACGACTGCAAAATTGTTGATGACACTTAATTATAATTCATCATCATCATTCGCCTGCCCTTTTCCGAATTTCTAAACCTAACCAAACCTAAACCTATTGATCGTTTAGTTTAAACCTATTCCAAGAATCTCCTCAAAGACTGCAGTGACTTCATGCGACATTCGCCAGATTGTCGTGCCTCCTCTTCAAACGTTGTGCTCAGTACGTGGCCGTTTATGAGAACCTTTCCCGCCCCAAGGGCCGTCAGTTAACGATCTTTATAACCAACGTGATGGTTGTTTTGTTGCAGATGTGAGGGCGGGGGCATGCGGGGCGTGGAGGCGGGCTGGTGCGGCGGCGCGCTGGCCGCGGCCGCGCTGCTGCTGCTGCTGCTGCTGCGGCGACGCTGCCGCGGCAAGCGCGCCTGCCGCCCGCGGCACCAGGTCAGTACACACACACACACATGCCGCGGCCGCGCTGCTGCTGCTGCTGCTGCTGCGGCGACGCTGCCGCGGCAAGCGCGCCTGCCGCCCGCGGCACCAGGTCAGTACACACACACACACATGCCGCGGCCGCGCTGCTGCTGCTGCTGCTGCTGCTGCTGCGGCGACGCTGCCGCGGCAAGCGCGCCTGCCGCCCGCGGCACCAGGTCAGTACACACACACACACATGCCGCGGCCGCGCTGCTGCTGCTGCTGCTGCTGCGGCGACGCTGCCGCGGCAAGCGCGCCTGCCGCCCGCGGCACCAGGTCAGTACACACACACACACATGCCGCGGCCGCGCTGCTGCTGCTGCTGCTGCTGCTGCTGCGGCGACGCTGCCGCGGCAAGCGCGCCTGCCGCCCGCGGCACCAGGTCAGTACACACACACACACACACATGCCGCGGCCGCGCTGCTGCTGCTGCTGCTGCTGCGGCGACGCTGCCGCGGCAAGCGCGCCTGCCGCCCGCGGCACCAGGTCAGTACACACACACACACATGCCGCGGCCGCGCTGCTGCTGCTGCTGCTGCTGCGGCGACGCTGCCGCGGCAAGCGCGCCTGCCGCCCGCGGCACCAGGTCAGTACACACACACACACATGCCGCGGCCGCGCTGCTGCTGCTGCTGCTGCTGCTGCTGCGGCGACGCTGCCGCGGCAAGCGCGCCTGCCGCCCGCGGCACCAGGTCAGTACACACACACACACATGCCGCGGCCGCGCTGCTGCTGCTGCTGCTGCTGCGGCGACGCTGCCGCGGCAAGCGCGCCTGCCGCCCGCGGCACCAGGTCAGTACACACACACACACATGCCGCGGCCGCGCTGCTGCTGCTGCTGCTGCTGCTGCTGCGGCGACGCTGCCGCGGCAAGCGCGCCTGCCGCCCGCGGCACCAGGTCAGTACACACACACACACATGCCGCGGCCGCGCTGCTGCTGCTGCTGCTGCTGCGGCGACGCTGCCGCGGCAAGCGCGCCTGCCGCCCGCGGCACCAGGTCAGTACACACACACACACATGCCGCGGCCGCGCTGCTGCTGCTGCTGCTGCTGCGGCGACGCTGCCGCGGCAAGCGCGCCTGCCGCCCGCGGCACCAGGTCAGTACACACACACACACATGCCGCGGCCGCGCTGCTGCTGCTGCTGCTGCTGCGGCGACGCTGCCGCGGCAAGCGCGCCTGCCGCCCGCGGCACCAGGTCAGTACACACACACACACATGCCGCGGCCGCGCTGCTGCTGCTGCTGCTGCTGCGGCGACGCTGCCGCGGCAAGCGCGCCTGCCGCCCGCGGCACCAGGTCAGTACACACACACACACATGCCGCGGCCGCGCTGCTGCTGCTGCTGCTGCTGCGGCGACGCTGCCGCGGCAAGCGCGCCTGCCGCCCGCGGCACCAGGTCAGTACACACACACACACATGCCGCGGCCGCGCTGCTGCTGCTGCTGCTGCTGCGGCGACGCTGCCGCGGCAAGCGCGCCTGCCGCCCGCGGCACCAGGTCAGTACACACACACACACATGCCGCGGCCGCGCTGCTGCTGCTGCTGCTGCTGCGGCGACGCTGCCGCGGCAAGCGCGCCTGCCGCCCGCGGCACCAGGTCAGTACACACACACACACATGCCGCGGCCGCGCTGCTGCTGCTGCTGCTGCTGCGGCGACGCTGCCGCGGCAAGCGCGCCTGCCGCCCGCGGCACCAGGTCAGTACACACACACACACATGCCGCGGCCGCGCTGCTGCTGCTGCTGCTGCTGCGGCGACGCTGCCGCGGCAAGCGCGCCTGCCGCCCGCGGCACCAGGTCAGTACACACACACACACATGCCGCGGCCGCGCTGCTGCTGCTGCTGCTGCTGCGGCGACGCTGCCGCGGCAAGCGCGCCTGCCGCCCGCGGCACCAGGTCAGTACACACACACACACATGCCGCGGCCGCGCTGCTGCTGCTGCTGCTGCTGCGGCGACGCTGCCGCGGCAAGCGCGCCTGCCGCCCGCGGCACCAGGTCAGTACACACACACACACATGCCGCGGCCGCGCTGCTGCTGCTGCTGCTGCTGCTGCGGCGACGCTGCCGCGGCAAGCGCGCCTGCCGCCCGCGGCACCAGGTCAGTACACACACACACACATGCCGCGGCCGCGCTGCTGCTGCTGCTGCTGCTGCGGCGACGCTGCCGCGGCAAGCGCGCCTGCCGCCCGCGGCACCAGGTCAGTACACACACACACACATGCCGCGGCCGCGCTGCTGCTGCTGCTGCTGCTGCTGCTGCGGCGACGCTGCCGCGGCAAGCGCGCCTGCCGCCCGCGGCACCAGGTCAGTACACACACACACACACACATGCCGCGGCCGCGCTGCTGCTGCTGCTGCTGCTGCGGCGACGCTGCCGCGGCAAGCGCGCCTGCCGCCCGCGGCACCAGGTCAGTACACACACACACACATGCCGCGGCCGCGCTGCTGCTGCTGCTGCTGCTGCTGCTGCTGCTGCGGCGACGCTGCCGCGGCAAGCGCGCCTGCCGCCCGCGGCACCAGGTCAGTACACACACACACACATGCCGCGGCCGCGCTGCTGCTGCTGCTGCTGCTGCTGCTGCTGCTGCGGCGACGCTGCCGCGGCAAGCGCGCCTGCCGCCCGCGGCACCAGGTCAGCACACACACACACACCTGCCGCGGCCGCGCTGCTGCTGCTGCTGCTGCTGCTGCTGCGGCGACGCTGCCGCGGCAAGCGCGCCTGCCGCCCGCGGCACCAGGTCAGTACACACACACACACATGCCGCGGCCGCGCTGCTGCTGCTGCTGCTGCTGCTGCTGCTGCTGCGGCGACGCTGCCGCGGCAAGCGCGCCTGCCGCCCGCGGCACCAGGTCAGTACACACACACACACATGCCGCGGCCGCGCTGCTGCTGCTGCTGCTGCTGCTGCTGCGGCGACGCTGCCGCGGCAAGCGCGCCTGCCGCCCGCGGCACCAGGTCAGTACACACACACACACACACATGCCGCGGCCGCGCTGCTGCTGCTGCTGCTGCTGCGGCGACGCTGCCGCGGCAAGCGCGCCTGCCGCCCGCGGCACCAGGTCAGTACACACACACACACATGCCGCGGCCGCGCTGCTGCTGCTGCTGCTGCTGCGGCGACGCTGCCGCGGCAAGCGCGCCTGCCGCCCGCGGCACCAGGTCAGTACACACACACACACATGCCGCGGCCGCGCTGCTGCTGCTGCGAGTTGTGGAAGTGAGAGGTGTCGATAACACTTTCTAAACCTCGATCTTGAGCCACGCGAACGCAATGTGTACGACAGATGAAAGAGTTCTAAATTCAAACAGCACACCGTTTCATACAACATTCCGTTCCGTTTCAATACATCATTGCCGGCGCGCTCACCCGCCGGGAAGTGATTTTGGTTTTTCAGTCTACGTAAACAAATAATATATGATACTTCGCGTGTTCTTAATTCAAAAGTTGTAATGACAATATTTCCGCGCATGTTTAAGAAAAAATCTTTTATTTAGTTGCGTATTGTTTAGTTGCGTGTGGCGTTCTAACACTAAGTTCGTGGTGTTGTATTGCAGGTGCACATAGTGGTGTGGTCGCCGCCGGGTGCGGGAGTCCCGGGCCGCCCCCCGGTGCCCCCTGGCCGCCGCCCGGTGCCCCCCGGCCGCCCCCCGGCGCACATCGCCCGCCCCCCACCCTCTGCGCCCCCCGCTCTGCACCAGTCGCTCTCCGGCCGCCCGCCGCCGACTCCCAACACTCCACCGCAAATTCTCATCGTCCGTAACTCCACGCAGGCGAACATAGGTCAAAACGCGTCCGTCTCCACCCCTACCCCTCCAACCCCCTCCACTTCTTCTGACTTTAAGGGCATTCCTAAACTCCCTTTACCCGAGCAGTGGCTCCACAAACGGCCACTCGACTGTAAGTACACGTCAACTATACCGCGTCCGCTTGCGCAAATCGCCAACTGCGAGTTAGGCGTCGACTCGTCTCAAGAATCGCGTGCGAAAAAGTACAGTGCGACCCGCTCGCCATCGTTAGAGAAGGACGACAAATCTCCCTTCCTCGGTAGCGCTAAATCTGATAAAGAGGTGTTCGGTTTCGAGCCGGACTTGGTCGAGAAGCTGGCGAACGAAAACCAAGAAGAGATGAGCGAGATGACGTCTCCAAAGGACGGCGAGAAGAACCAGGAATCCCCTGGAAACCTGAGGAGGTTCAGATCTGTTAGTACGAGGCTCAACATGTGTAGTGTCAACGAAATCCCACATTTCGAAGGTCAACAAGAGAGATCTGAAATGCAGAACTCTCCTAGAATTCTAGAATGCAGTTCGGCAAAAGAGAAACCGTCCGCGCCCAAGTTCGACTTTTCCCCGAAACTTCTAACAGACAGCATGAGCTCGCCTCGCTTCTTCACTCCGCCAGAAATGGTGTCACCTGCTTTCTTCGCTGAACCGTCCCCTAAGTCGGTTTATTATGACACTGTTAGATCGCCGAAGTTCTTCCCCGAGACACCACGGGATAACGACGTGCCTCAATCACCTAGAACCTTAGGAGGCAATTTGAATAGAAATAACAGTTTTGAAAAACCTAGCTCGCCACGAGTGTTGAGTGCCAGGCCGAGTCCGAAAATCCTTATTTATAACAAAGAAAATTACTTCACATTCGAACCAGTTAATGTTACTGATGATGTGACGCGAGCATCCCCACGACCGAAAAAGTATGCTGGCAGAAATTCAATAGAACGAGAAAGATTTACTCCTCCCGCCGATAAGGACGTAAAGAAATATCGACGTCACAATAGCTGCGACACGAACTACAAAAACATAGAGCTGAACATAACGTCGTGTGACGATAATAAAGCGACCGATAATAAATCTGAAATCATTGATACGGATGTAGTTGATTGCTGTGCCAAATTAGATTCTTTGCAAATTGAATCGAAGTCTGAAGAAAAGAATGAACTGACGCCTACGCACTCAAACACGGCCCAAGCTAGGCGGCAGCGATTGAAGAGTATATCTCTGGACTCTGACAACGCTAAAATTATCGAACAGAATTTAGGTTTACCTATCGCTAAGCAAATGAAGGATCAGATGAATGAGGCGTACAAAAATCAAGAAATAAGTACGTCATGCGAAAGTATGGGGAGGAGAGATGAGTACCAGAAGACTCCACCTAGAGAAAGACCAGTGTTTAAATTCGACGATGAGCAGAAAGACAAGACATCTGAAGAGGAAGAGCCCAAGTCTCCAGATCTTAAACAAAAGAAATGTCTACGACAGAGTTCTGACACCCAATCTTTTATCGACATGCCGCGATTTTCGCCTAAGGAATTTGAAATAACAGTCACGACAGAAGAGGGAGCGACGACGGCAGCCGAAACACAAACGAAACGGAAAGGAAAGAATTTGAGAAACTTAACGATAGATTTAACAAAACGAGATAGTGAATTAGAGAAAGAGCTATTGGAATTTGAAAAGCTTTACACTGATGCTGAAGAGAAGAAAGTGAAAACGCCAACGTTGAAAGTTAAAGCTACTTCCTTGGACTCTTCTGAGACCGTGAACTTATCTTTGCCTCAAAAGAAAACATTGGAGGTCCCTCAGAATTCCGTGTCAGTGCCGAATACACCTAAACGTCAGTTGAAGAGGATATTAGCTCAGAAAAGCGTAAAACCTGACTTCGTCGGAGGGAAAATCGGCTATAATTCGATTCAATCAGCAGCGGAGCAACGCCGATTGTATATGAAAGGTCAAGACAGCGGCATATTCCTTAGAGAAAACCACGCCTCGCTAATGTTATACCAACCAGGCCCATCACGATTGGGATCGAGAACTATGGGATCGTTTGAGGAAAACGTTGTAGACTTAGAGAAAGGTCCAGAAATAAACATAATGGGAGCTGATAACCGGTACCATATGGAATCCGGTGCCACTTTGGGTTCAAATTTACTAAATTACAAGCAGAATTTAAGTGTGTCAAGTACAAACTTAAAAACACTACCAGAAGGAGTACCGTCTGATGACTTTGAGCCAAGTGCTGAGGATGAGAAGTTGGCGAAGAAACTGCACAGGAGAAATTCAAACCAAAGTTTAATGTTAAGTACACACAGCCTGCAATCTTCGAATTGTTCTTTAAACAGCGCAGGAGCTTCATGCCACAATCTAGCTTCAGTAAGAACGAGCATATCAAATTTCAGTCTTAACTCAGACAACAGACCAAAGAAATTCTCTTTAGAACGCAGAGATTCTAACGCTTCTTTGATGAATTCAGAACACCTCACGCCTACAACCAGAGTTATCTGCTCATCAAACATCAACCTTGTCGGAGACGGATCTAAAAACTGCTTACTGCAAAGAAGAGGTTCAAACAACAGTCTCACTTTAAACATCCAATCATCGAACACGCTCAGTCGACATTCGAGCAACAGTTCCTTAAACAAAGATGTGCGTCCTGGTCAGAAGAAAGGCTTATTAGAACGAAGGAGCTCGAATACATCCTTAACCTTAAACATTAACACGTCAAACCCGCAATTGTCAGTTAACAGAGGCTTAAGTATATCAAATTATAACTTAAACGGGTCTACGTGTAACCTGAGCCGGTATAACAGTAACCATAGCATAGACAACCCGCCCGGCGAACCTAAAAAAGGTATATTAGAGAGGAGAAGCTCCAATACTTCTCTCACATTGAATATCCAACCGCAAGAGCCGAGAGACATCGAAATAGACGAAAACTTATTGGAGTCTAAACTCAAAGAAATTCCACATAGAGATAAACATAGAAAATCTCTAAGCACAGAGAATTTAATTCCAAAATCATATAAAAACCGCATGCGTTTAAGATCTACAGAGAAATGTGCGGGTTTCGGTTCGCACGATAACCTCTGGTCGTCGTCATTCAACGCAGAGGATTGTCCGCAGAACTTAACTTACGTCTGTGGCGATCAGGAGAATGAAATAATTTACGCTTTTGGAAGACACGAGGACACGCATTACCAGCCTGGCTTCACCAGGAACATAACAACCAAGCCTTTAAGTCCTCAGAGTACTTCGGAAGATTTTCGTCTGTATTTAGCCAATATGCAGCATCTACAGAACGCTTCAAGCGTATTAACGAGACAACAGCTTAAAGATTTGAATGATGTATTCCAAAACGGGTACTCCAAAGTGAAATGTCATAGTACCAATGTTGGACAGCATTGTTGCTCAGGGAGAGTCGAGGATTCGAACGACAATCCTCAAATGTCCATACCAGATCCGGTTCCATCCCAACCTTGCTCCGAATACCAGAAAACATTGCTAAGGAACCTGCATCAAGAATTTTGGGATATGCCAACAAATTTCCAGGAAAAACCGATAGTGTCTGGGTCGCATCCTAAGAATAGGTATAAGACGATTCTGCCGAATGAGCACTCGAGATTTATTTTGAGAGGAGATGCGGCGGCTGGTGAGGGCTATATCAATGCCAATTTTATTAAGGTAAGTTTCCAATATGTATTTTTTTTCACATAAAGGATCTGACCTTGTATAACTAATTTCCGAACCATAACAAGTTGACTAAATAAACTTGATACTCGCATCTATTGATTCAAATTAATTGCATTTTTTGCACTCAGTAACGAGAGATAACTTTTGAAGAGTACTTTAAACAAATCAAGTAAACATGGCTGAATAAATTTATTGTGATTGATGTATTTACAAATGCAGGTTGAAGACCTTTTGAAGTATTTCTGATGGCCTGTTTTTATATAATGTTACCTTGCCTTTAAATTTTATTATAATTGTATCTAAGTTTAGGCTTACCTCAAACATCTGTGTATATTTCAGGGTCATGAGTATGCCAAGAATAGCTATATCGCAACGCAAGGTCCTCTCCAAAATACAATCTTCGACTTCTGGTTGATGGTCCACCAGAATAATGCGGGTAATGGGAGTCAATCGGAAGGCTCCACACACGGCGTCCAGAAAATAGTGATGCTAACAAACTTTATAGAAAATAACCGACAGAAATGCGAGAAATACTTCCCTTTAGAACTAAATGAGGTATTAACCTTCCGATGTCTTGAGGACTTGGAAAGTGATTGCAGTTTTACAATTAAGAACTGTGGTATGGTGAGGAAATCTGGTTACACTATACGCAAACTAGACGTGAAATATAGTGAAACTCCCGGCAGTGTGATAGCGTACCATTATTGGTTCCACAACTGGGCGGATCACAAGTGTCCAAAAGATGTAAACGCGTTACTAAACTTGAGTTTGGACGTGTTAAAAGACGTGAAATACGATTTCGATGTGCATGTCGACGAAAGTGAAGAACAGTGTAAATGTGACAGTCCGAAAACTGATTCAAAGTTTATATTTCCGCCATTGGAAGCGCAAAGTGTTCCTTGTGAAGTGAAAGTGAATGTGTCAACTCCGATAGACTTTTCTGTGGATCATTCTCCTCCTACAATCATTCATTGCTCAGCGGGCATCGGTCGAACAGGTTGCCTGATAGCGATTCTGAACGGTCTAAAACAGTTAGCGAACGAGCAGAAAGTGGATATCCTAGGTATCGTATGTAATATGAGGCTAAATCGAGGAGGCATGGTCCAGAATTCAGAACAGTACGAACTTATACATAAAGTGCTGTGTTTATTCGAGCAAGCATGTTTGTCGGATTTATAGCTACGTTAGTTTTAATCGCTGAGATGGCATTTTGACAGTACAGAATATCTTAGGTTCGCTGTCCACTAGACCACATGCCTCTAGTATGAGTTATGATGGTAAACTTTGCAATTGCAGACGTTTCCTCTCCATACATTTACCAGCGCGTCTATCGGCAACAATGCAGGCAGGGTTATTTTTAATGAATCAACAACCTCGCAAGACTACGTCGCTAACATCATAAATAACAACATTTAATCTACGACTTTTGATATTTTGATACAATTTACTTTCATGAAAAAAAAATTTAAATTTCTGAATGTTCTTAGCTCTGAAAAATAGCGCGCGCGAGCGACGCGTGTGTCTCCTTTTCATATGAACGGACTCACTAATGTCACGAAATTACATTATAAGCTTGTAATATCGTTATATATATCCGACTTCAAAAAACAGGATGGGTTTTCAATTCGACGAAAACTTTTTTTTTACTCGAAGACGTCTTGACCGATTTAAAAACATTTTTTTGTTTGTTTATAGACACGTATGACATATTTCATATATTTTCTAATGTTATTCAAGCATTTGCGTCTGATAGTCAACAAATTATGGTACTGAGCTAATGATCGAAGGACTCCTCATCCATTAGGAGCACAGCGATATTTCTTTAAATATGATTGATATTTATGGGTTAGTATTTTGGATTTCCATTGTCATGAAGTCAGGATCTGATGATGGGATTCTGGTGTAATCGAGGGCATTCCTGAAAGTTCTTATCAGTTAAAACGGTGAGCGCACTTGGAATCACTAAAAATCAATGAATATTTTTTTTTTACAAATATAAAACCGACTGCTGTTTTGTTTCGGACAAAACAATCCAAAACAAAACAGCATTCAAAAGTAAAAAATTATTTCTGCCTTCGTAAATACGTAAGTAACCTTGCTGTTGGTACAATTAATGAGAAAAATGGACATTAAAATTTAACAATTTTTGAAGGAATTTTATTTTTTACTTTTGATTGTTATTTGGATTCGGTTTTATTTTTTTAATTAATGTATTGAGTTATGGTAACACTCGTAAAACATATGTTGTTATTGACGATGTTAGCTGCCCAGTCTTGCGGTATTGTTGATTCATTAAAAATAACCCTGTATAGAATCATAAAATCATAAATACGTGCGTCTGCGATGGTCGTATGGTTCATAGTCAGAACTCATGCTAGGGACCCGGTGAATATAATAAATACATTGGAATTGGGAACGAAACATAGAATAAATAGATTTTTAATAGAAAGCGAC
Source organism: Parapoynx stratiotata (assembly GCA_910589355.1). Lineage (NCBI taxonomy): Eukaryota > Metazoa > Arthropoda > Insecta > Lepidoptera > Crambidae > Parapoynx > Parapoynx stratiotata. The sequence goes on from OU342476.1 coordinate 15,259,980, forward strand.
ATAATAATGATTGCGTGGTATTTATTTTCAAACTCGGGTTGAATGGAAACGTAAGATAGTTTACAAAATATATTAAAAACAGCTGTCTGTACACAGTTTCTTGCCTATTGAATATACTTATCTGTTATCGATATGCAGCCCGTAGTGAGCTAGATAATTATAAAAATATATGGATAATAATTTCGGTAATAAGAAATCTTTCAAATATTATTGTTGGAGAAAGGAGAATGGTCACGGTCCATACAAAATTATCCAGGCCCGACGCGAATGAGACCTATCAATTTATAGTTGTTATAAATCAAAAACAAAATGGAATATTATAAAAAAGATATAAGGAAACTATTATTTCTATATTATCTCAAGGCTCTGTGTTTTGGGATGATGCTCCGAACCAACTGCACCTGAGGAAAATACGTTGCTCCGTTTGGAAAAGATGTAAAGAAACGAATTTTTGTTATTTTGACTGTAATATGAGCACCAGATGATACACTTCCAACTTTATCTCAAAACATCTAGACTTGAGGCAATATAGAAAAATAGTTTCCCTCTTTCTTTTTCATACCACGCCTGAGGGAAATACAAAGCAACATATGTATATGTCAGCCACTAATATTGAATATAAAAATTACATATTTATGTTACATTAAACATAACAAAAAAAATTTTTGGGGCCTGGGCCATAGGTGACCATCTTTTACATGGAGTTATAAAATTGTACATTTGGATAATTTTGTATACAACGTATAAAAAAATTGAGCACTAATATTTAAGGGTGCGTATGTATACCTAGTAAGGTAGTCACTGTCAAAATATTACCATTAAATTCGGTAAATTTTTTTTCATACATTTTTTTTTACTCAGTATTATGTCAATAAATTTGACAACCCTAATTTTGATATTCTCAAGTGCAAGCGCCGGGTGAATGACCTTTGACTGTAGCACGTGTAGGCTCCGTGCCGCGTGGTAGGTACGTTCGCGCGACGAAACTCCGACCCCCCCCCCACCAGCGCCGCCGCCCGTTTACTCCGCTTTAGTAATAAAATAACTTTACTAATTACTAATAAGCAAACAACAATATTTGCTTTGAAAAATAATGTTTTGTGTAGAAAAAATCATGAACAAGACTGTAGGATAATTAAAACAATCATAAAAAAATTATAAACGTGTTCATTTATTACCTTCTACTCATTACACAAATACTAAAAGTACACACATTTTTCGTCACTCACAATCACAAATAAGGCTCGAAGTGGCGACCTTCTTTTTCTATGCAGAGTTTCGTCCGACGTAGCATAGATGTCCTCGCGTTATGCAACATGAGTTATGGAAGCAAATGCAGTGTTGATTCGTTCCTCCATTTCCTCGCGTGATCTACATTCAACCGTATAAACACTGCTTTTCACATAACCCCATAAAAAATAATCCATATGGTTCACACCAAAGAGATCACCGGCCCGTCAAGTTCTCGACCTTGGGTTTTCGTCAAAATATGACAATATTTGCTCTTCTAACTCCACGGGTCGCGAGGTAGGACGCCCTGTTGCAGTGTGGTCCGCATGAAATGACCCAGTACTCTGGAGTCGCAGGCACATATTCCTGAATACGGAGTATGGCGGCAAGTGTCGCTGTTCAGCTGGGGGCCTACCATCGATGAACCGCTGCCGGTAAATCTGGCGCGCTTCATTAATGCTGTTGTTACGAGCAGCACCAACACACAGCATCATCTCATAGAATTCACTATTCGAATAAACGTGACGACTCATTTTATTTTTGGTTGGTTAGCGACTAACGTTCTCAAGAGATACGGAGCAACTGAGCTAGTAGCTACTAGCTCAAAGGAACCGAATTGCGAGTCCAAATCGCAGGGTTCAGTAATAAAAATACAAAATCGGTCATCATTAAATAATTGTTTCTTACGAGTAGCAACTGTTTTTACATAACTGTGTTAATATTTTTAATAATACACGAATACAAACTTAATTATTACATAATAAACTCTTACAAGACATATTGTGGAAGTGTAAATCTACTTCTGATATTATGTTTTAACCAATAGGTAAATATTTATTTTATCTTTATTGACCCTTTCTGATAGAAAAATAAATATCGTTTATAACTTAGTAAACGAACTGTTTCTTCATTAGGGCTAAATTATTAATAGAACGAAATTTTTTGGTGTTGTACTTAAATAATCTTCATTATCCTTAAATAATGTTAAATATTATCTGCTCAGCAAAATTATCTAATAAACTAATAATTAAATTTGTCATGAAACATTAGTTTAAAATTTATAAAAATTATGACGCCATATTCTACGGAACCTATACTATTAAAAATCATCAGTTGTGGGAGGGGCTAATCGCTCGCTCAAGGGCCAACCCCTTTCGCTAGCAATGCGACGCGATTGGCGCGGAAGGAAGTTCAAAATTCTTAGAATTTCTTTGCCTACGCACCGACAGTCCACGTGGACTAGCTAGAATAGTGATTTACATGCAGATACGACACGACTTTGATTTGCCGCGGTGGAAAGGTTACGTAATAAGTTTAATTTTGTAAATAACTGTGGATAAGTAAATTATTTTATTTTAAATAATAAATTAAAGCTTCATAAATTAGTTGTAGTAAAGATTTTAGAGTATTAAACTAAACTGAAAAAAAAAAAAACAAAATAATAATGTGACGTAAATTAAATTAAATATTTGAGCTATTTCAATTAAAACAGTTTATTAAGCGTCTAAGAACAATTTTATTCCTAAACGTTTCGGTCATTTCTTAACGATAATTAGATACAGTTCTTAGACAAGAGCGTCATTCTCTAGTTGAAAGATGTTAGGCAGAAATATGGGGTTGGTAGTTTTGCCACTTCTGATTTGTTGATCTTTGATATAAAGTTTTTTGACCCGTTCATTACAGCTGTTAGGGTTGCAACCTTAAGAGTTTAAGGAAAAATTTAAACTACATTTTCTCTAAAACTATAAGATTTCCAGTCATCAGTTACTAATAAAAAATATTAGGTATCACCAAACGAGTACGTCGTTCAAGTTTTAGTGCATAATTTTTTTACACGTTGTATAATAGTATAAATATACAATTTGAACTATATAAATGAAACTATTTATTGCAAGAAGCTCAAAAGATTACTTAATAATTAGTGAAATTTTATGGATTTTCTATTAATATTACATGTTGGTACTATTGTGTGAGTGTAATCATGTACACATTCGTGGTTTGATTCAGTGTCCCTGGTATGAGATTTGATACTTAAATATAGACAATTACAGATGTTTTTCTTGATACTTTTACTCCCAGCGCCTGTATCGGAAACTTAAGAATTGAGGTAAATGTTGTGAAGGGTTCCGTACCCTCGGACTCGGTACACCAGTATTTTGTGAATATTTCAAGCGTTTACCTGAAATTAATATTGCGCAAAAAGCGGCAAAAAATCGCGTTTGTTTTATAATTAAATAATATATTAATTTATTTAATATTATTTTATTTTAATTTTATTATATAATGTTAATTTAAAAATAAAATTGAGTATTTTGTGAATTTCTCAAGCCAATATTGATAGCAAAAAAGAGGAAAAATCGCGTTGGTTGTATGGGAGCCCCCTCATAAATATTTACTTTGTTTTTAGTACGAGATAGCTAACATCATAAAATTAAATAAAAACATTTGTTCTATAACTTTTGATAATTTGGTACATTTTACTCTCATACAAACATAAATGTCAATTTCGGAATGGTCTTAGCTCTTTGCGCATCGCGCGCACGTGGCGTTTTTTCATATAACGGAACATAGAGTTACTAATGTCACGACAGTACATTATAAGCTTGTAAAATCGTTTTTGATTAATGTATTGATTTATGGTAACACTCGTAGAACAAAATATGTTATTTATGATGTTAGCTACCTAGGCTTCCGAGGTTTAATCATTAAAATTAACCCTGTTTGTCAATATTACCCTGCTTACCAAAAAGGTGATAAATGTCGTAAAATATAATATAAATTTTGTTTTTTTTTTGGTCTAATGTCAAAATGTCAGCTCGAGCTAGCGACAGTAATTTGTACAGTTTCTATGAGATCTCCTAAGGATTAGCATTTTTTAAATGAAAACGTTTTGTGGTAAATAAACTGGATTCAAATAAAAATCGACAAAATATTGAATTGCCTGTATTTGTTGTGGTGATCGATATTTAATCGTCATTTTTTTGTGTTTCTGGCTGATGTAAGTTGCAGATGTGGCAATAATTAATTTTTAAAATGAGCGATATAAACTAATGAGAATCTTTTTTTTAATATTACACTGTTTGAGATCTCGTAGCCTTTCTGTAAGCACTAGCAGCCCTAGACCAGACAACGATCTAAAAGTTATATTAACTGGACTACACGCGACGTACATTGTGATTGTATATAGATACTACTTACTGCTCGACAAAACGATTTTATGTCTACCATTTGTTATTGTTTTGTTCTAGGGCTGCGATTAATGTAATATTCTTTCGTACTTACATAGTACAATAGTATATAGACAATTATTTTTGCCTTAAACAAACGCTACTCTCTACACGATGAAATTTTATATTAGAAGCATTCTTAAGGCTCTGCTACACCAAATCTGTACAGGTACACGTGTACGGATTCGGTGTGGCTCAGCCTTTAAGTCAAATCGTGTATGTGATGTATTTATCAATGTGCTACAAATAGCTATGTTTTTTGTACATTACCTTGATATTTCATTGTTTTTAAAAATAAAGTACCAACTGCTTTTTTTGCTTAGCATGTCGTAAAAGGCGACTAAGGGCGTATTGGGTACTGGGTCTGTGATCGTGTAGGCGATGAGCTAGCCACTTGTTACTACTCTTTCACGATTTATCATCTGACCAGACCCAATTTTTGTATGGCTAACATAACATACATACATAAGTCACGCTAATTTCCCACAGGGGTAGGCAGAAATTACATCCTTCCACTTGCATATTTCTTTCGCTTCATCAACTCTCATTACTCACTCAGTCCTCATGCATGCTCGGCGATTTCGGGTACTTTTGTATGGCTAAATGTGGTCTTAAGGAACACAGTGCTCCTTGGACTCTGCCTACCCCTTCGGGGATTACAGGCGTGATTATATGTATGTATGTTCAAAAAATGGTTCTTGCTCTCAGTTTTGAACAAACTTCATATATGTACCTCTTGTCTTCTTGCATTCCTTCAACCCCTGGCGCAAGAAGAGGGGTGTTAGAAGTTTGAAGTGTATGTGTTTGTTTGTGTGTGTATGGGTGTCTGTCTGTCTATAACATGGTAGCTCGCAAACGGATGAACCGACTTCGATTCTGTTTTATTTTTTAATTTCTCTTATTGGTACTATGTGGTTTTAATTTTTTTTGTTCTTACAATTGTAATTTTAAAGAAAAAAACAAGTATTATTTAAAACTAGCTGTTGCCACCCCCCACTTCGTCTGTGGTTACTATGGATTTTAACTATGTATACCTTTTATTTTCTCTAATAAAAAGTATCTAAGATGTTGACAAGGGATATGAATAAGGTATCGCCATGCAAAATTTCATTAAAATCGGTCCAGCCATTTCGGAGATTAGCGCGCACAAGCAGACAGAGAAATAAAAAAACAAATCCCTCTTTTTACATCCCCCTGACTTGGATTTAAGCCTTTTTTTCTATGTACAGACATTCGACCTCTACAGTTTTATTATATGTATAAATATACGTTTATAAGCGTAAAATAATAAATTTATTTTACGCCTATTAACATTTAATTATTATTAGTTATATGTAACTTATTGTAAAACAAACCGTTTGAATTGCCTGCAACATGCCTGGAGTATAGTCGCCTGCAATAAAATGTTTGCACTTGCATTCTTATTTTCATCGAATAAGGTTCATATTTTAATAAGATTGTACACATGTTACGGTCGTGACTGTACTAATAGATTTTTTTACATTATATGATATTGGGTCAACATTGGACTAAAAAACAAATTTTATTATCGGCTTATGAAATATCAAGGTAATGTACGGTTGATGTTAGTTTAAAAAAAACTGATGTCTGAAATGTAAATTATAATTAAATATATTATTGTTTTCATATTATATTATTAATGTAAATGCAATTCTAGTGACATATTTGTTGGTTGCACAATTTTTTTATTGTTAATGTGACTTATATATGTTTTAGTATAAAATTATAGCTAATATAATTAAATAATTATATTTCTCAAAGTATAATGATCATAGATTTTGTAGATAGAATTTCAAAGTCCTTCGATTTTAATTTATTTTGTTATTAATTTAGAATATTTTTAAGAGGTTATACTTATTTGGCATTTAAGGAGAAGTAATAAAATATTGTAAATATATTATGTAGTTCAAATTTTCTTTATGGCATTGTTTTGTTTTTATTAGTGATTTTAATTGTAAAGTTATTTATATGTATTGGGAAAGCGGCTTTGATCTGTTATCTTCAGCCTATATACAACCCACTGCTGGCCAATTACGTATAATGAAGAATTCGATGGTGTAGTGCTTCTTTCGATTTGGCTTTCGATATTGAAAACAAAGCAACCTTTGCCTTGGTCAGACCTCGGATGGGTGACCGAAAACTTGTGATCTCTTCCGCGTGCTTCGTAAGGCGCGTTAAACCGTTGGCAAGGCGTGGTGATGTTATGGTGCGTACTTCTAAAGTGTCCCGCCATGTGAGGAACACTGTGCTCAGCAGTGGGACTTATTAAGCTGCAGACAAATACAGTTACAGAAATTCTTTTCTTTCTTTACATTACAACAATCAAAACTGCTTTTTCAATCAAGATACAGTTTATTAAAACGAGGACTGCATGCATGCGTATATATGGTTTTCTCAGTTTATTATATTGCCATCTCCCTCTTTATGTAAGTGGGTGCGACAGTCTGTTTGTACAATAGTGTTTTTTAATATTAACGTTGAAGAACATAGTTTACAGATCGCCAAAGAGATATCCGGGTTTAATGTAACGCGTTAAGATAACTGTATTCTTTTTAAATTATACAGCGTGTTCACTTTTGAAATTGTTAAAAAAGAATGGCGGACTCGAACTCAACTTTATTCGTAAGAACCAAGTATAAATTTAAAGATAAGGGGCATTTCGTTCGGACCTTTGACCCACAGCGCGTCCACTAACGAAATTAGCCGATGTATGATAAATACCGTTAATACTACACAATCAAATAAGTAGCATTCCTTAAAAGCATTAGTTTTTTTGTAAAACAATAATACAATGTTACATACATACATACAATCACGACTATTATTCCCTGAGGGTTAGTCAGAGACTAGGCAAAAGTAGTCCATTGCCACAGTCCACGCTTCACCATGTAGTTAAGATATCGTGCAGTTATAAGAAAGAAAGAAAAGAAAAGTCCATTAGTCGCCTTTTACGACACCCAAGGGAAGTGATGGGTTGGTAGTATTCTTTAAATGAGCTGTTAAAAATACTAATGTGTTGAGGCACATCACTTTTTTCCCCATAGATTAGGATCAAAATAATAACATCTCATGAAATGTTAATCTTAAAAAAAAACTCAATTTCAACAGTGGACACAAACCGGGTCAATAATTTCCAGTTACTTTTAAATTTAATTTAAATGCACTCGTGGACGTCAAAAACTGGCTATCCGTTCATCAGTACGTCAAGAAACTGAGCAAGTTTGGTCCTCCCTTTACATTACTGTTAATAAATCAATTAGAAGATGTCATAGAGCTAGAAGGAAAATTTAGGACGAGTTATAGAAAATTTGTCTCTTTAAAAAAAACGAATGTTCTTCACTAATATAATCATTTCTGGCATTTTGTTTGAAGTAAACCTTTTCTTTCATAAAAAAGGTGTAATTTTGTACAAAAAAATGTTGGAACACGCTGTATAATAATATATTATTTTACTTAGGCCCTCTTGCAGGAACTTTTAAACCTAGTTTAAAACTCGATTTTGTAATTATTTGACATTTCAGCCATTTAGGAACTATAAAAAAATTGCTAATTCTAGTTTTTAAATCTCGATTTAAATTTCCTGCAAGACGCCCTTAATCACTAAAGCTTTTTTTTTATTTAAATATATTAGCAAATCAGTAGAATGGAAAAATAATAACTACGCACATAAAATAGTCAAAGAGCTACTGTAATTTAAAATGAGCACAACATGAAACAGTATGGCTTGGGCTCTTGAGTTTGTTTTTAATTCTGTCTACGCATAAACATTTTGCTGCTTAGTACAGTGACTACTAATCGGGATGCAGTTTTGAATCGTCCGTGTAGTAAATTTACTGCTCAGTCCGAATTTTACTGCTCACTTGGATTTTAACTGCCCAATTCACTTTTGAAGCATCTTTTTGTATATTTTTAACTTGAGAGTTTTGAATGCCTATATTATTGTAAATATCATTGTATTTTAACGTTTAATGTTAATGAAATAAAGAACACCAAATTTTTAGCGTATACTTAGATGTATGTTATGTAATTAAGATTAAAGTTTCTTGTATTGTATGGACCTTGGAGATAGATAAATTAAACCATTCTAAAGTGTGTTGCCATCTCTGTTTGCACAAGAAGATAAGAAAGAGAGCAAGTGTTGGTCGATATTATACCTATTTGTATAGCTGTTGTATTTTATTTGGTCGTGCTGCAGGCAGTTGCAGACAATTAGGTAATTTAAGTTGACTAAATATCGTTGAATGGGTTTTTAAGAGTTACCTAATTAATTATTATTAAATATTTGCTAAATTCAGTCAATTGGTTTAGACCTAGATAAATATTTCTTCGAAAATTTGGTAAAATTTTGCCATTTGGTACCAATATGTACATCAATCACACCGAAAAGTAAAATAAAAAGTGGAAAAAAATGTTGTATTAGTGTAGGTACCTCCCACACATAAAGTGGAGAGTAATTTTTTCTTTCATTTTAACCCTAACGTATGATATATTTTGCATAGGTATTTAAAAATAAATAGGGGTTTCAACTCAATGATTTAGTTAATATTTTCGGATATATGTAATCGCTCCAAAAGTAAAAAAAATGTGTCTCACCCCCCTCTTACTTTTGAGCCATAACTTGAAAAAATATGAAATCTCAAAATAATGTAGAACTTTATAAAGACTTTCTATGAAAATTATTTTCAACTTGATAGGTTCAACAATTTTTGAAAAATTGTACAAAGCAATTTCTGAACTAAGTTTGTAATTTAATCGTTTAGGCAAGACTTTTTTTATCTTAGTTTGCATATTTTATTAAACGGTCCGTGTCTTCTTTCAAATAAAAAAAAATATTAAAATCGGTCCACGCAATCCAAAATTACCACCGAAAACCCAGCATATATAAACCGTCTAGTTTGTATAGACAGATGGCGCTGTACTGTGGGCTATATAAGTAAGGTCACTTAATGTGTCGGCCGCGAAACTATGGAATTATTCTAAGTGCCGTATGCTCAAGTGACTGCAGCACACCAAAATGAGTGTATCGTAGCACCTACCTATGGATATATCTTCTAAATTATTGTGCGTTTTTATCCATTTGTATATCTGTATGTGTAAGTTAATAAATTGATATGATGGTAACTATTGTTTTGATGGCTTGGGCATGGGGCAGGAGAGGTGTTAAACACTCATCCCAGATATGTCTAAATCCCATGTAAGGTGGCGAGCCTGCTGCCATGGAACGGGTGCAATGTCAGGCGATTCACAATCTACTACTTTTATATGTAACTGCATTTATTTTTGGTATTGTCCGTTACAAGGAGGTGATGGCTGCCAATAGTTGTGCATGGGACACCGACGGCACCAATGAGGGAGACTGAATGCGACTGGAGAGCCAATCGGCGCCGCCGATCACGGATGAGATGAGTGTTGGGCGCCGATTGCCTAACGATCAGCAGCACCAAAGTACTTATGTTCTTAATAAACTCAATATTTGAGGCGGTGGGATCGAACCCGCGACCTCGTGAACGAGAAGTGCCGTCTTGTCCAAGTCTGCTGCGACAAAACTCCTTAGACATTTTTGTTCGACATGTTTAAATGGTCGCGTCGTCCTCAGACAGTCTATACAGTTTTTTTATCTGGGACAGTATGAGGAAATCCAAAACCAAAGAAGATACAGGGAAACGGCCCTTGGAACCATTTATGCTTTTTTTGGGAAAAAAGTGGCATAGTATTTTTTTGGTCAAGCGTGAGTTTGACCATAGAAAAATGATTCATTAAAAAAAAAAGATGCAACGGACAATAACGATTTATTTATATTGTGGTTAAAATGGAACTATTAATAATGAAATACAACACACTTTGTAACTGAAATCAGTAAGTTGTTAATATTTTAAATACAAGCTTTGAACCTAGTACTAAAAATCACATAAAATTAATAAATACAACTTTAACAAATGGCTTCTTTACGACTCGTAACATAAAAACAAAATAAATATATTAATAAAATTCGTATTTAGAACATAATTAAACAAAACCGTAATAAAAAATTAATAACTTAGGTAGTACCATTTAGTAGATTAGTAGCCAAGGGCTGTAAGGCATCAATTGCAGCCCGAGATATTTAGGCGCACGAGCGCAGCGAGGGCGCTTATAGTTCGAGGGTGCAATTGATGCTTACACCCGAGCTAACTACTCTGCTTTACATCTCGATTGTGAGGTAAGTGGAAAAAAGGCATTACAAGAATAAATAAATTTATTTTTCAAGAACTAAATTTAGCTTCGCCGTTCGATATTCAAAATTGATGAAAATAGCGAAGCGACCTCTTTTGTTATTGGGCTGAATGCATGATGTCTAGTGCCAGTAAGATGGTTAGATGTACGCGAACTTTTTGAAAGAGTTTTTTTTTAATTACTTACCGCCCTAGGGCGTTTCTAGCTACATTATTAACCTAGGGCGGTAATTGATCACTTACAACCCGCATCTGGGGGTATTAAGGACCTACTTACCGAACATGAGAGATGTAAATAATAATAATAAATATCCTCGGACATTCACACCTATCAAGTAGTCCCATTTTAAGCAACTAAATGCTGCTTGTGTTACGGATACTAGATAACGGACAAATATATTTAATAGATAAATACATAAAATTATTGAGAATATACATAATATAATAAATATATAATCAACATCCAAGACTGGAGAACAAATGTCTGAAAATTCTTTACCCAAACACTTGCCTCCACTGGGGATCGAAACCAGGACCTCTCGAGATGGCGACGCCTTGAGACCGGCGTACAGACCACTCGGCCACGGAGGTCGTCTTAAATAATTAAATAGGTATACTGTGTAGTATTACAATAATTTATGGCGCATCACATCACATAAAACGTAAAAACTAAGTAAGGTACTTTTAGTTATTTTCAAGCGCTAGATAACTTATTAATTCTCTATAAACAAAACATAATCTTCATAAAAGTTGGTAACAAACAATGTTCAACCCTATTTTTATCAGTGTGGTGAGGTATGGATGTGAGGATGGAGCAGTGTCGATGGTAGAAGAAGTTGAGGGTGTGTTTGTTGGAGTACTAGTTGCTTGAGAAGAAGGACCCGGTCTATTAGATTCATCGTCAGACGAACTAGCTGAGCTGCTGGAGCTTGATAATAAAAGTGGAGCTTGACGAGAAGCTTGAGGAAGAATTAGAAGATGATCTTCTAGGGTATATTAGAGGCCGAGATCTTTGCTTAACAGGCACAGAAAAAGTAGGATCCGCATCCGAGTCATCTACACAATCTTCTTCAGCACTATTTTTAGATGAAATAGGACCAGTTACCTGTGTGTCTGATACTTGATCGGATGTTGTTACTATTGCTAACCCCTCATCAGTTGATGCTGCCATGTACGTATTTTTTTCCTGCCTATCTGATGTTATAACCGCCGGCGCCTCCTCTGTTGATGGTGCCATTGATATATTTTCTTCATGCATATCTGATGCCTGATCAGCTGATCCTATAAATGATGACGTCTCATCGGTTGATGCTATTCTCATTGCCTTTTGGAGCAACAGGAGACCACGACCTTTCATCTTCTGACAAAAATCATAACAAATAAAATAAATTCAACAATACTGAATTATTTAAAAAAAATATATAAATATGCTTGTATATAAAGAACTGTTTATATTGTAAATATTTTTCTTTTAATTTAACATGTAAGTAACAATTCTGAGTATAAACTAATGTTTTTTATGATTATTTAACAAAATTAGGACATAATTTATATCTACCATTAATAGTGCATCATTTCAAAGATTTTCAACTTTTCGGAATAACGCAGAATCATTTTGGAATAATACATACCTTCACCAAGAACAGGGTACTATTTCGAAATAGTGTCAAATAAGTCGTATAATCACAGTCAGTAATACCACCAACACTGTATTAAAACTAAATGATACACTGAAATTTTATTGCTAGATTTAACAACGCCGCATTATTATCAATTAATACACTGTTGCGTAAAGGATATGCGGGTAGTTCAACTGGACGACAAGTTGCAACTGGAAATAGATTCGTGTTCGCGGTGTGACTCTGACAGTGCGGTACCACCAATAGAGAGTTAGCGCGCCATCTATTGGTCATTTTTGTACTTATAAATATGCCTGTATTATTGGCATGTGCGGGAAATTTTGGGCTATTAAAATTTATAAAAATGTCGATTTTGTGGTTTTTTGACATAATAGTACAGTATTGTTCTGGGTGTGCGATATTATCTCGGCATTTTTGTAAATCACACAAAGAGTGAAGCTTTGTTTTCGATATCGAAATCCAAACCGTAGTTACGAACCACTGCGCCATCCACCGAGCTCCTCGTGTTTATTTGGCCAAAACAGCATAATTTTAAATAATGTCACCAGTCATAATAATAAGCTGCCCACTTGACCACTATGAGCTAACTAAACCAACAGCTACCTACTGCGATGTTGGCTTAGCCTAGCGCTGAGCCCGCATATTAATATATTTTCTTGAGTAGGTAAACACTTTTTGAAGTGCGGTGTTTTGGTCAGCCATTCAAGGACTGATCTGGATATAGAATCTTTGTTTTTAGTATTGTAATGATCATGTCACCAGGAAAGTTACGGACTTGAATGTGGATGGGCGTGTGGGGAGAGGAAGATCAAAGAAAAGATGGATGGATTGTGTGAATGATGATGTGATGAGGATGGGAGTGAGAGTTGACTTGACGAGTGATGGAGGAGAGTGGAAGAAGAAGACATGTTGCGCCGACGCCAAATAGAATTGGGAACAGGGCAGGAAAAAGAGAGAAGCCAAAGCGTATAAGAACTTGTACGAAAACCTCCTCAAACAAAAAAATTGGGCCGATACTGGTCTCGTTAATCTAAATATACAGAGCGTCCCACTGTTAAGCCACATGGAGGGAAAGTCTTAAATATTGCAAATGGAACATTTTTCCTGAAAGAAGACATTAATTCAATTTCGAAAACAATTTAAACGGCGTTCATAGATATTTAGCCGTGGGACTCCCTGTATACAACTCTGACTGACAGTGATCTATCAACGCACAGCCCGAACCACTGGACGGATCGGGCTGAAATTTGGCATCAGATAGATGATATGACGTAGGCATCCGCTAAGAAAGGATATTGATTAATTCTACCCCCAAGGGGATAAAAGTATGTGTGAAACTTTGTCAATTATAAACCGATCGGGTTGAGACTGAGAGAAAATTAAAGTGTTCCCGTGGGATAGTTCAAAAACCATACTAACCGCGGACGAAGTCATGGGCAATAGCTAGTTTGATATATGAAGATGACGGGATTGGTCCCGAAGACTTGGGTCTTTAAAAAGATTAATCGCATGAATGAAACAAAGTACTTAGGTGTAGTTAACTTAGTAGAACCTACTTATTCTCGTAACGCATCTTTAAATATCATTCAAATCCACTCCACGTGTTGCTCAAATGCAGCATATATTAACATACTGCACCTCTACAAATATTGACAGATACTTTAGCAATAAACAATAACCTTCAACATTACAACGACAAAATTACATCCATTCATCTTGCAAATAGAAGTTCTAAGTGAGCTGTTGAGTTTTATAGATGTTTGTTTACTCGTCTTATAATTTTGTTGCAATAAAAGTACTTTCCTTGTAGACGAAAAGGGATCCCGGATTCAAAACAGGCTGGATAGGTGGGTACAGAGACTGGAGAGTGTAACCTGGGCCTTAAAATTTTGGCGGTCTTCTCCTGACCGGTTACTCTCAACGGAGCGCGTTTGCTAGTCTCCTCGGAATTCCGTTATCTGGGTTCAATCTTGCAGGAAAATGGGGAAATAGATCGAGACGTCAAGCAAAGAATTAGCTCAGGATAGATGAAATGGCGACAGGTCACGGGAACTACATGACACTCACGTATTTCCCCTAGATTGAAAGGGAAAATATATAAAACAATCATAAGACCTATTGTTACGTATGGATCGGGATTTTGGCTATGAAAAAGATGGTTGAAAATAGATTGCATGTGGCCAAAATGCGTATGTTAAGATGGATGTGTGGGTGACGAGGATTGATAGAGTGAGGAATGAGGATATCAGGAAAGTTGCTCCTGCCTGCCTGGAAGTTGCTCCAGTGATAGAGAAGTTGAAGAAAAGCGGCTATCGTGGTATGGGACATATTTTGAGAAGAGAGAATGAGCATGTAACGAGAAGAGTTATGAATATGAGAGTGGACGGTAATGCAGGGAGAGGAAGACCGAAGAAGAGATGGATAGATTGTGTGAATGAGGACATGGCTAGAATGGTAGTGAATGTGGATATGCTGTGTGATAGGGGAGTGGACGAGAAAGGCTCATTGCGTTGATCTCAAATGACATTGGGAAAAGGGCAGGCTAATGATGAATATTACTTTCTAACTTCATGTATTATCACGCCTCTATCCCCGAATGGGTAGGTAGATGTGTTACACCCACATTTTGTCAGCTATGTTGTCCCCATAACAGGCGCGAACCTGTTGGCATGCACCGGGCACAGTGTGTAGGCAAGTGATAAACACACAACCCACATCTACTCTATTTTGTTTTTTTCTAACTCAGTTATACAGTCACGTGTAAGAATATGTATACACTCTTGACAATTAGTGACCTTTTGGCCCTGCGCACATTATCGGCATCGGCACGGAAAGGAAAAGGCATCCCTACATGCAAGCGCGCACTGTTGGCAACTATGCCTTGGCCTTAGCGATGACGAAGCGTCCTTAAGCATGCTTTACCGTTCAAACTACCGCTGAGTGTTACCTTCGCGCGGCGGCGGCGTACTGAAGGATGCCGAAGTATCCCGAAGCATCCTCAAGGCTGCCGATGCAGCAACCTCAAGCATACCGAAGCGGTATTTTTGTAACTATTTAATTGACATGAAGTAAATGTATAATGCAATTTATCACCTAAAATATTGAGCCGTGCCGATACTGATAATGTACGCCGGCCTTAGTGGGATATAAAGACTGTGACCTGTCAAATGTGTGTACACATTTTTGCACGAGGCTGTACAGCCGGCTACCCACCAACCCGCATTGGGCCAGCGTGGTGGTGTTATGGCCCATACTCCTCATGTGTTTCTCCATGAGGAAGGCCTGTCCCAGCAGTGGGACGTATATAGGCTGATGACGTACAGCCGGTGGGATCGAACCTGGAACTCTTGAACGAGTAGTGCATCTTTCCCAACTCGGCTGCCGCTGTTTAATGACACACATAACTTCATGACAGACCTTTTATTGACAAGGATGATCCAGTACCAGCTCCCGAGATGTCCCCAACTGTCAATTCACCCATTCGAAAGAAAGCCACGTCACTCGCTTTGATTCGCTGAAATAAAAAGTGACTGATAGAGATTACAGAGGATCTCGGAGCTCGGTGGCGTAGTGGTTAGTACGCTTTGACTTTCGATATCGAAAAAGCCATGGTCAGGCCGTGGATGGGTGACCAAAACATTGTGACCTTGAACTCCTCCGGGCTTTGGGAGGCATGTTAAGTCGTTGGCCTTTTGATACACGATAGACATTTTTCGAACTGGGCATTATGCGACTCTCTTTTTGCTAAAGTACAAAGAAGAGGCTCTCAATTCGCAACAGTACAAATTAGTACAAAATAAATCAATTCTATTACAAACTAGCCTACACTCGGTACTGTTATAATTTCTAATAAGTATTTCAGGATCATTCAATACTTTATTTGTTTACTGCCATACATACTTGTTCAAAAGGGATTATTACTCGTATATTATTATTATTATGTCCATACTGACAACACCCGTCAGCCCGGGCACTAAAAACAATAATCTTTTATTACCACTATGGAGTATATCTAACAGGTACCTACCATGACTCGAACCCGCAACCGCATTGCTAGCAACACTTCCATACATATATACCACGGAGGTCGTCAACAGACCTCACAGACCACATTAAATTAACCTCCAAATATTCGGGGACCATTAAGAAAAATCGATTTGAAAGCCTTCTGTATGCATATCACCTAATTATGTCCTAAAATGATTAGCATAGTTAGCCTTAGTAAGGTCGTGGTCGCCGGCTGTTGTCATTGCGCATATTATAATAGTTATCATATTTGGAACAGCATCAGGTACACCAGGGTTTAATAACATCGAGCATGTGACCAGGAAAGCTTTGTATTTGAAATGGGTTTAGGAAGAGGGCGAGTTTTTCCCAATAGTCTGATTCTCATTGATAGTCAGCTTTAGGTCTTTCCACACATCATATGTGAATGCTGTGCTCTAGGCAATTAGCGATTAAGGACCTCTTATCATGAACACCGAATTTTGATACCTATTACGTTTTTATCACGTTCAACTGTCAAAGTACTGTGGAATTTGACAATTGGGTGTGATAGAAACGTGATATGTATCATGTGGAGTTGCTCACGCTACATATGCTGAACGTGATAAAAGAAAGAAAGAAAAACATTTATTAACCAGCAACAACACTACATATAGAATAAAAAACAAAGAAAGAACAAACAAACACGGAGTACAGTACACTACACAATAACGGTTATTTAGGACCCGGCCTCAGCAAATGCCGCATCAGGCACTGATCCAGCGCTGGTGATTGCGTGAAAAGCGTGATTTATCATATCGCTACTTTGGTAGGTACAGCGTATCCCAAATTCCCTAACCGGAGGAAATTTATGGACACGTCCGCAGCCAGCATCTTTACGTTCATACAGGATATTTGGCGATGGTGGGGAAGGGGGAAGCACAAAGATCCCAAATGTCGGTGCTGAGTGGTCTTCCAAAAACAGTTCCAACAAACGTTAAGTCTTTCCATGTAAGATAATTACTGTTCTGTCTAAGTCTTAAATATGTCACGCTATATAGATAGTCAACACTTCTGCCTACCCCTTTGGGGATATAGAGAATACTTGTACTGTGCTGTGGATGTACTTGCTACAAGCGCTCGCGGTAATGAACTTTAATACAATGGTTAAATACTCCAATTTTAAAATAATTTTATTAATAAGTTATTTGTTACGGAACAGGCAAGAGCCGTCCTCTTTTCTATATCTTTTTTATTTTCTGGTTGAAATTGTTTTTGGTTTAATGTCTTGTCATTGATTTTCTTTCCATTTTTCAGAACTGTTTTCTTTAAATATTATAAAACCCATAATTCACTAAGCCAGCGTTTTATTACAGTTTTACTATCACTCAGCAACAATATTTATTTTGTAAAATGTATAATATGTAAAATGTTAACGATTTTAAGTGCCAAACTTGGCCTATGAAATAAAATTATTTTTGATTTGATTTGATTTCTTTCCACTTACTTTGATTCTTACATATAACTGTCGCGGCGTCCACCCCTTGCTACACACGACTTTATATTAAGCGAAATGTGGTGACAACCACGGAGCAAAAACTAATTTATGTTTATATTGTGAATATCCTAAGATACCTACTTAATACATTCATGTTAATTTGACAGCCCTACAGAAAAGAAAAAGAATCTATAGGTAGTGTTTTTTTTGTATAAAGTTCATGACCATGGATAC
The DNA here is from genome assembly GCA_910589355.1 of Parapoynx stratiotata. NCBI lineage: Eukaryota > Metazoa > Arthropoda > Insecta > Lepidoptera > Crambidae > Parapoynx > Parapoynx stratiotata. Next base: position 15,278,026 of record OU342476.1, read on the forward strand.
AGAGTCCTTCAGTCTTATTTGGAGAGTTTGGCACCAAATGGTCGATGGTACCTGCAAGACATAAATATGTGGTGCTACTTTGATAAGATGGATTACCACGATAAAAATCCCATTGTTTTTCACACCAGTTCATGATTATTTCAACAATCCTCCACGTTGCTCGTCATCACAGACACTTATTACACAAAAGTGCTCTGATTTTACGTAACAAGATCCACTCCTAAGCAAAATTACCTACAATCATCAAAATAAAATTCACGGCCGCCATAGTAATGCCGCCAAAAACCCCGAATCTATAGTAAAATCTTTATTGCACGTCCTCAGCCTATAAACGTCCTACTGCTGGGCCGTAACACCACCACGCTGGACCAATGCGGGTTGGTGACTCCTTTACTGCACCATAGAATTTAAGTACCGCACAGATAAACAACAAAATACAAATCATACAAAACAGAAGTATGCAAGTAGTACGTTGTAAAAACAGCAGAACACTGAACACACTCGCAGTGACCGCCACACGCCCACGGAGGACGGCCGCGGATTCGAGTGCTGTTTGTGACAATATTACACGCAAGTTATGTGGGAAAAACTTCTAAACTTATGTAAAATATTGTGAAAAAATAAGTAAGAAAATTAATTACCTACTCTTTTACTGCTAAAACAGCGGACGGCTCCGGTTCGTGTTGTTTGTTTGGGACAATATATTAGTATTCGAAAGGATAGTAGAGATCACTTTAAAATATTGTGATAAAATAGAACTGTATTTTATTTAAAAATAAATAAAATAAATGAGTGTGTACTTATTACAATAAGAGATTTCTAATCAACTTCGGAGTAAAATCAGAGGTAAGTTTTTTTTATATTATGAAATATATCACCAATTCACATTGGTAGAGCTGCCAGCTGTAAACATATCACCAATTCACATTGGTAGAGCTGCCAGCTGTAAACATATCACCAATTCACATTGGTAGAGCTGCCAGCTGTAAACATATCACCAATTCACATTGGTAGAGCTGCCAGCTGTAAACATATCACCAATTCACATTGGTAGAGCTGCCAGCTGTAAACATATCACCAATTCACATTGGTAGAGCTGCCAGCTGTAAACATATCACCAATTCACATTGGTAGAGCTGCCAGCTGTAAACATATCACCAATTCACATTGGTAGAGCTGCCAGCTGTAAAGACAAACATCGCGTAGTATAATATTTAGATCGCCCCTTCCTCAATAACTCCTTTTCGGTTTATATTTTGAACGCGGCGTACTACCCTAGTGCAAAACTGCTAACTGTCTAATGTGTTTGATATTATGAACATAATTATGTTATGTAGGTATATTATAGGTCCAAAAATAACAATAATTGTAACTACATTATATTGGGTCCTTACCTATGAAATTGGTGTTTTTATTCTGTCTTAGCAATTTGTCCGTAACTATTAAGTTTCAGAACATTCTTATAAAATAATTGCCTCTTCTAAAATATACCATACTATTATATTTGAGCTCGTATTATTTAATTTGATAATTTTTTGTAAGTTTAATTGTGTTAAAATTAGACACAAAGACAATTATTTTTAACTGCCTCCCGAATACATCATTTGATTTGCATTAACATATAAACGATGAATAATTTTTATCAAGCGTGTTCACACACATATTGCTTAAGCTTGTCTAATGATACATGCCAAATATCGTTGTGAAGAAAACTGATAAAATGTTAGTATGTAAAATGCAGACATCCCCAAAATCTCCATACAAAACACCAATTTCATAGCTAAGGACCTAATATTTTATCGTAATAATTTGATTGACTTTTAAATAGTCTAATATTTTTCAATTTTCATTTTACCTAGGAGAAGTCTAAAAAATATTTTGATCATCGTTTGTTAGTCATATATATATATATTATATATGTGTTGAATAGATCGTACCTATATATTGATATGTAGAAAAGTAAGTTGATTATTTAGTTGTAGATTTAGAAGAGAGAAATACGCAATTATTTTTTTACTTTCAGTTCATTTTATATTTGGTATAGAATAGGGTTTTTCGGGTAACACTAAGACCTGTAATCCAGAATAAACCTCAAGCCTGCTTCAGCACAGCTAGTAATTTTTTCATAATTTTGTGGTATGGTGTAATGCTGTGAATGTAACAAGAGTTTTCATAGCTCAGAAGCAATGCATTAGAGCTAATTGTTGATACTCGTATTGGCACTTGGACCTACTATTGGCAGACCTTTATTCATATCATTGAATATTTTTTCTGTACCAAGTCTATACCTACTTCAGACTACCTACTTAAAATTTATATTTTGTAAATAGACAAAGGAGGATGGGCGAAACGTACCCGCGACCCGCGACCAATGACGACCAGACATATGCCATTGAAAAGCGCTTTTCACGAATATTCACGAACTTCTACTATTTTCTTTACTATTGTGGAGTTATTATTGTAGTGTCTAATGTCCTAAATTGCACGTGGTGGCAACTAAAAATTGTGCTTTTATTATTATATATTATGAATATATGATATATATTATTATAGCGAAATATTGTAACTGTTACAGATTGTCCTTAAAATAAATAAATAAACTTGAAAAATGCCGCCACGAACTTTCTGTTTAGCCTAATGGTTGACTGGTAGAGAGCGATGTTAGTCGTTAAGTCCACCATATGTGGGTGAGATGCTGGCAAGACGAGGTACTTAGGGTTCATACCTTAGTCTAATAAATACCTTAGTCTAATAAAATTATGAATGTAAATCTTTCCTACCTTTTTTAATTTTGAATAACATCTTTACTGCCAATTCGCTGTGAGAAAATAATTATAGCTTATTTTTTATTACATTTTTAAGTCTGTTCTTTTACTTGTTGTGAGAAATATTACATCGTTACCAGGTTATAACGTGGGCACAAGAGAAACACAAAGAGTATGGGCCGTAACACCACCACGCTGGCCCGCTGCGGATAGCTAGGTAGGAACGGTTGTAATAGCAAGGGAATAAATGGCTTTACGTGCTTTCCGAAGCACAGGAGAGCTTGAGGTCACAAAATTTTGGTCACCCATCCTAAAATTAACCATGATAAAAGTGGCTTTGTTTTCAATATCGAAAGCCAAAGCATAGAAGTATTTTTGAAAGAATTTATCGGGATGATGGACCGAGATTGTTATAATTCGAATAGTTATTCGAACCAGATCACTTATACTTACGTCAGGATCTTAGTCAGGACTTATAGTACCATACCAACCACTACCAACAGATGTTTTTCCAATGAATCATATCATTCGGGCCAGGGCCAGCGTGGTGGTGTTACGGCCCGTACTCATCATGAAGAAGGGTTGAGCCCATGAATACCTTACAACTTTAAAAAAAACAGTCTTAAAAGTGACCTTTCATAGATTTCATTTTGCTATAACTAAATTATTAACTAAATTATCTCACAGCGATTTGGGACATAACACCATCACGCTGGCCCAATGCGGGTTGGTGGGTAGAAACGGCAATAGCGACCGGAGCCAACGGCTTAACGTGCTTTCCGAAGCACGGAGGAGCTCGAGATTACAAAGTTTTTGTCACCCATCCACGGCCTGACCATGGCGAAGGTAGCTTTGTTTTCGATCGTACTAACCACTACGCCACCGAGCTCTGCCGAAGACCCCTACCTAATGGCGCATTTTACCTCTATTATCCAGCAATGGACTATGTACGCTGTAATAGAGTGGTATATTATTGGGTCCTTACCTATGAAATTGGTATTTTTTTTTCTCTTAGTATTTTGTCTGTAACTATTAAGATTCAGAGTATTCCTAAAAAATAATTACCTCGTCTAAAAATAGACTATATTTTTGAGCTCTTTTGATTTGTTTTGATAATTTGTTGTAAGTTTAATTGTGTTAAAATTTAACACGGAGACAACTCTTTTTAAGTGCCTCTCGAATACATCATTTTATTTGCACTCACTTAAAAACGATAAATAGTTTTTATGAAGTGTGATATTATTACACATATTACTAAAGCTTGTCTAATGATAGATGCCAAATATTATTATCTTTGGATTTGTCGTTGTGAAGAAAACTGAAAAAATTTTAAGTATGGAAAATGCAGAATTCCCTAAATCTCCATACAAAACACCAATTTCATAGGTAAGGACCTAATATTTTATTCATATTCAATTTATCTGGTTGGTTGGTGTCTGCAGCGATGGTGTCCCCGGCCGCGGCGCCGCCGCCGGCGCTGATCCCGCAGTTCTACGCGGGCCGCGCTGTGTTCATCACCGGCGCCACTGGGTTCATGGGGAAGGTGAGAGACCAACCAATTAACTAACCACGTACTGCAGGTACTGAACTCTTAAACTGGCTTGCTACGGTCGGTGATTATGAATGAATTTCATTCATAAATCTGCATCGGCCGGCAAAGTCACCGGCCGTGGGAAGCCAGGTTTATGAATACTAGAGGACGGATAATATATACATACATTAAAATAGTTTGCCCAAGGACATACGCCGGGAACAAGAAAAAAATGTATTTAAGAAAAATCTTAAAAAGTATTATTTAGCAAACTTAACTTCTCTGTTTATGTAAACTAAAGATGCTTGATCCCACAGACAAACTGAGTCAATAGTTTTGTGGGACTTCTGTATTTATTTTGTAAACCAATGTTTGTTTAATAAATTAATAAATAAATACCTCGCGTCTCTCAACGACATTTCGCTTAATACGTCCAAGTCCCCATAATACGTGGTCGTGTGCTCTCGTTTGCTCAGTCCTAACGGGTCAGGGGGAGAAATCCGAAATAGCGAAATCAGTTCATAGAGACCACATCGATTTTGGATAAATTGATAATGGCATACTTGCAAGTTTTTTTTCGATTATTCTTTTGTGTACAGTTGAGTTCAAAAATATATATACACATTTTAGAGGTGACAATCTTGATTTCCTTCTAATAAGAGCCATTTACTGTCAAAACTGGTTACATTTTTTCGGAGTTGACTGTACCACCGTTTTTCTACACTACTTTCGCCGTCGTCATAGATTATTAGAACTCATGTTATATCATTTGCATCACTATCACCTTCCTTACAGTTTCAACATATCACTTAACTTTCTCTTTTTATTTAGATTAAATTGGCGCAACTACCGTGTTATCAATTTCTGTAGCGGACTATACTGTTCATAATTCATTACGGTTGTTATTTAAACGGTCCATTCCAATTTTAGTCAGAAAAAAATACAATTGGTTAGCTAAAATAACTAATTGGTCAGCAACCAATGGACATTAAATATTTCTAAATTAGTCAGCATAATAACTAATTGGGCAGCAACTCAAACGTTTTCTCTGCTGCCAAATTGTTTAATATATGTTTTGATGACACAGATGGTCCCCAGAGCCCCAGCGTTTCTACCCCAAAAGGCTCAATTAAGGCTTAATTACTTCCCATTCATTACTTCATTAGTTTATAATGGAAAAGTTTTTTGGCATTTAAAGTGACCGAACAAGGACCTCAGTGGCCGAGTGGTTTGTAGTTCTAAGCTGGTTTTAGTCGTCGTTTCGCCCGCTCTCTATGTCTAGTGGTTCTGGATTCGATTACTGGTGGTTCGATGCTCGTGTGGTGAATGAAGGTATTTTCTGCATATTATGTAAATTACGTACTTAGTTGAGCAAATTATCACAGAATAAACACCTGCTTTTCCTCCTTATTTTTTTTCATTGTCGGTATCTACTATATTACGAATCAGCAATAATGTATATCAATGAACCTAAATATACATTATAGTACGATACATCTCAATACATCTCGTTACATCTTTCCATAGAAATCATCAAGAGACCACCATCGCTCGGTATCGCAATCAGGAACGGATTGTTTACATTTGTTATTTCGTCTCGTTGGCCTAGCTATAGGTATCTATGCTTTTATCCTGGTGTTGATAGGTGTTGTCCTAAATAATACTAATGATTAACTTATTAACCCGTTGCCAGGTGCTAGTGGAGCGGCTGCTGGCCACGTGCCCGGCGGTGGACCGGCTGTTTCTGCTCATCCGCCGCAAGAAGGGGGTTGATGCCGCCCAGCGTCTGCAGGAGATCAAGGACTCCATGGTATACCAGCTTTGCTCATTCAACTCAATTACTCCTGTAATCCCCGAATGGGTAGGCAGAGTCCAAGGAGCACTGTGTTCCTTAAGACTACATTTAGCCATACAAAAATAAGGTTTGGTCAGATGAAAAATCGTGAAAGAGTAGTAACAAGTGGCTAGCTCATCGCCTACACAATCACAGAGCCAGTACCCAATACGCCCTTAGTCGCCTTTTACGACATGCTAGGCAAGAAAAGCAATTGGTAAATTTTTGCAGACTTTGAAGTTTATTTCCTTACTATTAAGGTTGTAACTTGTATCTTCCCCAGATCTTCTCGAACATCCGACAGAACAGCCCCTTGCAGCTGGACAAGCTGATGCTGGTCCAGGGCGACATCACCGAGCCTGGCTTAGGCATTCAGCCGGACGACTTCGCGCTTATGAAGAATGTTAGTACTCAGCCAGACACATTCACATAAATCAAACAAACGCTCTAACGTATGAAGTCATTGGCAAAATGGTTAGCAAATAAAATTATTGGTTACAACTTAAAGCTGTTAACATAACCACTAGTTAGATCATGGAATGACTTAAACAGTGGGTACAAGGGCTTTGGTTCAGTGCCGCGTTTACTGCGCATTGTGATGTGACCGTCGGTTGCGCTTGCGTTTAGTTTCAACTATTGAATGCGTCGTAAAAGCATTTAGTGTTTATTATAAGTTTGTCCGTCGTTGTGACGTGAGGTGAGACATGTTTTGAGTTTGGTTGGAAGACAGTGAACCTATGTATTTAGAAAATAAATATTTAACAATTTATTTTCATTAAATATTTATATAAATAATAATAAATAAATAGTAATAAATAATAAATATCTTCAAAAATTCACACATATAAAATAGCCCCATTTTTATTTAGCAACTAATGCTGTTTGTGTTACGGACACTAGATGACGGATAAATATATTTAATAGATAAATACATATAAATATCCTGAATATATATATGTTAATATTTGAAACCGCCTCTCTGGTCTAGTGGTTGTCACCACCGGGTGTAGATCCGGAGGTCAGGGGTTCGATTCCCCACGGGGGCAGGGGTTTTTTCTGCTGGGTTTGGTCGGTGGTAGAGCTTCTAAGCCCGCTTGTCTAGCTACTTAAAATACTTACTTAAATTTGTCGTCATAATAACAACGTTATAAGCATTGTTGTGTTCCGGCAATCAGAGGTAATATAGCCAGTTCCTCAGTTGTTGAGGATTACAGATGAAGCTCGCTTCCGCCTTCGGCCTTATCGTATCGTAGCTTACCTGTCATATAAAAAAAAAGATACATACGGCCCTCTGTTGGCCAAAGTCTTCATAAATGAAGAAAAACAGAAGTTGAGAAACGCTGGTAATAGCAACCAGGACCAGCGAGTTGACGCGCCTTCCTATGTACGGAGAAATTCGAGATCACAATTTTGGTCCATCAGTAAGTTGTGATTTATGAATCAAAACAACAATAGTATTAACGAAAAAGTTTTTCCGAAAATTTAACTAGGTTCGTTTCCCGGTTAGTTATTAGAGCTGAAAAAAAACCTATTTATCCAAAATCGATCTCATGGTTCCTAAGAACAGATAAAGCTATCTGTCATAGTTCTGAATTTCTCCCCGCTGACCCATTTGGACTGATCACCTTTACATAGCAACATTTAAAAAATATCATATACTACAACGTCATTGAAGTTTAAAAAATAAAATAAACTTGAGTTATATTCTGCAGATTATCACAGTTTACACTACAAACATGTACAGTAAATTACAATAAATAAATATCTTCACTACCTGCCGTGCCATACAGTCCCGAAGCAAGTTTTATTGACGCTATTTCTACTACAAATAAGATAAACATCCTACTGACTAATCTTCAATGTTCTTCATCTGTGGTCATCAGGTCTAGTATTAATTCGTCTTCAATGTTATTATTGACTCGTACTGTGACGTGGTGAAATGATAAAAGACTGCTTTTGTTGAATATTTATTTATAAAAACTAAGGCACAATCATGGAACAATATAGTGCCCTTGTAAACTTATTGAAATTTGAACAATTAATATCGTTACAGATTATTATTTTACTCGTATTATAATTTTATTAATCACTTATTATTGTTTTTCATTAATATTCATATAATAATTAGTGTCGAGCCAACCGTTCCAGAATAAAAATCGGAGGGAAACCAAATACAATGAAAAAGGGACAGATGGTTGGCTTAAAAACAGAAACAAAGAGAAGACCGCAATAACAGCAAAGAGTCGTTAATACTGATATAGCGCCTCGTTGCAGTACTTTTCGCTGATCATCCGTTTCTCGGTTACTTAATATCGCAGCGCCGCCACTAACGGCGTGTGATGTTGCAGGTGTCTATAGTGTTCCACTCGGCCGCCACCCTCAAGTTCGACGAGGCGCTCGGCGCGGCGGTGCGCCAGAACCTGCGGCCCGTGCTCGCGCTGCTCCGCGTCTGCGACCGCTTGACGCAGCTCGAGGTACGGGGCTTCCATATCAGCTGGGTGATCAGCTGATCAGCGAAATGTACGACAGCCAATGTCAACAACCATTATACACCCTTCGTCCGCGGCTACCATCCAAGATGTTGACCAGGGATATAAGGTAGCACCATGCAAAATTTCATTGAAATCGGTCCGGCCATTTCGGAGATTAGCGCGTACAAACAGACAGAGAAAATAAAAATTGGTATTTTCCCTCTTTTTACATCCCCTTGGCTTGATTTTAAGTTTTTTTTCTATTTACAGACATTCGTCCCCCACAGTTGTATTATATGTATAGATTATGAATAGGAAAGTTGGAGGTGGACGGCCTAGCCTAACGTACCTTGGCCAAATCGGCGAAGTTCTGAAACCACAGTTAGACCAAACGTCGAGGTCGGCTAACTTAGTCTGCTAAAAAAACAAAAAATACCTCTTTGTGTGATATGATAATTGACAAGGGCAATCGGCGGCATCGGTATTTTTCAATCAGTTTGGATCTCCCGTCTTGGTTTCCCATCAGATCCAATCAACGAAGAAGCAAGCGGCAATCAGCAATTTGTTCAGGGAGATTTTTTGCTTTTCAGTTCGTTCTAGCCCTGCAATGGCTATGATCGGCTGGAGACGATTATGTTGTTAATAGCTGTACCGAACGTGCGCAGGCGTTCGTGTACGTGTCGACGGCGTACAGCAACGCGGAGCATTCACACGTCGCCGAGCGCGTGTACGCGCCGCGCGTGCCGCTCGCGCAGCTGCTCGCGCTCGCCGACTTGCCCGAGCATCTACTGGCTGATTTCACGGAAAGGTGGGGTTATTCAAATTTATAAATATTTATTCAGGAATTTCAGGGACGTTATACAAAATAGGTTCAAGAAAAAGAAAGACTATGCCATCGGTTCACAACATTACCAGAGGAGGGCTACCTACTTAATTCCGAAAAGAAAAAGCCCAGTAATTTTCTGGACTTTTGTAAAGGGAAGTATCAAATTGGGCAGCCATTTCATTATTTGGTCAGCAACAAACAGGTCTGCCGGTCTGGCAGCAAACAAATATATTGTCAGCAATATAATTAATTGGGCGGCAAGATGATTATTTGGGCATGAAAATAATTATTTGCTCAGCAGGATTATTATTTGGTCCGCAGAAAAATTAATCGGGCAGCAAGAAAATTGTTTGGGGTGCAAAATAATTATATGAACAGCAATGTACATACACCTATTTTACCTGAAATGTATAAAATCTAGGAAAAGGATCAATGATACGTGATGATTAGGTAATTGTTATTTTACGGCGGTTTATTTTACGGCGGAGGCTAAGGGCGTATTGGGTACTGGCTCTGTGATTGTGTAGGCGATGAGCTAGCCACTTGTTACTACTCTTTTACGATTTTTCTTCTGACCACCCCTATTTTTGTATGGCTAAATGTGGTCTTAAGGAACACAGTGCTCCTTGGACTCTGCCTACCCCTTCGGGGATCTCAGGTGTGATTGTCTGTATGTTATTTTTTGATGACCCTTAAAAACAATATTTGTGACATCAATACAAAATAATTTGGCAGCAGAGAAAACATTTGAGTTACTGCCCAATTAGCTAATTTGCTGACCAGTTACATTTTTTGCTGACCAAAACTGGAATATTTTGCTAACCGGTTCAATAAGAGCCTTTTGCAAACAATGTGTATGTTACAGTTACGAACAAATATATAAAAAAGGCTACAGTGAAAGACTGGGTGACATGGGCCTTACATTATTGGACTACTGTCGGACGTAGCTCATTCTATAACACAACCCACATCTCTTTATTATGTGGCAGACGTATTGCTTGCGTAACGGAAACATATCCCACAAGGTACTTACTTAGTGGCTTTGCCCACCTTCTATCGCTCCACTTATCAACATTATATCTCTTCAGGTACATCGCCCCGAAGCCCAACACATACACGTTTACGAAGGCGATGGCCGAAGTAGCGGTGGAGGCGCACGGCTGCCGGCTCTACCCTATCGCCATTTTCAGGCCCACCATTGGTAAGGATTGGCACTTGAGACAAGGAATAACCGGAGGTAACGAGACGCGCGTTTAGTGAGGAAGCATGTGACGTCGTTATTTGAGGGCGGGCGCCATCTTGGGTGGTCGCATTCCACCCAACATGGTGAAAACGACGTCACCTTTAATGTCATCTATACATGTAATAAAACTGGCTGTTTAAAAAAAATGCTTAAAACCATATTCAGAGGGATGTAAAAAGAAGGAAAATACCAAAATAATTTATTTTTGTTAAATGGTATCTCACTGAGTTTTGAAATGTGTTCTTTCAAATGCAAATAGTGTTGTGTTGAAATAAGTGGTCAGAGGTTAGACAGGAACCAATATTATATAAATAGTTACTCCTTGTTATTCTTTAAAATGCTAGCATATTCATTTCTCAGTGTTCTTATGGTGGCACCTATAAAAAACTGATCATTAATTTCTATACGTTTGTGCCCCAGTGGTATCCTCCCTCTCCGCCCCCTTCCCGGGTTGGACGGAGGGCGTGCGTGGCCCCGGGGGGGTCCTCCTGGCGGCCGGGGAGGGCGTGCTCCATGCATTGAAGGCGAAACCTGAAGCGAAGGCTGATCTGCTGCCTGTCGACATGGCGGTGCATACCATGATGGCTGTGGCCTGGGAAACAGCGGTAGACAGGTAATATATTGGGGTCCTTACCTATGAAATTGGTGTTTTTTTTCTCTCTTAGTATTTTGTCTGTAACTATTAAGATTCAGAGTATTCCTAAAAAATAATTACCTCGTCTAAAAATAGACTATATTTTTGGCTCTTTTGATTTGTTTTGATAATTTGTTGTAAGTTTAATTGTGTTAAATTTGGACACGGAGACAACTCTTTTTAAGTGCCTCCCGAATACATCATTTTATTTGCATTCACTTAAAAACGATAAATAATTTTTATGAAGTGTGATATTACACATATTACTAAAGCTTGTCTAATGATACATGCCAAATATTATTATCTCTGGATTTGTCGTTGTGAAGAAAACTGATAAAATGTTAGTATGGAAAATGTAGAATTCCCCAAAATCTCCATACAAAACACCAATTTCATAGGTAAGGACCTAATAATAGGCAGGAGACAGCTGGAACTGCTGGGACGCGGAATTAGACGGGGAGGCGTCATCAGAAGCTACAGAACCAAACGGCTCAGGTGACCACAATTGGTAGGCTACAGCTGGAATAGCTAGGAGACTACATAAGACAGGTGACATCTGGGAGACTGCGCTAGAGAAACAGCATCACAAAGAATGAAGGTTCAAAAGGTGTGGAGTCATTAAAATGGACTACGCAGATGAGGTAATAGCCGAAGTGTGTTAGACGGATAACAGAAGAGAAATTGACAGACAAGTGACAGATGAGACACTGCTAGTCTGGTATCAACTAGAAGACAATGCGTTAGCTTTGTGAGTGGACCTCCGTTCTCAGCCTATGCATCCCGCTGCTGGGCTCAGGCCTTTCTATTGCCTACATGTAGATTAAGGGAGGAGTATAAAGAATTGAACCTAGTTATATCCAAAAATTGGGTAAATAATAATTGTTGTAGGAGTGACACAGTTCGCGTGTACAACTGCAGCGGCGGCGCGGGCCCCACGTGGGGCTGGTTCGAGCGCGCGCTGCGACACAACCTGCGCGCGCACCCGCTCGACGCCGCGGTGTGGTACCCCAGCGGCGTGTGCGCGACCAGCAGGTGACGCACACACACACACACACACACACACAACCTGCGCGCGCACCCGCTCGACGCCGCGGTGTGGTACCCCAGCGGCGTGTGCGCGACCAGCAGGTGACGCACACACACACACACACACACACACAACCTGCGCGCGCACCCGCTCGACGCCGCGGTGTGGTACCCCAGCGGCGTGTGCGCGACCAGCAGGTGACGCACACACACACACACACACACACACAACCTGCGCGCGCACCCGCTCGACGCCGCGGTGTGGTACCCCAGCGGCGTGTGCGCGACCAGCAGGTGACGCACACACACACACACACACACACACAACCTGCGCGCGCACCCGCTCGACGCCGCGGTGTGGTACCCCAGCGGCGTGTGCGCGACCAGCAGGTGACGCGCACACACACACACACACACACACACACACACACACACACACACACACACACACAACCTGCGCGCGCACCCGCTCGACGCCGCGGTGTGGTACCCCAGCGGCGTGTGCGCGACCAGCAGGTGACGCGCACACACACACACACACACACACACACACACACACACAACCTGCGCGCGCACCCGCTCGACGCCGCGGTGTGGTACCCCAGCGGCGTGTGCGCGACCAGCAGGTGACGCGCACACACACACACACACACACACACACACACACACACACACACACACAACCTGCGCGCGCACCCGCTCGACGCCGCGGTGTGGTACCCCAGCGGCGTGTGCACGACCAGCAGGTGACGCGCACACACACACACACACACACACACACACACACACACACACACACACACACACAACCTGCGCGCGCACCCGCTCGACGCCGCGGTGTGGTACCCCAGCGGCGTGTGCGCGACCAGCAGGTGACGCGCACACACACACACACACACACACACACACACACACACACACACACACACACACACACAACCTGCGCGCGCACCCGCTCGACGCCGCGGTGTGGTACCCCAGCGGCGTGTGCACGACCAGCAGGTGACGCGCACACACACACACACACACACACACACACACACACACACACACACACACACACACACACACACCTGCGCGCGCACCCGCTCGACGCCGCGGTGTGGTACCCCAGCGGCGTGTGCGCGACCAGCAGGTGACGCGCACACACACACACACACACACACACACACACACACACACACACACACACACACAACCTGCGCGCGCACCCGCTCGACGCCGCGGTGTGGTACCCCAGCGGCGTGTGCGCGACCAGCAGGTGACGCGCGCGCACACACACACACACACACACACACACACACACACACACACACATACACACACACACACACACACACACACACACACACACACACACACACAACCTGCGCGCGAGCTGACGCTGAGGGTACTACTCGTACAAACAACTCCTCAGTGTCCGATCTCACCTCCCTCCTAGACGACTTCTGAACATCCGTCGCGTGGTTGCAGGGTCCTCTACAAGGTGCTAGAGCTGTGCCTGCAGACCGTCCCCTTGCATCTGGCCGAGTACACGCTCAACCTGCTCGGCATTAAACACAAGTAAGCATTTACGACATGTATAGTCTGTAACGATATTATGTAGTCTCTATCTGGTAATAGGTAATTTGGGTACCATATTTTAAGGCCACAGTTATACAGGTTATTTTTAATTATCAATAACCTCCCAAGACTAGCTAACGTCTATACATATCTACATAAATAAAACAGTACAGGTCGAATGTCTGTATTGAAAAAAAAATGCTTACAATCAAGTCAGAGGGATGTAAAGAGAGGGAAAATCCCAAAAACATTTTGTTTTAATTTTTGGTTTCTGTCTGTTTGTCTGTTTACAATTATACAGTTAAACATAGTTACAATACAGTGTTTTAAGTATAACTAGCTGTTGCCCGAGACTTCGTCCGCTGTTACTTTATTTAACGGTTTACTAACTATCCCACGGGAACCCTTAAATTTTCCGGGAAAAAAAGTATCTTAGATGTTGACTAGGGATATAAGGTATCACCATGCAAAATTTCATTGAAATCGGTCCAGCCATTTCGGAGATTAGCCCGCACGAACAGACAGAGAAACCAAAAAGAAAAAAACATTTTTTGGTATTTTCCCTCATTTTACATCCCTCTGACTTGGTTTTACGGGTCAATCTATCATTGAAGCCAAGAAAAAGGGTCGCTTAGAAAAAGATATTCCTTGTAAGATAATAAATAACAATAATATCCTCAGACATTCACACCAATCAACTAGTCCCATTTTAAGCAACTAAATGCTGCTTGTGTTACGGACACTAGATGACGGACAAATATATTTATAGATTTATACAATGCACATCCAAGACTGGAGAACAAATGTCTGAAAATTCATCACCCAAACACTTGCCTCCACTAGGAATCGAACCCAGGACCTATCGAGATGGCGACGCATTGAGACCGGCGTACAGACCACTCGGCCACCGAGGTCGTGAATCTTTAAAGCATGACCATGTTCCGATATATAATTATATTCCTAGGGATATAACTATTACGGAGATATCTATTAGATTGGGGAAAAAGTCTTTTCGCATTATAGTATGTATAAACTTGTAATCAAATCTCTTTGGCTATACTATTTGTATCTGGCTGGTTTTGGTATCATTGAAAGTTTAAATTTTAAAGAACATAATTCCAAATTCAAATTAGGAAAATGTGTGATTTTCATTTGTTTTTCGTACCGCCAAGATGAGTGAATCTAATGAAGAAATTCGATACATTTTAAAATTGTACTACAAAAAAGGTAAAAAAACAACGCAAGCCGCGAAAAAAATTTGCGATGTTTATGGACCTAGTGCAGTGTCTGTGAGAATAACACAAATTTGGTTTAAGCGTTTTCAATCCGGAAATTTTGATGTCAAAGATTCACGTCGCTCTGGTCGCCCTATTACAGATAAAATGGATGCCATTTTTGAAAAAGTGGAGCAAGATCGGCATGTCAGTAGTTACGACGTAGCTGAAGAACAGGGAATTGACCACAAAACAGTTTTGGCGCATTTGAAAAAAACTGGGTACACAAAAAAGCTCGACATTTGGGTACCTCACGAGCTCACTGAAAGAAACCTAATGAACCGTGTACTCATTTGTGATTCTTTATTACGACTTAATGAAACCGAACCATTTTTGAAGAAGCTGATAACTGGTGATGAAAAGTGGATCACGTACGACAAGAACGTGCGAAAAAGGTCGTGGTCAAGGGCCGGTCAGGCTTCACAGACTGTGGCGAAACCCGGGTTAACTCGCAACAAGGTGATGCTGTGTGTGTGGTGGGATTGGAAGGGCATTATTCATTATGAGCTGTTACCACCAGGCAGGACCATCGATTCTGAACTCTACTGCGAACAACTGATGAGATTAAAGCAAGAAGTTGAGAGAAAGCGGCCGGAATTAATCAACAGAAGGGGTGTGGTTTTTCATCATGATAACGCTAGACCTCACACATCTTTAGCCACTCAGCAAAAATTAAGAGAGTTTGGCTGGGAGGTGTTAATGCATCCGCCGTATAGTCCTGACCTTGCACCTTCAGATTTCCACCTGTTTCGGTCTCTTCAGAATTCTTTAGGCAGTGTCAGGTTAACATCACGAGAGGACTGCCAAAACCACTTGTCGCGGTATTTTGACCAGAAGTCCCAAAATTTCTATAGCAATGGAATCATGCCCCTACCTACAAGATGGCAAAAAGTTATCGAACAAAATGGTACCTACATACTTTAGTTAAATGTAAATAAACTATATTAAAAAATGTTTTGAATTTTCTTAAAAAAATGCGAAGAAACTTTTTCCCCAACCTATTATCACCCTGCGTATCCACAGACTAAGCTTCATAGCCATAAGCAACCGTCTGCGCGCGATGAACTCGGCGCTCTCATTCTTCACGCACCGCTCGTGGACGTTCGACACGGGCAACGTGACGCGGCTGCGGGCGCGACTGACGCCCAGAGACGCCGCCATTTACAACTTGGACCCGGCCACCATCAGGTATGACTAGCCAGGGACAGTCCCGCTTTCAGGCAGTCTGTCCCGGTGTCCCCAGCGAGGCTGACTTAGTCCCGCTTTTCCTAATATAGTATAAAATGTACATTTCCCGCTCTAATACAAAAATACGGCTTAGAAGTGACGCCACTATTGGGGCTTAGTAAGCCATGCCTTATTAACTAGTTTTTGTTTATTTCTTTGATTATTTTATGTTAACTTAAGAATCTTAGACAGTTACAAAACTTATAAAACACAAAAAAAAATGTAATATAATTCCGGCTCCGCAGATGTCCTACTCTGCCAAAAAAAAATGGTCACGTTAGGTATTTATGACCCCTTTACCTAAGTTACCCTAAGGTACCCTCAGTTCTTCCTACAGGTATGTTTTAACTGCCTCCCTGGTCTAACAGTAGTTGACACCACAAGATCAATATCGGGAGGTCCGAGCTTCGATTCGACAGCGGCTTTCTGCTCGGTTTGGTTGGTGGTACGGCTTCTAAGCTCGCTTGGCACCGCTTGGTTCGTTCGCTTGGTAACCAATGCCAAGGGCAATGCTCGAGGGCGTACTGAGCGTTGTCTGCATCCTGCCCACATTGAGCGCACGCGGGACTTGTTTCTCTTCCTATTCTATGTAGGTAGCTCCCAAAACACCCGTGGCCGCTGAGCAGCTGGGTCAGATGGAATAAAACCGAGCCGTGCTTTCGCCGCACCCATTTATCTAGGAAGGGTCAGAGCGCCTCTAGGATTCTTACCCCTTAAGTAGCATTCCTGAGACTCTCCGTCCAGTCTACCAGAAATGATTCCACCGTCTTACCTAAAGGGGAGTAACTGGGCAGCTATTTAATTATTTGGTCGGCAACAAAAAGGTGAAACGAAAAATGATTTGGGCAGTAAAATAATTTAATTGAGCAGCAAGATAATTAATTGGGCAGCAAAATAATGAGTCGAGCTGCAAAATAACTATGTGGGCAACAATAGGTAGGTAAGTATGTTACCGGAAATATATAAAATCTAGGATAAGATCAATGAAGGAACAAGGATCAATTCCTAGGTAGTGTTCTAGTATTCAGCTGATAGATATTATGGTAAGGTTATTTTTAATCACCTGTTTGTGTCATCAAAACATAAATAATAAACAATTTCACAGCAGAGAAAACACTTTAGTTGCTGCCCGAGTTATTTTGCTGACAAATTAGAAATTTCTGCTGCCCATATATTGCTGCCTGATTAGTTATTTTAGCTGATCAATTGTATTTTTATGCTGACCAAAATTCATATATTTTGCTGACCGTTTAAATAACACCCTTAATTTATTGACTTGTCTCGGTAAACTCTAGTACAACCGCATTACTTCCGCAGTAATTTAATGGCATAATTATGGCGGTAAAGGTAGTGTCGCCATAATGTAATAATCGTACTGGCCAAGAGCAACGCGTCCTCTTCTGAGCATATTTCGAAAGAAACTGATATGGAACATAACCGGGGTTCTTGTCGATCGATGGGTTAGTCGGACGGTATCCGTCGATCAATAAAAGCTACCAGACCAGTCCAAGAAAATCGATCGATTCCTTCGATCGACGATCGATTCCTTCGATCGACGATCGATCAATTGGTCTGGAAACACCCTAACTATGCTCAAGATCTACGTTTGGTTCTGCAATACATACATGCATACCATCACGCCTGTAATCCCCGAAGGGGTAGGCAGAGTCTAAGGAGCTCTGTGTTCCTTAAGACCACATTTAGCTGTACAAAAATTGGGTTTGGTCACATGAAAAGTGAAAGAGTAGTAACAAGTGGCTAGCTCATCGCCTACACCATCACAGACCCAGTACACAATACGCCTGTAGTTGCCTTTTACGACATGCTCGGCAAGAAAAGCAGTTGGTACATTCTTTTTGTTTCCCGGACCAACACGGGACCGGGGGGGTTCTGGGGGGTCTTAAATCTTTGTTTCATTTGGACAAATATTTTATTTGCTAATTGTTTCCAGGTGGGACGAACATAACGTGAACTTCGTCCGCGGCACGCGCAAGTATCTGCTCCGGGAGAAAGACGAGGACCTTCCCGAGGCCCGGCGGCACATGCGCAGGTTATACTTAACACACATACACACACGCACACCTAGAAACATGTGATAGATAAAGAATCTGAGATACCTAAGTCACAGTTGATACACAGTAATCAGATGACTCAATACTGGGCCGCAACACCACCACACTGGCTTACTAATGGATCGTCGGTTGCTGGGTGGGTGACCGAAACCCTACCCTAATAAAAGTTGAGGGACTAAATAAGTCTTTCACATGAGGGAAACATTGTACTTTTCATTACGAATACGAGGAAAGTAAAAATAATAGGTAAATAGTCGAAAGCAGCACAACTAACCTTGTCTACTAAAATAATATAGTTACTAAGTAACTAGTTACAAGTGGACAAACAGAACAATCATGGCCTTATTGGGCCTGCTCATAGATTTTGTCCTCCTACTTGTAAACCTCCTTGGTTTAGTGGTTGCTTGCTTGATTTAGGGCCTGTTTCACAATCGACGGCTAAGTTCTAAATAGCTTACTTGGCAGTTGAATTAACATACATTTCATATTACAACTGTCAAATGATCTGCCAAGTACTCTGCCAAGTCTGCTACTCAGAACTTACTAGTCGATTGTGAAAAAGGCGCTTAATGTCGTTAAAACCAATGATTATAGAATAAATAAATATCTTCAAACATTCACACCTTTCAACTTGCCCCTTGTGTTACGGACACTAGATAACGGAGAAATATATTTCATAGATAAATACATATAAATATCCTGAAAATGCCTGAAAATTCAACATTTGCCCCCACAGGGGATCGAACCCAGAATGTCTCAAGATGGCATCGCCTTGAGGCCGGCGTACAGATCCTCGGCTACGGAGGTTATCGAAATTATATAGAGATTATAGTTAAAAGTTGTTAAAATATGAATGACAGCTAGCTGTCAGTTACATTTCGTCCCTAGGGAATTTCATTTCGGTTTTGGGGTTATCGACTTACTTTCCGAGTAGTAGTTGATGAACATATATTTTTTTGCGAACACCGGTGCTCGCATGCCCCGCAAGGTTATAAAGTATTAACTTTATTAAAAAAATTGGTTCTGTTTACAGATTGTTCTTCCTCCACTACGGCACGCTCCTCCTCCTCTCGCTGGCCACCTGCCGCCTCCTTCTCTGCAGCTCATTGCTACGCGACGCTTTCGACGCACTGCTGCAACCGCTTCTAGCGCTTGTCAGCGCTGCATTCGCTAGGCTGCGATGACCGGCGAAGACGGAAACTGCTGCAGTCGCTGTAGTAACAAAGTTACGGGGATTATCGTTAAAGAGAATTTTATAGCATTTCTAGGAGTTGCCGCAAGCGTTTCTTAACGGTGCAGTCGCTGGCCGGTTGTTCAAATCACAGATTTAGGATTTTTTTCGCTACGCCAAAAAGATTCCATGAAGTATGGGATCGAGAAATCTTAATCAATTACAAACCGCCCGAGAGAAAAAGAGAAAGCGACTAAACAACATGTTAGGTTTTCGCGAGTAGTAAGAGGCCATAGCGTCCCCGTTTATTCTACGAGACGAACAAATTTGACATTTACCAACACTCGACACTTAAATTTTTGGTCGTGTCTCCAAGCCGCTTATGTGTGTCTTATGTCTTATACATAGGTTCTGCCATCAACATAGAACTTTATCACATTGAAACATTCCGAAACAATATGGAAACAATAGTATCCTTTGAGGAGCTCTTTTAGATAATGAAGTATATTATTGTGATTGAGGTATAAGTTAATAATAAATGAGGAGCAATACTAAAAGCTCGGAGCAGATGGCGCTCTAGACGACTGGTCTTTATAGTAGATATTTCTTTTTAATCTTTGTCTGTGCCTTGTGACTTCTCGTGTCAAGTGTGTTGCGATTTTTAATCATTTCCACCAGATTTTCTACGAAAATACGTTTAAAATGTATTCCTTTTTGTCTCTACATGAGTTACAAATTGAACTTAAAAAGAGAAATGCGTCGGTAGCTAGAAAAGAAGCTGATCTGGTAGAAAAGTAATATTGTAAGTATTGTATCATATGAGCCGTTATTTCAATGATTGTTCTGTGATTTTCGCTGTGAAAATATAGTTTTTTTCTTTTAGGTCAAAGGCTTATGATAGAAATCAGAACTTTGATTTGAGTATTAATACGCAAGAAGACCAATCGTATGTTTGCCCATTC
Source organism: Parapoynx stratiotata (assembly GCA_910589355.1). Lineage (NCBI taxonomy): Eukaryota > Metazoa > Arthropoda > Insecta > Lepidoptera > Crambidae > Parapoynx > Parapoynx stratiotata. Next base: position 15,298,625 of record OU342476.1, read on the forward strand.
ACCTGATAAATACAAAGACGTCAATGCTGATTTGCCGCTTCCAAAAATATCCAGACTTTGTATACAAGATTATTTCCAAAGGTAAGCTATTAAGTGCATAAAAACATCACATAATATTCGTTTACATTCAAATGGTGTATAACTTACATAATTTTTTTGCAGATTCAACACTATTGATAGTGTTGACCCAATCGAAATGTGTACTTCTCTATGAATCGCGACATCTTTTATCCGCTCGGTTCTGTTTCGAAAATAATTATACGTATTTACGAGGGCAGTGCAAAGCGAGCATGAAGAAAGTGGTTTATTTATTGGACATAAGAACTAGCCAAGATGATCTTATTGAAGAATGTCACTGCGAGTGTTCAGCTGGAAGTGGAACCTAATGTTGCTGTTTTGTTGATAGGTGTTATAGTTGATGAATAAAGTTTATCCATGTAATAAATATATTTGATACTGTTGATTCACTCACAATAAAGAATTTAACAAGTTCGGAACTACATTTATTCTGCCTTAATTTCATTATTGTCAAAAAAAATTGATCCTCTGCCGATAAGTTTATTACATTGCTACGATAATATTGTTTTTAGTGACCATCGGCCTAAGAGTTGAATATGAAAATTTTATAAATATAATATGTAAATTTTATAAATACTAGATGAAAATTTTTATAGGATCCAAAACCAGTATAAAAATAAAATTGTTTTGTCATCCTTTTTATACCTATTTATAGATCCAATATGCACATGATCAATCTGAGTGCTTTTTGAGGCATTTGCTGGTAAAGGTAATATACTGTCTACATCTGCACATATTATTTGTTCCTAGGTCTATGGGTAAAGCCAAATCATTTATATTATTTTGTTCATTGCTAGTAGAAGGTTATGATTGTGAGTCTAATGAGTCTAGTTCCTGAAATAACCTTTTCTTTTCAAGACGAAGTTGTCGTTCCAGAGATGCAGGAGTTTCTGGTTTTACTTGAGTAAAATAAAATATGCCCGGTACCGCTGTTTTCTATACAAACTTTGCTAATGGTTCATGACCTAAAAATAATAAAAATATATTTTTTGGCATTGGTACAACACCAGTAGTAGAGGAGTAAAAAGATTATTACTTATTATGTATGAATACTCCTTCCAAAATAATCACTTTCTATAAAATGTGCTGCACACAATCGCGCAGTATTATTTGCCTTGAAATTTTTTATACGCAAAGCATTTTCCCACTTTAACTTCGTTTTGGATCCTTTGGAAATATATAGACTCCTAAATTTTTACAAAATTTTGCACAACACTGGGTCATTTTGTAAGTAAAGTGTTTAACTGAGATGTTTACAAAACTTTTCAAACTTTCCAATGACAGCTACAGAAAGTACCACAGATTAGAGAGAATACGAAAGTACACTTACTCCTACGCCACCTATCGGGATAAAAAGTCAGTACTGCTCCTCATTGAAAAGTCTTACGACTTAAATATAGTATAGGTAAAGGTTTACAAAAAGTAATTATAATCATAAATGTAGGCTAAATATAAGAGTAAGTTATAAATTATTCTGTAATAATTATATGTAAATAAAGAGGGAATATTGATATTGTATTTTATTTCTCCTTTGAAAGAAAGTATGATATTACTTGTCAGATAACAACAACCAACCAACTAATATTGCATTTTATGTGATTTTTAATTCAGTAACAATATTACAATAATATTGTTTCGGAGTGGACCTTGTTGCGAAAAATCAGTGTTATTTTGTGTGATTTTTATCGTGGTAATCCACCTTATCGAAGTAACACCACTGTGTCTGCCATCGATCGTTTGACGCCAAACTCTCCCAAGATGCATTGAAATGCATTACACAAGCATTTCAATTCAAACTACTGAAGAAATAAAATACTAAAGACTTGGCTGTATGTGCTTCGTTCCCTTTGCCTTCCCTACATCGGAGAATTTTACAGAACGGAGATTGGCGGGCTTTTGGATGAGATAGGCGCGTTTTATTGAAAATTTCTTTTCATAGTTTAATTTTATTGATTTTTCGTTGTATATTGTTGTAAATAGTATAATAGCATAGTATTCTGTACATACACCCATAAAAATGCCGGACGGGGATGGTGAGCCCCCGCCCGGCGGAACTGAGAAAAGGAAGGTCCCCAACAGAGCGAGCGCTGCTGGATCTGAGGACAATTATTACAAACCATATATTAAGCCAGGGTATAAGCGGTTGTTTCCCGAAAACGCGGTGAGTGGCGAACATTCTGTATATGTAGAGAGCTGTAAAGATAATGAAAAGTTGGGTAATAAAAATCCCATATTAACCACTAATTTATTTAAGAACGATATTAAGGGTATCTCTAATATCAAGCGAGTGAACCCTACGAAAATTTGCGTGTCTTTCTTGCAAGCCAGTAATGCCAACAATTTTATACGGAACGACGACTTTTTGAACAAACATAATTTTAAGGCATATATTCCTGCGGCTGCGGTTGAAAAGACTGGCGTTTTGAGGTTTGTTCCAGTAAGCATCAGTAACGAAGAACTTTTCAAAAAATTGTCTTCCCCATTTGAAATTGTTGCCATACGCCGATTCACTAAAAGAGACAATGGCGAAATTAAGCCTTTCCAAAGCGTAAGCGTTACATTTTTCTCTAACGTTTTACCAGAGCATGTGTACCTTGATTTATTTCGTTTTAGAGTGCACGAGTATAATGCACCTCTGTTGCAGTGTTATAAATGCTTCAGATTTAACCACGGCGCTAAAATATGTAAGGCAGTTCAAAAATGCTCTATCTGCTCAGAGGAGCATCATTTCTCTCAGTGCTCTAACAATAAAAACATTAAATGTGTAAATTGTCAGGGGGCACATCTTTCTATTTCTAGGGATTGTCCAATAAAAAAACAAAAAATTGAGGAAAGGAAAAATAAATCTACATATGCCAACGTTATCACTAAAAATAGAGACAATTTATTATACAAAAGCTATCACTCTGAATTTCCAACATTGCCTAACAGTAACAAAATGATTCAGTTAACGAAAATGACTCAAAACTTCAATGCTAAACCCACAACCTCTAAGGTCCTGCCAAACTCTGGCTCCAAACCCACGTCTATAATAACTAATTCCAATAATTCAGATGTCACCAAAATTTCAAATGACGACTTAATTGATGCAATCATTTCAAACGAATATATTCGTAAGGGATTAGTAGGTGCCCTTATAGCAATAGGAAATGAAAACAGGGCGATAACAAGTAATGTTATACAAGAAGTTTTGATTCAAACATTTAAATCTCCACAGTCATCATAATGGATAAAAGTTTTTTACGGATAGCACAGTATAATGTTGAAGGTATTTTTAATAAAAAACCCTTACTAATAGATTTTTTACAGAAAGAGGATATAGATATATGCCTCTTAAATGAAACATGGCTTAGAATAGATAGTAATTTTAAAATTGGCGGATATAATGCCATTAATAAAATTGGCGCTAATAATAGAGGTGGAGTATCCATTTTAATTAAAAATAGTTTTAAACATACTGTTATTTCTACACCATTCACTGATCAGTTACAAACAATAGCAGTTACTTTAAGTACCAATATAGGCAATTTGACAATATTATGCATCTATTGTCCCCCTCCAAAAGAGGGCCGTCCTTGGTTTCAAATATCTATGTTGAAGAGGATTGTCGATAGTTTGCCAAGACCTCTGATGATATCTGGAGATTTAAATACTCATCATGTTGCATTTGGTTGTCACAGCTCCAGCAGACGAGGCAATGACTTATTTGATATGTTTGAGGATTGTGATCTTTGTATTTTAAATACTGGTACTCCAACTACTGTAGGCAGGTCATCAAGTAATTCTTCAGCTATTGATGTCTCATGTATAAGCTCTTCGATGATAGCACTATGTGACTGGTATGTGCACTCAGATCCAATGGGTAGTTATCATTATCCAACTATTACAGATTTACATATTAATGTGGACAAATATACTGTAGGGTTGCCAAGCGAACGTTTTCTGTATAATAAGGCTGACTGGGTTAAATTCTCTGCAGATAGTGAAACAGCTTTTAATTACATAATTTGTGATCCTATTGACCCCTTAATTGCCTATGAAACATTTTGTAGTATTTTACATCAATTAAAAGAGAAACACATACCAAAATTTAAAATAGATTCTACTTTTAGAATGAAATCGCCAGCCCCTTGGTGGGATGATGATTGCAAAGCAGCTGTTAATAATAGCAAAGAAGCTTTAAAATCTTATAGATCAAATCCATCTATTGAGAACTATATTAATTACAAAAAAGTAGACGCATTTAAAAAAAAATTACTAAGTCAGAAAAAAAAGTATAGTTGGTTAAAGTTATGTGAATCATTTAATAGATGTACTCCAGTTAACATTATATGGAATTACATAAGGCGATTTAAAAGAGCTGCAACACCAGTCAAAGGTAAAAGTGATGAGTGGCTTCCATCTTTCTTCAACAAGTATGCTCCTTTATCCCCACCTGAAAAAGATAAAGATACTAATTTAATAAATTCTATATTTCAAAATGATGATCAGTCTGATACATTTTTTTTGCAACAATCTTTTACATGGTCTGAATTTAAAACATCATTACATTCTAGAAAAGATACTTCACCAGGTCTAGATAATATCACATATAAGCTTATAAAAAAATTACATATAAATGCTCAAAAAGTCCTTCTCCATATTTATAATGTACTTTGGGCATCACAAATTATTCCTATATCATGGAAAACACAATGTGTTATACCAATAGTGAAACCAAATAAACCAGTGCATGATAGTAATTCTTATAGGCCCATTTCTCTATCTTCTTGTATAGGTAAAGTGTTTGAAAATATGTTAAAAATAAGATTGGATTACTATGTAGAACGAAATAATATTTTACCTGTCGAGCAATTTGGATTCCGTAGAGGACACAGTGCCACAGAGAGCTTCACAGCTTTAGTCTCTGATATAAGAAAATCTTTCATTAATCATTCTTCTACTGTTTGTGCTTTTTTGGATGTTCAGGGTGCATTTGACAATGTTGATCCTTCTGTGCTTGTTCAAGTACTTTATGAAGTTGGTGTTCCAAAAAAAATCTGTAAATGGGTATTTAATTTTTTACATGAACGCACTATGTACATCAGGCATAATAATTTAATTCATGGACCTAGAAAAGTATATAAAGGCACTATGCAAGGGGCAACCATATCTCCATTATTATATAACATATATACATGCCAAATGAAACAATTTCTGAAAGAGAAAGATGTACACTTTTTACAATTTGCAGATGATCTTCTTGTATATACTGTACATAAAGATGTAAATATTGCCATTAACAAACTAAATGTAGGCTTATCGCAAGTACACAATTTCTATTCTAATAAACTAAAGTTACAAATAAGTTTTTCAAAAAGTTCAGCAATGATTTTTTCAAAGAAAGTTCCTAGCATTAGTAGAAATATAATGTATGATAATAATTCACTTCCTCTGGTGTCGGAACATAGGTTTCTTGGCATTGAACTTGATTCTAAATTATCCTTCAATAGTCATATTAACAAAATTATAGGCAGTGCTTCAAGAAACCTTAATGTTCTGAAATCTTTAGCAGGTGTACATTGGGGATCTGATCCAAAAATTTTATCTATGCTTTACAAGAGTCTTGTTAGAAGTCATTTTGATTACAGTACTTTAGCATATATGAATGCTAGTAAAACTTTGCTTAACAAGTTGGACATAATACAGAACAAAGCATTGAGAATAATTACTGGTGCTATGTGTTCAACACCCATTCATGTCATGCAAAGTGAAGCTTGTATACCACCCCTTTTATTTAGAAGATTAGAATTAGCAGAAAGGTTTTGCTTAAAACTGGTATCATCTAACAATTCATGTGTTTTAAACAAAGTGTTATATCCTCAATCATTACAAGACCTTTCTAGGGAGCAATATATTAATATTTATACTATAACCACTAAATACACCCCTGAAATACCATCAATTATTGTTCATGTACATAAATTCTGTGAAAATTTGTATATAGATAAAGTTTGGCCATTGTATAAAATAGATTACAACGCAATTATAAATTGTAATATAAATGTATGTAGCAATGTTATTAGTAATAATTTAGATATGGTAAAATTTTTAGATGGTAAGTGTTATTATAAGTTATATACTGATGGATCCAAGACTGATAATAGTGTAACTTCAGCTTACTATGACTCTCAAACTAAAATAAGTAGATGTTTTAAGATTCCTTCTGATTGTAGTGTATTTACAGCAGAATGTTATGCTATTTATCAGGCCTTGTTGTATATATCCAATGTACATACTAGATATCATTTCTTAATATTATCTGATTCTCAAAGTGTGATCAAATCAATTGAGAGTGATAAATGGAGATTTGACTCATGCTATATAATTTTTAATATAAAGCAGCTTTTATATGATTTGTGTAAAAAAGGCAAAGAGGCACATTTCTTATGGGTACCATCGCATAGAGGCATAACTGGAAATGAGATAGTAGATGCAGCAGCGAGAAACATACCAGATGAAGATCATACGTCGTCGTTAAGAGTTCCATTCACAGATTTCCATGTAAAGTTAAGGAAGAATTTGTTGGCATACTGGCAAGAATACTGGGCATTGATCAGCGAAGTAAAAGGATCATGGTACAAAGCAATCCAAGGAAGCTTGCCCGCCCAACCTTGGTGGAATCATAGATCTGTCGACAGCAGAAAATTTGTAACAATTATTAACAGATTGAGATTTGGCCACGGTCAATTTCGCACTCACCTGCATAGACTTAAAATGGAAACCGACCCAACCTGCCCAGACTGCAAAGAAAACGAAGATCTAAATCATATCTTCTTCAAATGCAAAAAATATGGTATCCAGCGGCTTTTACTTGCATCAGAAATCATTGAGAGTCAAGATGATGTTCCCCGAAACTTACAAACATTACTCAGGAATATTAATAATTATAAACCAATTTATAAATATGTGTTACAAACTTTACAGAAAATTTAAACTGTTGAGATAAAGAATATGAAGATGAGGAAGATTGACAATTTGACATTTTCTACGGTAAACGTGTAAATAGTGATTTCTCGTGTTTGGATAGTTCAGTGTTCTACTGTAAACGTGTGGCTTAAAAGGTCTTGCAACCAGAGCCGTAAAACTGAATTAAAAAAAAAAAAAAAAAGAGAATTTTACAACAACTAAAAAAAGTTACCAAAAAGTTACGAGAATGAAATGTGATTGTGATTATTGTAATTTTTTATTGAAAAGTTGTGAACAAACAAAGTAGACATGTTCAACAAGGTATTTCAGCGGGCCTTCGACCGCGCGCTCAAGTTTAGGTTGAAGAAGGACTATCCGACAAATATTTACGATTTGTCGCGCGGTTCCGCGATCGCTGTTCACAGGCCGTATAGCGACGAAGTGCGGAAGGCCCAGGCCCAGAGTGTGGCTACGCCGGGCCCTACGATATTCGACAAGATAATTTCGAAGGAAATCAAGGCAGATATCATTTATGAAGATGAGTTCTGCCTTGCTTTTAACGACATCGCGCCGCAAGCGCCGATACACTTCTTAGTTATACCTAAGAGAAGGATTGTGAGGTTGCAGGATGCTGTGGATGAAGACCAAGAGGTAAATAAATATTTTATTATATTTATAATAATAGGCAATGTTCCAACTTTCTGGTCAAGGAAATCTCTGGATGTGAGCAACACAAGACTGGTTGTTATGAATATCATATGTCCAGCATGGAGGGTCTCTAATAAAATTACGTGTAGTGAAAGAATTGTCAGTACCCAAAATGTATTCTCAGGCCATGAGATGCAGGCAAATTAAATGTAACTTGTGTCAGCAAAACATTAATAATACCTTTATTGCCAATTGGACACAATTATTTGTTTATTAGGTAGGTGACTATTTGAATATTCATTTTATTATGACCATATTTTTTTTACCTTATTGTAAAGTTGCTTGTGAATATTGCTTGCCTCATATTATCTTATGTTAGGGTAGGCAGAGATGTTAAACACCCACACCCACAAAAACTTTTAGAATGTAATAAAAAACCAATTTATTACACCACAATGTATAAAATAAAAATTAACACGTAGAACCTCTTATGACTTTTGTTCTTAAGTCTTTATAACTTTTGTAGACAAGAAAATGTTCCATACACACAACCTCAAAGAATAGAACAAAAATAACTTTATTTCATAGGCCAAACTTGGCACATAAAACTTCAATATTAGCCTTCTTAGGGCCTTCTTAGTGAAGGCGGTTTGAACACTACACTGAAGGCTGATTGGTGGGCAAATCGGTTGCAATAGCGACTAGTAGCATGAGCAACGTGAAACAGATTTATAACGTTTCTTTCACATCCAGTTCCATAGTAGTTTGGCAGTTGAAATTCAATATAAAATTGGATTGATCGATATAAAATTGTATATATTGAGAATGTAAAATTATTTTAAATTCTAAAAGTTTAGCAAAACACATTAAACTTTTCCTATGAACCATTAAAATCTTATGTACCATGTTTTTTGCAAAATAAATATTTATTATGATCGTCATAAAAACGCAATAGATATCAAAATGCGATGTTAATGCTATGAGGGCAGGCGATGGCGCTTATTATGAACTAATTATGAACACGTTCTTATTGAGCGCGCTCGGCGCCAAGTCAGACCAGTAGCCAAGTTCGGACGGTCGAGGCTTTACTGGTTGAAGAGGCCGCGGGACTCGCGGGTTCGATCCCACCGCCACCACCACTGAGTGTGATCAAACTCATGTACTCAGTTCATTGTGGATATCGCTTGCCACACATTGTGCGCGGTGCACGCAACATGTTCGACACCTTACATAGGAACTTAACATACATACATACAATAACGCCTGTATTCCCCGAATGGGTAGCAGAGTCCAAGGAGCACTGTGTTCCTTAAGACCACATTTAGCCATACAAAAACTAGGTTTAGTCTGATGAAAAATCGTGAAACAGTAGTAACAAGTGGCTAGCTCATCGCCTACACAATCACAGAGCCAGTACCCAATACGCCCTTAGTCGCCTTTTACGACATGCTCGGCAAGAAAAGCAGTTGGTACATTCTTTTTGTCTCGCGGACCAACACGGGACTTAACAATCTGAGGAAATGTGAGTGTAAACACTTGTAAGGCAAGCAAGAAGCGTCACGTCAAGTTATGTATGTAATGTATATCTATGTAATGTTAGTCATAATAAATAATTGAACGCCGCCGCCGCAATGCGCCTGCCCGTCGAAGGCGCGTTCGCGATAAGGCGCTATCTCCGCAATCCGCGATACGCGGCATTCCTCTGCCGTGACATCACGCTTTATTGACATTGTTTTATTTATCGCCGCTACCGCCTTTGACGTCAGTGGTCTCACTGGATTTTTGTAGAGAACCGAGACTCCTGTCTCTAATTGTTTAAATTTCAAACATGAGCAAGTCGAGTGGAGAAAACAGCACTGCACGCTGTGGAGGTCGTCCGTTGGGTTAATATCAATGATTTTGTATTAAACTAATTAAACGTAAACATATATATTATATTAACATCAGTATTTACAAAGATAACGCAAGTATAACGATTTGTATTGAAACCAAGCGTGTCAACTATTTAACGCGTACTGTATCGTCACAGCCGTAATTTTAAGAGGCGAGATCCAAACTGATTGAAAGATATCGATGCCGCAGATGTCCGTCTGCTAATTATCACGCAACGAAGCTATGTTTTATGTTACCGGAAATCAGCACCCGTTCGGCCTAAGAATGCACGTATTGTCCCTCAGCTGCTCGGGCACCTGATGCTGGTGGCGCGCGCGCTGGGCGCCCGGCGCTCGCCGTCCGGCTGGCGGCTGGTCGTCAACAACGGCCGCGACGGCGCGCAGTCCGTGTACCACGTGCACCTGCACGTGCTGGGCGGCCGCCAGATGGGCTGGCCGCCCGGGTAACGGCCCAGGTCACCACTACATACAGCTTTTAGTTTGCCATGAGGTGGACTGACGACCAGCTCTCATATCTGTCATCATACTCATCATCATCAGGCTATGCTCGTCCACTCCTGGCCCCGACCGCGCTGAATCATATATATCACAATCAAATCTCAGCCGTAAACGTTACGGCCCAGCCATACTCCGTGTCTCCTCGTGAAGTGGAGCTGACCCGTAACGTTTTCGACTGAGATTTGTTTTTGGTATATACGTTCGTATTTTGCGTGATCGGGGCCCAGACGGGAGATCTGTCTGGGCCCCGATCATTTCTATACCTGTAATATTTTCCATAAAATGTTGAAAATAATAGGTCTTTACCTATAAAAATTGCCGCTTTTTTTTCTCTAAGTGTTTTGTATGTAACTATTAAGTTTTAGAGTATTCTTAAAAAAGAATTACCTCCCTCTTTTAATTTGTTTTGATAATTTGCTATAAGTTTAATTGCGATAAAATTCGACACGGAGACAACTCTTTTTAAGTGCCTCCCGAATACATCATTTGATTTGCATTCACTTAAAAACGATAAATAATTTTTATAATGTGTGATCACACATATTGCTTTAGCTTGTTTAATGATACATGCCAAATATTATTATCTTTGGATTTGTCGTTGTAAAGAAAACTGAAAAATGCAGAGTTTCCCAAAATCTCCATACAAAACGGCAATTTCATAGGTAAAGACCTATTATTATATGATGATGAGCCTTCGATTGACAGAGAAGAATGGAAGAGGAAGACATGTTGTGCCGGGACTGTAAGCAGGAAAAGAAGACAATTATAGGCTGACCACGAAGTGAACCTAAACCTCTTATTCACTACGAATTTGATTGAGAAATTCACGTCCTCTCTCGCTGTAATTCGCCGTGGTAGTGTCAGTTATAGAGATTCTGTGATTCGTTGTGTTTCGGCATTTGAGAATAAGGGGATTGGTCGCTTTGGATATACTTAGAAGAGCTTGTGTTAAAAGATTTTTTATTCTATTCGTATACAGGAAATTTACATTACCAATTTTCAATCTTATCGTAATCAATATAAAAGACTCGTTTATCGTATTTTACATTCCATGAATTGGTCCATCGTAGAAACTAGCATTTCGTAAATTAGTCTTTCCTAAACTAAACGGATATGAAGGTTCGTACGCTTGTATTCAACCACTACACTACTGTGCTATCATCATCACCTTTGCCACACTTCAGGTAGTGTGGTCACAACACATTTTCTTCTTTCACTCTCCTCTGTCACTCGTCAGCTCGAGATTCGCTTCTTTTCTTCGTAATTACTTTAACATAGCCATGAGCTGTCTATTACATGAAATAAAACAAATAATTCTTCTACAGGTCCTGGCAAACGAAGCAAAGGATGTATCTGGCTCGAAGGATCATAGGATTTTGTCACAATTTGATAATATTTTATCTACCTGTTAACTGGTAACACTTCTATCTTGATGTAGAAGTTAGTTTTCATACAGAATAACCATGTACTGTGTTAATAATGGTGTGGTGGCATAAGAGTAAATATTTTGACAAAAATGTGCCAATTTTCAACTCTATTAATTTATTGTCAATAAATACAATACATAAAGCTCTTAAGAGGATTAAGGGCGAAGTCGACCAAACTCCGAGATAATACACGGGAGTTGGAACACCAATAAATGCTTATATTTCATTGTTCGAATAAGCAAAGCATTTTTGGTATTACTACGCACGTGTTGCTAATCGAAATTTGGTCGAATTCGCCCTAACTACACACGAATGGCCGCATATCAAATTACAATATTAATTATAATAACATCAAAATGTGTTTTTTATAGTTGTTGCGTTTTATGAAGGCGAATAGATTCGCACTTAACGACTTAAGACAGAGTCTAAAGTCGTATGTATAACAAATTTTGTTCATAATAAATTCTTCTTACACAGTTTTCATTTCGGAAACTTGTATAGAAGAAGCCAAAAGCCAACTGAATAATTCGCTCGACGCCAGCCAAAGGCGAGTGTAAACATTCAAAGTATCGGTATTATCCTCGTTGGGCAGCTGATTTATAATTTGCGCCTTTTACAAGTCGAAACTGCTCGTTGAAGGTTGAAAATATATTGCCTTGGGTAGGTCAAAAAGGTGATAACTGATGCAGTTATTACAGATTTTACTCCAATTTTGTACTAAAAGTATTCTTCTTGAATATGTTTTTTTATAAAAACGTGAATCAGCAGTCTTTTCTCCATGTAGTTTATAAAGAAATATATGTATGTGAAAGAGGTCCCAAGCTTCAAATCAAAATTAATTAAGACGTGCATTTGAAGAAAAGGAATTGACATTCCAGTGCTATTAAATTACAACATTATTTTGTGATTATGCAGATATTTTTGAATACGCTCGAATACAAGTACGTAAATTGATTAAGATATAGTTTTATCTAAGTCCATTGAGTAATGCTTATTCTAATCTACGGTATTTATTGATGTACTTATTTTATTCATTGGCATTATATGTCAAATACTAATTAATTAAGTACCTACGAACTTTTTGATCAAATGTAACCCCATATTTTATCCACAATTAACCTTTTAAACAACAACAGAAGGCCTAGCATTTGCCGGAAAGAAAAAGTACCCGGAGCCAAAAATGCTGATTGCCCCTTGCTTTTTCGTTCGCGTGGAAGCGAGAGGAAATGAGTTATTTTGGCTCCGGGTACTCCGGCTCGTGCTAGGCCTACAGCTGTTGTGTTAATACTAAAGAGATCTTAACGAAGATTGATGATACCTAGTTATATTATACATTCAATTTCGTTATTTCTTATGAACGTCAAACTAAAAATGTACATATTATGAATATAGTCCATTTTTATCAGTGAAACTGATTGGCAGTTTGAAATGTCAGTTAGTGTCAGTTAATTTGTAACATCTAAGGTTATTATGCTATTAGTATTAAAATCTAAAATCAAATCCCTTTTTTTAATTAATTATAGTGAAATGTTTAGTTCTAAATATCATGAAAAAAGTTATATAATATTGACAGTCCTAAAAGAAGTCCTCTTAATAAAACAACCTTTGCCTAGCTTTTGACTTGTCTAAATCGCCAATGGAAGGTGGAAACCACGCCTTTCTGTTACCATTAAAGGCGGATGCATTTCTTTGTTTTGGGAGGCCATTAAAATCTGCGCGATGTGTTTACACCACGCCTTTGTGCATATGATTAACTCAATGAAAATTCAAACAAGATACAATAGATATTAATTCGCAATGAACTGTCAATGTTCATGGAATATTAACGAGTTTTGACAGATTATCGTGATAAGTGATAACACGATAGTTTCGGGCTTCAGGCGAGCCGAACATGTTGCTCTTTGTCATTTTAACAAATTGCGCATAGTCTGTAGTTTTTTCAATCTGAAAATATTTACAGCGGGAATAGCTCGCTGAAGGTGCATACCTTTATTATATTTGTAGCCTCAAGTGCCTTGTCTAGCGATATAATAACTTAGTTTTAGTACCTTTCATGCAATATTTGGCCAAATTACTTGTAAATTTTTATAAAAATACATGTGCAATATACTTATCTCAAATATTATTTTTATTGTATCTAGATATATATTATTTTGTGTAGTCACTTGCAAAAATACACACATTACACATTTGACAGGTGACAGACTCTATTCTCTTTTAGGGCGAATTCGACCAAATTTCGATAAGCGACGCACGTGTAGTAATACCAAAAAGGCTTCAGTTGGTACGTTGGCACGTCCAAAAGTTGGCTGTGCCCGCTTGTTGCACCGTCATTACAGCGGATTTAACCAATACTCCCGCGAAATTTGGTCGAATTCGCCCATAATAACTCTCTAGCTGTCAGCTTATCAAAAGTGAATTGCATATTTGTGCACGTGACTGTACCTGCGTCCTACAGACCACAGTTTGTGATTTTGATCGTAAAAATGTTGCCATTTGTCAATACTGTAATTTTGTAAGTTTTAAAATTATAATGATGGTGAAGTTAGAAAGCTACTTTGATGATATTTTTCTAAAATTCTCATGATCTTGATTCTTAAGAAGTATTTGTGACTATAGGTTAGTGCGGGAGTGCGTTCGCGGGGGATCGACAGAAAAGAATAAGTCAAGGAAAATATGATGTTTAATTTAAAATATGAATCTTATTAGAATTATTTAGGGAAATATCCAACCCACTCTAGTCCAAATATACGTTAACTAGTCGCAGAACAAACTGTGGTTTCGCATTTTTAATATATGGAAAAGTTATGATTATTTTGTATGTATAATTAAATTTTATTTTATTTCAACATGCAAAATAAATAATTTGATGAAAACAAAAAAATGTCGTGAAAGAGATAAACGAATCTTAATATCATAATTTTACGAATTATAGATAGAAATCTTTAAAAAATATTTTTATATATATATTCGTGTCATTTTTAATTTGGTTTAAATGAACTTTTTATTAACCCCTTGAGGGTCAGCGCGTGTACCGGTGTTCGAAATCAATATATGTTTCTATTGTCTAGTTTTCTAACAATTGTCAGGCTAAGCCGTATTTGTGTGAAAACATCGTCGTTCTTAAAGCCTGTGTCATAATGATCGCATTGCAATATCAATTCACTTATTTTTTTAATATCAGGAGCTCAAACGGTTGGCATTTTCGCATTTTTAAGGTTCCTTCATGATTGTGTCGATAATTATGGTTTATATTTTTTCTCTTTGATAAATACAGCCGCCTGCAATAAAATGTATACACTTGTTTTCTTATTAGCAATAAGGTTCATATTTAAGTGAGATTGTATACATATTAGTGCTCGTGACTATACGGTGTCTTTGTTACTTTATTCCTAATTATTTTGATAAAAAGTAAAATACGTGTGCAATATGAATAAAACTCCTTTTTACATAGAGAAAATGTATACTTTTTCTAAATTGATGAAAAACTCCTAAAAATGCGACGTTGTCAGTCCGCAGAACGAGTGTAAATAAAAGCCAGTATACGAATATCTGAAAATAATTATATTAACATTTAGCTAGTCCAATGGCTAGTCCATTTTTTATTAATCAATGTGATTTGACACTTTGAAATGTCATTTAGTGTCTGTGTTAGTGATTTTGAAATAAAAAAGTTTAATATTGTTAAAATGTTCTGTTTGAAATAAAATTTTGCCAAAAATATTTCAAATTATTTAACGTGACATTTCCATCTATCAAATCACTTTTGTCTATTAAAATAATCGACTTTATGTATTATTATTTTATTATATTTTTAAAATTAGCAAGAATTAGTTAATTTTTTAATGTAATGTTATATTTTTCACCAAATAGTAGTTAAGTTTGTAGTCTATGGGTCGTGGGATCTGACGTCACAGTTCGCTTGTTTTTTTTTTAAATAATCCCGAGCAGTGACGCGGAAAGCTGCTGTTTAGAATTTAAAACTTGTTTAGATTCTGTAACCTAAGGTTTTAATAATGATTTTAATAAGTATTAGTGTTTTATTTACACACAACGTGTTAAAAATATTAAGCAATAATAAAACAATTTATCGCTAGGAACCGTCGAAAAAAATTAAAAAGATTCAGGATTTGACAGCTCTTATTGAATTTTTTTTAATCGATTTATCGTGTTTCTTGGGTCTTCTTGGGGCTGCCATTAATATTTGCTGTGAATATTTTTATATTAATATACTGTGTTTTATTAATTATTATAATTGAGGCATGGCTGTATGGGGAAGATACTTTGCCTCCCCTAAAAACGTTAACGATTTTTTAAAATGATCACGTCATTAGCTTTTATTATTTCCTAAACATTCCCTAACTTCCAAAGCTCGCAATCGCCGATTGCCAATAATAATACCAAAGAAGTAAAGTAAAACCCTCATTTGAATTTTCGCGCCAACAATAAGGCGCGAACGACAAAACGGGCGAGAGTAATTGTCTATGGTCAACAAACCACCTGTTATAAAATAATTTGAACACCACTAAAATGTCTCATATAAGTTATTTATATGACTGATTTGTTACGAACCATAGTGAGTCAACTCGAAACATAAAGCGCAAATAAGTGGAATTCGTTGAGTTTGCTTGCTGGCTTGCAGTTCTTTAATCCTGCCTATGGTAAGTGTATTTTTCTTTACTAAGATCACATGTTTCGAGACTAATCATTAGCCAATGCAATGGCTTCTTAGACAAGGCTTTTTGTTAGGTATAGGTATGTAATGAGAGTAGAAGCAAAAAATGTGTGGCTGGTTGTACGAGTAGCGCCATATAGGTAAGTTTGGTGGTAATCGTTAGCCAATCGGCGCTCAGCACTTCACCTCATCCGTAATCGGCGTCGCTGATTGGTTTTCCAGTCGCATTCTGTCTTCCTTATTGGTGCCACGTCAGTACCTGACGCGCAGCTATTGGCAGCTACCGCCTCCACGTAACGGTTAACACCAAAGTCATATGCCATTACTGATATATAATTTCTGCCTACCCCTTCGGGAAAAAGGCGTAATTGTATGTACGTGCCTATAGGTATGTCCTGCAGTGGGCCGGTGCCGTAATAACACCAGCTACAGATTGATGGACAGAAATGGATTGGTAGGTAAAATTATATTGCGCACGATGCTGGTGTTTGTGAAAATATGCATTCGCTATTTATTATCAATCTAAATATTAATCATACCTACCTCATATATGACAACTGGAGGTAGATTCAAATAAAATACGGTAAGATAGAAAATTCACGTACGATTATTTCCACTTTAACACTCGGTACATCTCAGTTCTAATCGTAATTACCAAATAGAGATTTTCTTTCCTTCTTCCTTTCTTTGTTTAAATGGTCGGGTTTTTATAAAGTATATATATCTTAAGCTTAAAGTAAATTAATTTTAAAACTTAGTTAATTTATCCGGAGGTTGTGAAAACGGCTAATATGCATTCGTCTGTCAATATTTTTAATTTAATAATAAATAAATAAATATCCTCAAACATTCACACCTATCAGCTAGCCCCATTTTAAGCAACTAAATGCTGCTTGTGTTACGGATAGATAACGGATAGATATATAAATATTCAGAATTTATACGAATATATAAACAATCAACACTGGACAACAAATGCCTGTATTCATCACACAACCATTTGACCCCACCGGGGATCGAACCCAGAACCTCTCGAGATGGCGACCTCGCGACGCTGTTGTGACCGGCGTACAGACCACTCGACCACGGAGGTTGTCAATGAAGACGCTTGTAAATAGGTTAATTACCGCACCTTGCAATACCTATTATCGAAAAGTTAAAAAATACAACGACAAGTTTTTTTTGCTATCGTCACGTTCATTGTCTGTGCAAGTAGACTCGCCATCAAATAGCAGATAACGTGACCGCTTCCTCTGAACTATTTAACTCTGCCTACCCCTCCGGGGATAGAGGCGTGATGATATAGATAGATAGATAAACTCTTTATTTGCAATAGTTACACACACACATACTTACAAACAAATATAGGTATGATATACAAATTTCTTCTATATTACTTATATCAATACAATAAATATTACAAAATAATAAAAAAAAGGTGGTAAGTAACATGTGTGCCATAATAATGCAAAAGGGCGATAGCTCAGATTATATCTGCGTTTCGATGATACAGTTGACGTGCAGTTGACGCTAGGTCTATGCTAAAACCCTAAAACTTGTTCAATATAAGCGGCCAATAATACTTTGTATATAGCCGCCATCTTTATTCTTTTTTTAATTTTACAAAATTTATGTTTTAATTTTAAAGTAGGTACAGGCGAGTCCAAATCATTTATAAACACATTTAAGAGGTGACAATCTTTATTTCCTTCTAGTAAGAGTAATTTACTGTCAAATAGGTTAATACCTACCTACTATCAGTATCAGTTCTCAGCCTACATACGTCCCATTGCTAGGCACAGGTCTCTTATGGAAACAAATACATAAGAAAGGGGTAATGGGCCGTAACACCACCAATGCGAGTTGAAGGTGTGTAGAAACGGTTGCAATAGCAACCGGGACCAACGGCTTAACATGCCTTCTGAAGCACCAAGGAGTTCGAAATCACAAAGTTTTGTTCACCCACAGCCTGACCACGGCGAAGGTAGCTTTGTTTTCGATATCGAAAGCCAAAGCGTACTAACCACTACGCCAGGTTAAATAAAATAATCAGTCTATTGCATTTAGGTACTTTATTTTAAAAGCTTAATAACAATACTCATAAGGAGACCCGTACCCATACGAGAATGGATATTCGTAGTCACAATGCGTGTAATATTCTAAACATGGGTCGTATACTGGGCAGTTGTGTTGGTATGGATACGGGTAATACGGGTACGGGTGTGGGCAGTATGGCTGCGGGATTGGTGGCAGTGGGGGGCACGGCTGCGGGATTGGTGGCAGTGGGTGGCACGGCTGCGGGATTGGTGGCAGTGGGTGGCACGGCTGCGGGATTGGTGGCAGTGGGTGGCACGGCTTGGGAGGGTGCGGTATGGGCGTCGGGTGTGGAATTGGTGTAGGGTGGCGCGGTGTCGGGTGGACTATTACTGAAAAAAGAAAAAAATGTTAACATACAGGTCTCTTCAGAATGCAATAATACTGTCGCGGAGAACAGAATCTTGAAAAAATTTAGGTATAAAAATAAAACGTGTTATATTTTTTTTAGTTTTAAGACCTAAGTCTCGAAACGCCATTGTCTTAAATTCCACATTTATCACGTCGTCAGCTATTAAATACAAAAACGGAAGAACGACTCCCTTTTTGTACTCATTGTCCAAAATATTTTTTTGTTTTTATTTATTTATTTCATTTATTAGGTACCTGGTATTATCTATCTCTTTTTCGTTTATTACCTGGTGCCGACGCAGCTGCTGACGCCGCCGCCGCCGCCGCAGCGGACGCAGCGCCGCCGTACGCAGCTCCGGACGCAGCGGCGGACGCTCCGGACGCGGCCCCGGACCACCCGGCCGACGCAGCGGACGCGGCGGACGCCCCGGACACCACGACGTGGCGGTGCGGCTGCTGTTGCTGGTGCCTCATCACTAGGGGCGTTGTGTACGCGTTTAGCGACTGGAATTATATCAAGACTCTTAAACAAAGTAGTGGATGAGTTAATGAATGGCAGAGGAGAATGGAAGAGAATAGAATTGTTTATTGTAAAAGAAGGAAACAACTTGCTGAGTCCTTGTTCTTTAGAACATGGCCCCGTAGCCAGTGAACGGTTTGCACTATTTGACATTCGAATAGGTATGTGAACATCTTAGGAAACGGAATAAATTATGTGAGTTTGTTTTTTAAGGGAGATGTTGCACTAACCGAACTTATAGAAAAAAATAGAAGATAACATGTGCAGTCACTGTTTGGTGAAGCGCGGTTTATGGCAATAGACTACTTTTGCGCTGCTTTTGGAGTAACCCGTAGGGTATGGTAGTCGTGAATATGTGTATGAATGATAACACGTTGATAGCACGCTTTGGCTTTCGATTGAAAAAAAAAACACCTCGCACTGGTGTTTTTTTTTGAAAAAAAAAACACCAGTGCGAGGAGGGACGAAATGTTGAGGGACATAGTTTCTATATTTTATTAAATTACTAGCTGTCTTCGTCTACGGTTAATATGGTTTTTTTAACTATTCCACGGGAACCCTTTAGTATTCCGGAATAAAAAGTATCTAAGATGTTGACCAGGGATATAAGGTATCACCATGCAAAATTGCATTGAAATCGGTCCAGCCATTTCGGGGATTAGCCCAAACAAACATACGAACAGAGATTTTTTTTTTAAATATTTTCCCTCTTTTTACATCTTGATTTTAAGCATTTTTTTTTCTATTTACCGACCGACCTCCACAGTTTTATTATATTTATAAATGATACTGACCTTCAACACTCCGAACAGCAAACAACACACGAATAAGGCCTTCATGGTGACAGTGGTGGAATGACTTCCTTTACAGCGACGACCCCTATATCTATATTTACCCCCTTATCTGCTATACAGTATTACAAAAACATATTGAAATTTTTACACATTTCAGCTCGTTTTGTAATTTATTCAGAATGATTTTGTAATTGTTATTAAAACAACGATATAAGTTTCGCAATTCTTACGATATTGCAACATACACTCGTGCAGGTGTTCATGCGAGTCCCTGGTTCGTACGGCCTGCCTGTACAGTCGACTTCAAAAACATTTTACTTTTTCTATTGTCTTGCAATAAGAGTCATTTACTCTCAAACTTGCATACACATTGAACTCGACTGTACCTACCACAAAGTTTGAATAAAAGGTAAGTCCAGTTTATTATCATCATCGCTCGCCTCACACTGCTGCGGGCATAACAACAGGATTTTTGTTATAATGGGACATTTAACCATTTTAGTCGTGTTGAATTTTTACAACGCTACCTATATTCTGTCGTCGTTCAGTAGGTACAGTCACGTTCAAAAGTAAGTATACGCATTTGACAGGTGACAGCCTCTATTCCCTTCTATTAAGTCACTATCTGTCAAAAGTTTTGGTACATATTTTTGCACGTGACTGTATCTACTGTACAAAAAGTGTATTTTTTTTTAAGTAAGTTACTTATGACCGTATTCCAGAACCAATCTCAAGGTAGATCTCTGCTTGAGTACCGTTAGAAAGAGATTGGCCTATTCGGGAAACGCGGGTTCGATCCCACCGCCTGTACCACTGAGTTTGAATAAAACTTATGTACAGTTCATTGTGAATATCGCTTGCCTCACATTGTGCCCGGTGCATGGCAACAGGCTCGCCACCTGTCACATGGGGACATAACATATTTGGCGAAATGTGGGCGTTAAACACATCTGCCTACCCCTTCGGGGAAAGAGGCGAGTTGATATGTTATGTGTATTTCATCTTATTCTAAAATTCTTGTCTTTGTTATTTTTTTACTTTTTAATCATTCTAGCTCTCGTCGCTTTGCTTTCCGGTTGACTGGTAGAGAATGCCTTATGGCATTATGACCGCCATTGTACTTTTATGAAAGCAGAATAAATAAATAAAATTTTGATTGCTTTGGGGCCAATACATATTATATAGCGTCAATAGCATTACCACTAAACTCGAAAATTATGACAAAACAAGACTATCACTTTGAACTGTAAAAATATGAAGAGAAAGATTTCTTGCCCTGTTATCTATGGAACTTAAAATTGAACACGGGGGAGACATGCATGCTGGGTGTTAGTTTATATACAACTTATTGACATTTAAACTGTTCAAATATAAGTGGTCGCCTTGTTTGCTACGATATATCGGATGGCGACTGCACCTACATCCACTGCGTTTTGACTGGTTATATCTCAATCTCATCATATCGTGTGTTGTTGATCATGCTAGGGTGGTAAGAGGTTGTGCAAAATGAAACAACAATTATTACGGCATCCGTAATATTTATTTAAATATTTATCAATTTATATAAATTAGTTCACGCGCGGGTTCGCCCTGCGGTATGTACGTTACGTTACCTACAATACACAATAGTGGCGGTCTGTGACGGCCCATCGATCTGGTCCTGATTCGTCATATTCCTAATTGGACATCCTTAAACTTATTAATAAACAGCGCGATTTCATTTGACTGCACAATGACAAGATAGGAAAATAACGAATCAGGAATGTGACGAGTCAGGAATATGACCAGTTAAGAACGTGTCGAATAAAGTATATGATTATGACGAATCAGGAACAAATCATTGGTCTTAGGGTCCCCCTAATCTCAACTGTCCTAAAACAAACTTCAAGGATCTCTATACCTGACATTTTTTATTACGGCCAATCACAGCGATATATGACGCGGTATTAGGTCTAGCATGACCAAGAAAACACGATAGCTGTCAAAATACAAAATGAGAAGGTATAAATACTAAAATAGTTATTTTTTTTTGCTGGTGAGTGTAAAGTCAGCATGAAAAGTAGATCATCTACTGAGTACACATATCCCTAGACTTTGCTACAGATAGCATTTGCTTCGACTTTTAATTCGACAAGGTACTTCAATAGTCATCTACTTTTGGTGCTGACTGTACCATCGTCGTATTATTAAATAGCCGTTAAACATCTTCAACATAATGTATAATTGCGTCTATATCCCCGAAGGGGTAGGCAGAAGTGTAAACACCCACAGTTCGCCTAAAAATTACCTAATATTTTAACGGCAGTTTATTAATAGGACGACAGTAACACCTGTCATTTTGAGATATTTTATACTGTTTTATCATATCGTCTCATTGCTCGTGCTAGGCCGGGTTCTGTGACATATTTTAATCAAACCAATACGCAGTCAACACACATAACGTTCTCTTGTATTAAAAATAACAAATTTCTTATAAAATACAATATAATGGCGTTCTAGCTTAGTCAAAATATTTAAATCGTCACATAAGCTTCATTAAACTTATATTGTTTATTGACGACCTCCGTGGTCGAGTGGTCTGTATGCCGGTCTCGAGGCGTCGCCATCTCGAGAGGTTCTGGGTTCGATCCCCGGTGGGGGCAAATGTTTGGGTGACGAATTTTCAGGCATTTGTTCTCCAGTCCTGGATGTTTATATAACTTTTATATATTCAGGTTATTTATATGTATTTATCTATTAAATATATATTTATCCGTCATCTAGTGTCCGTAGCACAAGCAGCATTAGTTGCTTAAAATGGAGCTAGTTGATAGGTGTGAATGTCTGAGGATATTGAAATGTTGCTATAGAAACAGGCAAGGACACGATAACGTGATACGCACGGAGGAACTCAAGATCTCAAAATTTGGTCACCCATCCAAGATCCGACCATTGCGAGGTTAGTTTTTTTTCTTCAATTTTGAAACCAAGCAATAATAAATACACTATGACACTGAGCTTTATAGTTGTTTTTTCAATTGTAAGCTACGAGAAGTAAAAAAGAGATAGTATTATAAGTGCAGTATGAAAGAAAGAGACGACGCGATATAAAATTTTCTTTACATCAAAGTAATTATTTTTAGCTGTTAAAGTTGAAATTCGACAGTTCATTTTCGTTTCCGATAAAATGTCGTACATGAAATATCTAGATTAATATTCACCGGAGAGATGAACGTCAATTTAGAAGAAAAACGTCATTGCAGAAATTCATTCATTGCAGAAATGAATCAATTTCGACTAACCGCTAATTTCAGCATAAGACATCATCAGTTTTTCCTAATTTCATGAAGTTTATAGATTTATTTTTGTTAGGGCATATGCACCGATTCAAATATTAAACAACTAAGACCGATATAAAACAACTAAGAGACACCACAGCGATGAACATTAAATTATATTAGAAATTGCATTATGTATTCCATTATTACCCTAAATATTACTTCTACATCGTCAAATAAAAAACATTTGATTATTTACAAAATTTAATAGGTTATTACTTTAATATATTTCATCTACGATAAGTACGGTGACAGATGTTTGAATAACACGGACAGACATGATATTGATATCGTGTATTGTCAGTCGTGCTATGGGAGATAACATATCATCACGCCTCTATCCCCGAGGGGGTAGGCAGAGGTGTTAAGCACCCACATTGAGTGATGAAACAAGCAATTTAAGGTATGCGATGTTTTTGGTTTTTCTTTAAAAAATAAGTAAATATGAAATGTTGTAATTTCGCTGTTATTTTTCGATTAAATGAAGAGTTAATATTAAACAAAATTTTATTGTTTAACTTGTCTTAGGTTAAACATAATATTAATCTAAAATTAAACATAATTTATAGAAAAAGGTATTATATATTAACAATCTTTATACACTAGTTTTATTAGCTTTTATTTTGTTTTTCCTACATAATTAAAAATGTTTAAATTCCTGCAAAAAAATACACTAGAATAAAAATTGTCTTGAATCGGAAATCGAACATGCGTCTGCGTCTGGGCTTGTGGTGCCAACCACTAATCGTAACATCCAAACATTTTTTTTCCAGTCTATTCTTATTCTTTTTACGTTATTACAAAAAATCATAATTCTCTAAGACGTATTGTTCTAAATACCATTGAGAGTGTCTTGTAATATTTATATTACGGCATATGCAATGTACAGACTGTTCCTTTTAATTGAATAACAAATTTGTAATTTTTTTTTGTTTTGTACGGCATCATACTGTAGATACTGTATAATAGTATCCATGTAGTCTAGTCATTAAAAAACGTGGAGTAAAGTAAGCCTGAAGAAGTCACTTAATTTTTTTATTGAACAAAACAAAAGTGCCACTTCGAAAATGCTTTTTCAGAATATTTTATCCATAGTAAAAACGTATTTGATTATATTATTAGAATATTTTTATATGTTATTACGAAGTATCTTGATATTACATACACTAAAATTCAGTATTAATATGCAATGCGACACAGGCGGCCTTATCGCTAATAGCAGTATCTACCACGCAACCTTTGTCAGAGATATATTTATTTTTAAAATAAAGGTTTTTGTTTTTAGATAAAATATTGGACTTGATTGAAAAAGACAGGGACAGCATTTGTTTTAAACTAAGTTTAACTTTACTCCACATTCTATAAGCTGGTGGTCTTATAGTAGTCATGTAACGGTCGTATAGCAGCCATATTATGGTAAATTGATTTATCCATGGTTGTGTAAAAGTCTTATGATGGTCTTGTAAGTCATATAACAGTACACAGCTCTTATAGTACTACTATAATAGTCGTATAAAGGTCTTTTGCCTACGCCAGGTAAGAGTAAGTGTCGAGCGTCCCCGGCGCTCTCTCCAGGTATTGCTTATCAATGAGAGCCTCGATACACTTCTTGATCATCGCGACGGAGGGGGCGAAGCTCCCGCGCGCCTGGGAGACTACTTCTTGGATCAGTTCGGTGTGGCGGAGCACCTGCGCATGAATAATACTGATTTAGAATAGACAAAAGTATCACGTTGCTATTGTTATTTATGGCTGTTCGGGGCGGTTTCGCTACATTATGACCTATCGAGATGCAATCGTGACCAGCCTATAGGTTCTATTAAGGTCCTACAGTAGCTCCATCAACTGGGCACTATCCAGGAAAGATAAGATAATCTACCTTTTTCAGATTTCTTGAAGTCCGTGCGAAAATCTGCACAGTCAAAAAAATATATTTTTCCCTGCTTTGTAATCGTGACTCCGAAGGCACGTTAAGCTGTTGGTCGAGGTCGTTATTTTTTTTTTATGCAAACAGGGGGCAAACGGGC
Organism: Parapoynx stratiotata; assembly: GCA_910589355.1. Lineage (NCBI taxonomy): Eukaryota > Metazoa > Arthropoda > Insecta > Lepidoptera > Crambidae > Parapoynx > Parapoynx stratiotata. Next base: position 15,323,894 of record OU342476.1, read on the forward strand.
AGACGGCTCACCTGATGGTAAGTGATTACCGCCGCCCACAGACATCTACAACACCGGAGGAGTTGCAGATGCGTTGCCGACCCTTAAGGAGGGAATACACTCTCTTTTTAATATTTTGAAGGTCGTATTGGTCTGAGAATACTTCTGGTGACAGTTGATTCCATAGCTTAGATGTACGCGGCAAAAATGACGTGATAAACGAAAGGTCGTGCACAGCCAACCATCCAAGCTATGGGGATGAATTTGACGTCGCGCAGCCCGGTGACGGAAGGCAGCGGCCGGTATGAGCTGGAAATCTCCCCGTAGTAGTAGCGGTAGAAGATGCTGAGCGATGAAATATCTCTACGCAGGGCCAAGGTGTCGAGCTTATCGGAGCGGCTAGGGTCGTTCACTATTCGAGCGGCTCTACGTTGTATGCGGTCAAGAGGAAGAAGTTGGTAATGTGGTGCTCCCGCCCAGAGATGAGAGCAGTACTCCACGTGAGGCCGAACCTGCGCCTTATATAGCTGGGGGCGGTGAGCTGGCGTGATATATTTCCTCGATCTACTGCGCACACTAAGCTTCATAGACGCCAACTTCGCCTTGCTCAAATGACCGCGAAATTGAACGTTGCTAGTAGCAAGGGGAGTGTTTTCAAATTTAGGGCATTCCGTAAAAGACATCTTTTTTTTGCGGTGAAGGCGCAAACCTGCGTCTTCATGGGGTTAAAGCGGACCAAGTAAGAACGGCGCCATGCTGAGACTCCCTCCAGAGAGGTTTCTATTTGAGACACAAGGCTATTCCGGCACTCGAGGACCTTGTCACGGGAAATATTCTTGCGGCCAGGATATAGAGCATCACCGGTGCTGTCGTCTGCATAGCAATGAACGTTAGTCACTTGTAACATGTCATCGATATGCAGAAGAAAGAGCGTCGGCGATAGTACACAGCCTTGTGGAAAACCAGAATTCACGGGTTTAGAATCTGAGCATGCATCGTCAACTACGACCTTGACACTTCTGTCCGCGAGAAAACTGATGATCCAGTTGCACAATTTCCCGGGCAGCCCGTAAGAAGGAACCCTGGGCCAGCGTGGTGTCACGGCCCACACTCCTCACCCTCATACGTCGAGGACAACCCTGATTAGCGCCGCTCGCAGATGAAATCTTCTTACCAACATCACAACGGGCTGATAATGTTTTTTTGAATATTAAAATGTTAAAATTCACATAAAAAAGTGTACCTACTTTTCTCTGCCGCGTTAGCTTGCTCGGAATTATATTATAAAGAAAAAAATCAATGTGTTCGTACCTTCCGCTGCTTCATGATGCGCACGAGCGCGGCCTGCAGGTACATCTTGCGGTCGTCGTCGCAGACGGCGGGGGGCTCGGGGGGCGCGGCGGCGGGGGGCGGGGCGGCGCCGCACGCCAGGCGCAGGCGCGTGCGCTTGCTGCTGAAGGTCAGGTTGAGGGCGAGGCGGCCGCCGTCGTCCGTGACGTCACCGGCCAGCAGCCCCGCCTCCGCCAGCGGCCGCACGTGCCGCGCCCACGCCTCACCCAGCTGCAGCGCCGCTGCAATATATTCATTACGTCACCGCCCAGCTGCAGCGCCGCTGCCACACGCACACACGCATCATCATATATATAGCGTGACGTCACCGCCCAGCTGCAGCGCCGCTGCCACACACACACACACACGCGTCATATATGTAGCGTGACGTCACCGCCCAGCTGCAGCGCCGCTGCCACGCACACACGCATCATCATATATGTAACGTGACGTCACCGCCCAGCTGCAGCGCCGCTGCCACCACACACACGCATCGTCATATGTATAACGGGTGGCTCAGTAACAGTGCACTTTTTCATTTTAAAATAAAAACATGTATTTTATGAGAAACTTTTGATATTTTTATTGAATTGTAAAGAAGGCATATTCCGATGAAGTGTGGAACAAAATTTCCGGCAAATAGACCCCACGACTCAGATAACAAGCCATTTCTCTTCATGAAATTTCTTTCTTTAGGGTTTTGTGAAATCTCGCGTTTATGCCGATAAACCGGAAACAATTCCTGAGCTGAAATCGGAGATCCGACGCGTCATTGGTGAGATACGGCCACGTCTCTGTGTAAAAGTGGTGGAAAATTTCATGAAAAGAGTGATGACCTGCCATCGGAGCCGTGGGAGCCGTTTGCCGGAAATTTTATTCCATACTTAATCGGAATATGCCTTCTTTACAATTCAATAAAAATATCACAACATTCCCATAATATACGTGTTTTTATTTTAAAATGAAAAAGTGCACTCTTACTGAGACACCCTTTATATCTTCACACATTCACACCTATCGACTAGCCCCATTTTTTAGGTACCATTCTTTTTAGAGATCTTTTCTGTCGCCGCATCTGATGCGCGCGGGAGCATGTTCGGTGCTACGCAAACGAACAGCTCAGCGATTTGCATTTACGCAATGTGCACCTTTTATTGATTCATTTAATTTAATTTTAGTACGTAAACAGCTACCGTTCACGCGACGCGTGCTCGTATAACCATTTCATACCATTTTCGTGTACCATTTTGACCGTTCCTTGTAATAGTTATTTTAGTGTTTTTATATTTTATTCATAGTGTTGAGAACCGAACCCACTACTACATCGAGACCCGAGTGCGTGACGGAACGCGTTTAAGTCATACATTCTCATTGGCGGGCTATAACTTGCACCCTTTACTGTTCAAGTAAGATTTGTATCGTTACCACACACTTCGTTTTATTTCTCAAGTTTCTCCAACACATAGTTTCATAGTTGTGGTTCATTTTGTTTATTATACAATTTTACGGAACTCTCGGACTTCTTATTTGCAATACATACTAACTAAGGGTGCTGAAGCTATACTCCGCGCTAAGGTAGCCCTTTACATAACTAATGCTGCTCGTGTTGTTATCCTCCACAACTGAGGAACTGGCTATCCTACCTCTGATTGCCGGAACACAACAATGCTTATAACATTGTTATTATAACGACAGATATAGGTAAGACGGTGGTAGCCGGCCAAGTGGACTAAGAAGCCCTACCACCGCCCGAACCGAGTTGACCTCCCGATCTACACCCGATGGTGTCAACCACTAGACCAGAGGATATGCCATCTTAGAGTGCATCAACAGATTTAAGTACTCTAATAAATTTAAGGGGCTTTGATCATGGACAACAAGTTTCGGAATTTATTTACGGAAGTAGAACGATTGGTATTTAAACTGAGCGTCTCGACTTCTCAAGTTGCCTGTGAAGTTGTGAACAGACCAACGCTTAACGTACCCTTGGCAGCGTGTTAAGTCCTAAACTTAACATTAAAATGGAAGGTTGGTAAACATGTCGCCTGATTCGAGATTTTTGGTGTTATGTTGGTGCGCCTTTAAGCGCCATTGTTTTTCTGCCTAATGTGACACATTTTTTCATTCATTGAACTTCTTTGTAATTACATTACACATATAGCCTTCGGGAATTACGTCTATGTACGCGGTGTGGGCTATAGCCACAAATATTACCTATTGTTACTGTACAAATGTAAAAGTGAGTGTAGCTGTAGAAGAAAGGGAATAAATATTTTATGTTGTGTGCATGGGTGGTTTTCATTCATCCTCAAGCCTGGCACCCACACTGCGCGGCATTCTACTCTTCTCATCTCATGATCCAACATTCTCAATATTTATTGGTTTTCCCTATTGTGTGTCCCTCGCCCCACATTGTGCCCGGTGCATGGCAACAGGTTCGCCACTTGTTACATGGGGGCCTAACAAATCTGACGAAAGTGTTGACCTCTGCCTACCCTTTCGGGGAAAGAGAAAGATAACATATTGTTAAGAGCTGGGGTTGTTTAAATAAAGTAGACGCGGTTTTCCACCAAAAAAACCACTCTATTATAAATTACACTTAATTAATTAACTTAATCAACACTAATTAGTCACTGATCGCACTGATAGTTCACTCTTATAGCTCGATGATCACTCAGTGTATCGCATTCCAATACTGACTCAGTCCGCAAACACGCTCCGCTTATATTATATAGGCCTACCGATGATCACTAGAAAAATCGGTCTCGAATACGTGTTGTGCCGCCGCGAACATTCTCTAATGATTTGCTACGGTGACCGGTTGCTACGGTTGCTACGGCGACTCAGCGCGAGGTATGTCCCCCTTTTTTTTTTTTTTTACATTTGTCGCGACATTCTGCGACCTTAAGGAATGTTCTGTGTTTACTCATTTTTATTAATTCGATGGCGCAACAGTATTATGTTATGAAATTCCTTACAATTTTAAACTTACCTTTCGCCTCGCGGACGCTTATTTCGTCTTGTTCGTTGAAGAGCAGGAGCAGCGCGCACTGGGAACAATAAACAATAACTTAAATACCCTGCGTGGCCAGATCTCGTCTCCTAGGTGTGTTCCGATCCTGTGTCTTAGATCGTTAGTGTTTTAAGCTCTACGGATCCAGATCCTTAAGTAAAGGTCTGAAACCCTATTGTGTCTAGACTTTAAGAGTCTTAGACTGTATATTTATAATGAACCAACAACCTCTCAAGACTAGATAGCTAACATCATAAATAACAACATTCGTTCTACCATAACTCAATACATTAATAAAAAAATATTTAGGCTTACTGTTCGAGCCACAAGCCGAACATTGGACTCCGGCAACACGCGGTCAGCAGAGGTCACTGACCTGCGGCGTGGTGGCGCTGAGGTGGTGGACGCGCAGGTCGCCGGTGCAGAGGTCACTGACCTGCGGCGTGGTGGCGCTGAGGTGGTAGACGCGCAGGTCGCCGGTGCAGAGGTCACTGACCTGCGGCGTGGTGGCGCTGAGGTGGTAGACGCGCAGGTCGCCGGTGCAGAGGTCACTGACCTGCGGCGTGGTGGCGCTGAGGTGGTGGACGCGCAGGTCGCCGGTGCAGAGGTCACTGACCTGCGGCGTGGTGGCGCTGAGGTGGTAGACGCGCAGGTCGCCGGTGCAGAGGGCACTGACCTGCGGCGTGGTGGCGCTGAGGTGGTAGACGCGCAGGTCGCCGGTGCAGAGGGCACTGACCTGCGGCGTGGTGGCGCTGAGGTGGTAGACGCGCGCGGCGTAGCGCGTGCGCAGGTCGCCGGTGCAGAGGTCACTGACCTGCGGCGTGGTGGCGCTGAGGTGGTAGACGCGCAGGTCGCCGGTGCAGAGGGCACTGACCTGCGGCGTGGTGGCGCTGAGGTGGTAGACGCGCGCGGCGTAGCGCGTGCGCAGGTCGCCGGTGCAGAGGTCACTGACCTGCGGCGTGGTGGCGCTGAGGTGGTAGACGCGCAGGTCGCCGGTGCAGAGGGCACTGACCTGCGGCGTGGTGGCGCTGAGGTGGTAGACGCGCAGGTCGCCGGTGCAGAGGGCACTGACCTGCGGCGTGGTGGCGCTGAGGTGGTAGACGCGCGCGGCGTAGCGCGTGCGCAGGTCGCCGGTGCAGAGGTCACTGACCTGCGGCGTGGTGGCGCTGAGGTGGTAGACGCGCAGGTCGCCGGTGCAGAGGGCACTGACCTGCGGCGTGGTGGCGCTGAGGTGGTAGACGCGCGCGGCGTAGCGCGTGCGCAGGTCGCCGGTGCAGAGGTCACTGACCTGCGGCGTGGTGGCGCTGAGGTGGTAGACGCGCAGGTCGCCGGTGCAGAGGGCACTGACCTGCGGCGTGGTGGCGCTGAGGTGGTAGACGCGCGCGGCGTAGCGCGTGCGCAGGTCGCCGGTGCAGAGGTCACTGACCTGCGGCGTGGTGGCGCTGAGGTGGTAGACGCGCAGGTCGCCGGTGCAGAGGGCACTGACCTGCGGCGTGGTGGCGCTGAGGTGGTAGACGCGCGGGGCGCCGGTGCAGAGGGCACTGACCTGCGGCGTGGTGGCGCTGAGGTGGTAGACGCGCGCGGCGTAGCGCGTGCGCAGGTCGCCGGTGCAGAGGTCACTGACCTGCGGCGTGGTGGCGCTGAGGTGGTAGACGCGCAGGTCGCCGGTGCAGAGGGCACTGACCTGCGGCGTGGTGGCGCTGAGGTGGTAGACGCGCGCGGCGTAGCGCGTGCGCAGGTCGCCGGTGCAGAGGTGGTGCAGCCAGGCGAGGCGGCGGCCGCTGAAGGAGGCGCGGTAGAAGGCGTCGAACAGCCGCGCCGGCTTCTCCAGCTGCGGCGGCGGCGCCAGCGGGGCCATGGCGCCGCCCAGCGGCCACGCGCCCGCCTGCAGCACCTGACACACGCACACACACACACACATGACAACATGGCTCCGTATTTTTAAACAAACACAAATAACTTTATTTCATAGGCCAAACGTGACACTTAAAAACTCAATATTAACATTTTTTTTATTCATTTAATAATAAACAAACAATTACACATGTAATCTGACAAAATAAACGACATACTTAAAAACCTATAGTTTCCTAAAATAAAATGGTAACAGATTTTGTTAACAACAAAAAAATAAACAAAAACGGTTCAAACCTAAGATAGATTTCTTTTTTAACTTCTTTCATTACACACACGATCACACGTTTCTTTTCTTTTCTTTCTTTTTTTACACATGTTTTCTTTTTCTTTCTTTTTTGATACAAAATGACTCGATTAAAAGTTTTTAAAAATAATTTAGATATTTTTAAATAGACAATCAAATTATCATTGTCAGTATTATATAGCCGTGTGGTAGCGGCTCTTATTAACCCATCTCTTCCCTTGGGTGTCGTAAAAGGCCTTTCTCATTCAGAAACATGTAAGTAGTATGGGTAGCTCCACCACGCTGGCATGATGCGGGTGGGTGAGAAGAAACGGTCGGTAGTAGAACCTCAAAGGACTTGTTTAAAAAAATTCTGTTCTCAATTAAATAACTTTGTAAGCGTTACGTTGGCAGTAGCTTTATAAGGAGATCATGTGAACTTTATAATAATAAATTTACAGATGTGCATGTTTTTTGTCTGGTCTACGGAGAAGGCAATGTCGGTGAGCATGACTATATTAATACACTATTAAGTCATCCATGTATCACCCATATTCTATTATATAGTTAACCCAAAGTAACTATAGTTTGTTCAAATCTTTCCTCATTTTTTTTAACCCGAAAGGCACTTTTGTTGCCTATCTAAACCTACCACTCTATTTCCCTCTCTGTATGAAGAGTCTGCTATGATATCATCCAAATACGACTCACACACTACAGTTCGCTAGTTACTTTAAACTATAGCTATTTTAAATCAACTCGGCTCACTTTTTATCCCAAAAGGCGCTCTTTTCGCCCCTAATATACTTACCTGTATAAAGAACCCAGTGGGACAAGTCTGGTTGGTGTCCCGGAGGTGTCTCTGGAATTTGGCGTTGAGGTCGGCGGAGACGGCGATGTCGGTGAACATGCGGTGCAGCTTGTTCGTGAACTCGTAGCCGCAGGCCGCTTTCAGGCGGTTTATCATTGCTTCCTCCTGGATCATACGAAAAAGGCATCAGCTAGTCTGTGGCCGAAAACACTAGTCGGTTCCAATCATGAATTGAATATCTTTAATCAAGGAAAACTTGTTAATTAAGCGATTTCGACATTTTTCATATACCTTTAAATTTAATAAGCGATTGGTAAGGGTTCGTAGACAGTAATCGACACTCTGTCTGGATGGAGCAATGGAGCATACCCATAATAATTTCCTAATATTGTTGTATGGTTTTTAATGGAACTGAAGGTCTATCAGTTGTAACAATTCAAGCGAAGCAAGTAAGCAACAAACGCGTCCCACCTGCTCCATGGAGACGGACAGCTGGTGGATGAGCCTCCTGGCGAGCGCGCGCGCGTAGTACTTCTGGAAGACGTCCTTGTCGTCGACGTACTTGAACACGAGGATGGCGGCCGCCAGCTTGTCGTCGGCGTCGGCGTCCGCGCGCCGCCGCAGCAGAGCGTCGCAGTAGCGCGCGAGCAGCTCCGGCGCCTTGGCGGGGCCGCCCGAGCGCGCGTTCACCACGGCGCTGCAGGCCTGTACATGTTACATGTTACATGTAGCGCGCGAGCAGCTCCGGCGCCTTGGCGGGGCCGCCCGAGCGCGCGTTCACCACGGCGCTGCACGCCTGTACGTGTTACATGTTACATGTTACATGTAGCGCGCGAGCAGCTCCGGCGCCTTGGCGGGGCCGCCCGAGCGCGCGTTCACCACGGCGCTGCAGGCCTGTACGTGTTACATGTTACATGTTACATGTAGCGCGCGAGCAGCTCCGGCGCCTTGGCGGGGCCGCCCGAGCGCGCGTTCACCACGGCGCTGCACGCCTGTACGTGTTACATGTTACATGTTACATGTAGCGCGCGAGCAGCTCCGGCGCCTTGGCGGGGCCGCCCGAGCGCGCGTTCACCACGGCGCTGCAGGCCTGTACGTGTTACATGTTACATGTTACATGTAGCGCGCGAGCAGCTCCGGCGCCTTGGCGGGGCCGCCCGAGCGCGCGTTCACCACGGCGCTGCACGCCTGTACGTGTTACATGTTACATGTTACATGTAGCGCGCGAGCAGCTCCGGCGCCTTGGCGGGGCCGCCCGAGCGCGCGTTCACCACGGCGCTGCACGCCTGTACGTGTTACATGTTACATGTTACATGTAGCGCGCGAGCAGCTCCGGCGCCTTGGCGGGGCCGCCCGAGCGCGCGTTCACCACGGCGCTGCACGCCTGTACGTGTTACATGTTACATGTTACATGTAGCGCGCGAGCAGCTCCGGCGCCTTGGCGGGGCCGCCCGAGCGCGCGTTCACCACGGCGCTGCACGCCTGTACGTGTTACATGTTACATGTTACATGTAGCGCGCGAGCAGCTCCGGCGCCTTGGCGGGGCCGCCCGAGCGCGCGTTCACCACGGCGCTGCACGCCTGTACGTGTTACATGTTACATGTTACATGTAGCGCGCGAGCAGCTCCGGCGCCTTGGCGGGGCCGCCCGAGCGCGCGTTCACCACGGCGCTGCACGCCTGTACGTGTTACATGTTACATGTTACATGTAGCGCGCGAGCAGCTCCGGCGCCTTGGCGGGGCCGCCCGAGCGCGCGTTCACCACGGCGCTGCACGCCTGTACGTGTTACATGTTACATGTAGCGCGCGAGCAGCTCCGGCGCCAGTGTCTGATCGTGTGGGGACAGTGTCTGATCGTGTGGGGACAGTGTCTGATCGCGTGGGGACAGGGGCCGAGTGTGTCGACACAGTGTCTGATTGTGTGGAGCCAGTGTCAGATGTGCGTGGCCTCACCTTGTCGAGCGCGCCCATGAACGGCTGCGCGGCGTCGAACACGTCGGCGAACAGCTCGGCGTACTGGCCGTGCAGCGCCAGCATGCACGACACGAAGTGCGTGTGCGCCTGACACACACAAACAAATAGGTTTAAAATCAATTATGGTTATTTTTAATGCATCAACAACCTCGCATGACTGCGTAGCTGACATCGTAAATAACAACATTTGTTCTACGACTTTTACCATAACTCAATACATTAATGATTTTTGATTTCATGATTTTACAAGCTTATAATGTACTGTCGTGACATTAGTAAGTCAATGTTTTGCGACACGCGCGATGTGCATAGAGCTTAAAACATTCAGATCTGAAATGAAATTAATATTTATTTTTGTATAAAAATGAAAGGCGCGCGTGGCGTGCGTGAGCGCCCCCCTCCCCCCGCCCCGTGCCCGCCCCCCCCTCACCTCGTCGCGCGCGTGCGGCGCGGCCAGCAGCGCGTGGCCGGCGCGCGTGGCGTGCGTGAGCGCCCCCCTCCCCCCGCCCCGTGCCCGCCCCCCCCTCACCTCGTCGCGCGCGTGCGGCGCGGCCAGCAGCGCGTGGCCGGCGCGCGTGGCGTGCGTGAGCGCCCCCCTCCCCCCGCCCCGTGCCCGCCCCCCCCTCACCTCGTCGCGCGCGTGCGGCGCGGCCAGCAGCGCGTGGCCGGCGCGCGTGGCGTGCGTGAGCGCCCCCCTCCCCCCGCCCCGTGCCCGCCCCCCCCTCACCTCGTCGCGCGCGTGCGGCGCGGCCAGCAGCGCGTGGCCGGCGCGCGTGGCGTGCGTGAGCGCCCCCCTCCCCCCGCCCCGTGCCCGCCCCCCCCTCACCTCGTCGCGCGCGTGCGGCGCGGCCAGCAGCGCGTGGCCGGCGCGCGTGGCGTGCGTGAGCGCCGCCTCCACCAGCGGCCGCAGCGCGTTGGCGCCCAGCGGCCGCAGCAGCGTGTACATGCGGCGCAGGTCCACGCGGCACTGCGGGGACACCGACACGATTAATACAACACATTTAAAATATAAAACAAATGTGGCTTCACTCACTAATATTTAGTGATGGGCCGATTTTGTCTTCTTGACGAGTCTTTTTTTTTATACCGACCTGTTTGGCATCTTGAACCAAAAATCTCATCTGCCTCCCGTCGTAGCGGCGTGCTATTATTGCATTAGTATGAACGCCCGTATCACTGTCTCAGTCCATAGTACAGCTCATTGCTGTGACACACTCCTCTCACCTACCGGTCTTGTAGCAGCGTCTTAGTGTCTGGTTGTTGCTGTAGTATGAACACTCGTAGCACTGCAAACCGCCGTAGCAGTGTTCCATTCTCTCCGTGACACTTGTCGCTGTCGCAGCACGCTCCACTCATCTGGCGGTCGCCGCTCGTAGCACTGTTTTTACCCGCAACACGCCTGTAGCACTCCTCGCGGCCGTAGCACGCTCCACTCACCTGCCGGTCGCCACTGCCGCTCGTAGCATAAGCGTAAGCGTCCCGCGCCCGTAGCGCGGCCGCGGCTCACCTGCTTGTCGTCGAGCGCGGCGCGCAGCAGCGTCTCGGCGTGAGGTCGTAGCACTGTCTCTCGCCGTAGCACGCCCCGCGGCCGTAGCACTCCCCTCACCTGCTTGTCGTCGAGCGCGGCGCGCAGCAGCGTCTCGGCGTGAGGTCGTAGCACTGTCTCTCGCCGTAGCACGCCCCGCGGCCGTAGCACTCCCCTCACCTGCTTGTCGTCGAGCGCGGCGCGCAGCAGCGGCTCGGCGTGCGCGTGCAGCTGCGGCAGGTGCGCGGCGACGGCGGCGCGCTCGTAGCAGGCGCGCACGGGCTCCAGCGAGGACGAGTGCAGGTAGCGCTGCGCCAGCGCCGCCTCCTGCTCCAGCCCCGTCAGCACCAGCCGCATGTACGTGCGCACGTCCGCGCCCGCCAGCAGCCCCGCCGCCAGCCGCGCGTGCGCCGCGCCCGCCGCCGCCAGGTACGGCTGCGGTCACGCACTGTTACACAAGGGAGGACGGCGTGCCCTCCGAGCATAGAGGAGCTCGACATCGAAAAGTTCGGTCACCGATTCCCGGTAGCTTAGTTTTCGATGGAAAGCTAAAGCGTGCTGACCACTACGCTTCCGTGCTCCTCTATACATCATCGATAAAATCTCAACACCGCGATTAAAAAATACCACGTATTGGTTGCAGCGCCACCTAGTGGCGAAACTAGGAACTATCTAGTAATGTCAGCACAGACCTGCAGCACGAGCTGGTCGTAGAGCGCCAGCGGCTGCCGCACGCGGAAGGCCTGCACGTGCACGGCGCTGTGTATGGCCTCGCGCAGCGCGGCCGCGGTGCCGGCGCTGGGCTCGGTGTCCCGCGCCGCCGCCAGCGCCGCCACCACGCGCCGCGTCAGCGCCGTGCGCAGCGGCAGCATCAGCACGCGCTCCCAGGTCACCAGGCCCAGCTCGCCCACCTGCGACCGACGATACACATCCTCAGACGTTCACACTGCCCGGGCACGATATGTCAGTGTTAGTGGAGGCTACCCAGAGAGTAGCGCTGGGCGGCAGCGGGACGCGGACGAGACCCGACGCGGACGGTTGGAATCGTTGCTACATAATCGTTGCTAGGTTATTGTTGCTACAGTTTAGTTTATATATTCGACATTTTCGACAGTTTCGACATTTTTCATATACCTTTAAATGTTTATAAGCGTTTGGTAGGGGAAGTAATGGGTTCGTAGACAGTAATTGACACATTGTCTCATAAGTGGAGCATTACCGTCTTAATTTCCGAATATTATTTTTTTTTGTATGTTTTTAATGGAACTGTAGGTCTATTAGTTTTAACAACTCGTAAATATAAATGTATATGACTGTTTGTTGTCCTAAATAAATAAATAAAATAAATAAATATTAATTGAGGTAAATGTACACAGTGATAGTTTTTGTATGTCCCGTCGGTGTAAAGTGATGCTGCTGCTGATGTGGAATGTAGTCGCCCGCTGCTGACCGCTCGTGTTCGGCTCGTGACTCGTACACGCTCCTATCGACTAGTCCCATTTTATCAACTCGCTGCTTGTGCTACGGACACTATATGACGGACGATAGTACATTATTGCAAACGCAGCAAAATAGGCAATTGCAGGTGTACTATGAGTTTTGATTGATACGAGACACGCAATCGCCATTTCGGCCGATGCTTATATAGAGCAAATAAAATAGGACCTTTTACATAGTAAATCGCATCTGCGGCTGTACAGCCTCGACAACGCAATGTGTACGATAAATAAAAGAGTTAAACAGCACACCGTTTCATACAACACGGCGGGCGCGCCCCCGCGCCCCCGCGCCCCCGCGCCGGGAGGTGGCTTTGGTTCTTCAGTCTACGTAAATTATGATACTTCGTGTGTTCTTTATTCAAAAGTAATGACAATATTTCCGCGCATGTTTAAGAAAATATATTTAATAGAAAAATACATATAATTATTCAGAATATACCCATATACCCGGACCCATTTGGACTGATCATTCTGTATATATTCTTTACTAGCTGTTGCCCGCGACTTCGTCCACGGTTACTGGTTTTTTAACTATCCCGCGGGAACCCTTCAATTTTCCGAAATAAAAAGTATCTATGATGTTGACCAGGGATTAAGGTATCGCCATGCAAAATTTCATTGAAAACGGTCCAGCCATTTCGAAGATTAGCCTGTACAAACAGACGGACAGACAAAGAAAGAAAAATTTTTTTTTAATTTAATTTTCTCTCTTTTTACGTCCCCCTGAATTGATTTTAAGCATTTTTTTTTCTATGTACATACATTCCACCTCTACAGTTTCATTATATGTATAAACTGGATTTCAAAAAATATAAACAAACCAATATTGTAATCAATAATATTTTTTACGATGGCGGACTTATCTCTTAAAGATATCTTCAAAGAGAAATAGATATGTCTTATTGTATCCGCTATACCCTTAGGCGCCGTTGTCCAACTCATCACTTTAGTTCAGCTATCCTTGGCAAGCCATGTTCTAATTAAAATTTAATCTTTATTATTCTGACGAGACTTTATCCATCTAAAAGATTCTGTCATACCTCTAGTTGCCGCGAGTCGTGTTCGGGGGAGCTGACGGACGCCGCAGAGCCGTAGATTATTTCTGCGTCTGACACCTGCGAATATACAGATCTAGAATTAAAGATTTGTACATATTGAACTCGAATACTACACTAGATAATTTACTCTGATCCATAAACTTAAAAAAAAGCTCTCCATATTGCGGAAAATTGTTTGAACTATTTTTTTTATAGCAACAGTAATTTTAGTAAGTTTACTTTATGTCGTGTTATGTGCTATGTAAATTAAATTGAAAAAAAAAAAAACAAAATTGTGTGAATATATTTTACTGTCATTTAATTTTAATTCACTAAGGCCCAATTGCACGATCGAGAGTTAGCGCCTAACCCAGGGTTTGCCTATATATTTGCCCCTGGGTTAGATGCTAACTCTCGACCGCGCAATTGGGCCTAAGCGTTTGTATCGGTATCAGCATCCGTATAGACGATATTTTTATAAGAGTATCAGTATCGGTATAGATTCGACAAAAAGGCGTATCGATGCATCCCCGCTGATTTTTTTTTTACATATGACAGGTGTACTCTTGGCTTTCATCTCACCTGATGGTGAGTGACGATAAAGCCGAAGGTGGAAGCGAGCTTCACCTGTAATCCTCAACAACTGAGGAACTGGCTATCTTACCGCTGATTGCCGGAACACAACGATGCTATTATGGCGACAAATTAGGTAAGGCGGTGGTAGCTAGCCACGCGGGCTTAAAAGCCCTACCACCAACCAAACCGAGCAGAAAAACTTCTGACCTCCCGATCTACACCCGGCGGTGACCACTAGACCAGAGAACTAGTCTCATCATCTCATCAGTCAAATAACCCAGTATGGTTTCCTACCTTCTGCCGCTTCACGTGCTGCAGGTTCAGGTAGGAGTAGAGGCTGTTGAGGTAGGCCACGCCCTGCGAGTACTCGCGCCACGCCTCCACGTACCTATGGGTACACGGTCATAGAGCTTCAAAGGTGCGTCCACAATCATAGATAAATTAAGTAGGAATGTTTTTTTTTTCAAACATTCACCTATCGACTAGCCCCATTTAAAGCAACTAATTCTGCTTGTGTTACGGACACTAGATGACGGATAAATATATTTAATAGATAAATACATATAAATATCCTGAATGTATGTCAATATATATAAACACCCAAGACTGGAGAACGAATGCCTAAAAATTCATCACCCAAACTGGGGATAGAACCCAGAACCTCTCGAGATGGCGACGCCTTGAGACTAGCGTACAGACCACTCGGCCACGTAGGTCGTCAATTCATTTCGCTAGTATAGTAGTAGTAGTATTACATGAGGAGAAACACATGAGGAGTATGGGCCGTTACACCACGCTGGCCCAATGAGGGTTGGTAGGTAGAAACGGTTGCAATAGCAACCGGGACAAATGGCTTAACGTGCCTTCCGAAGCAAGGAGGAGTTCAAGATCACAAAGTTGTGGTCACCCATCAAAGGCCTGACCATGGCGAAGGTAGCATTGTTTTCGATATCGATGTGTATACCTGGTGAGCAATCCGTCTTCAAAATCGCTGGACTCCAAGGCGGCGTTGCCTCGAACTCGCTGCAGCAGGCCGCTGACGTGCTCTTCTAGGAAATTTCTGGAATACACATAACAACTTATTATCCATCTACCCATATCTTGGGTAGATGGATAATAAGCTTCCAATAGCTTATAGCGGCGACGGGTTCACCTACTCAGGCTGAGTGCAGTCACTGCTTGGTGAAGCGCGGACTACGGTAGTGGACTGCTTTTGCGGTGCTTTTGCCTAGTCTCTGACTAGTTTATGATTTGGCGCTGGAGGTCCAGCCTGTATATATTTTGTTTATAAATTTTTTGCTAAGATCTTGGCCTTAATCTCCCCTGATGGTAAGTGACGATAAGGCCGAAGGTGGAAGCGAGCTTCACCTGTAATCCTCAACAACTGAGGAACTGGCTATCTTACCTCTGATTGCCGGAACACAACAATACTTATGACATTGTTATTATGGCGACCAATTTAGGTAATGTCTTACCTAAATTGTCATACCTGTCGTATGTCACTTATTCATAAATTGACGTTTTTAAGTGTATATCAAGCCTATAAAATAAAGATATTTTTGATTTGATTATGTAAATAACAATAGCCGGGCGGGCTTAGCAGCCCTACTACCAACCAAACCGAGCAGAAAAACTGCTGCCCCCCTGGGGAATCGAACCACGGACCTCCCGATCAACACCCGGTGGTGTTAACCACTAGACCAGAGGCGGCTTACTATATTTTCTATATGTATGTACTATGTAGTATATCAATGGATCATCATAAAAATATTTCCTTAGATATGGACTTCTACTAGTTGAAACAAGTAACAAATGATTGAAGAGTGTGTGGTGTGTGTATGTGTGTGTGCGTGTGTGTGTGTGACCTGGTCTCGTCGTAGAGGCGGTCGGCGAGCGGCTCGGGGTGCGCCACGCACAGCGCGTACACGTCCGAGAAGCGCGTGTGTGTATGTGTGTGTGCGTGTGTGTGTGTGACCTGGTCTCGTCGTAGAGGCGGTCGGCGAGCGGCTCGGGGTGCGCCACGCACAGCGCGTACACGTCCGAGAAGCGCGTGTGTGTATGTGTGTGTGCGTGTGTGTGTGTGACCTGGTCTCGTCGTAGAGGCGGTCGGCGAGCGGCTCGGGGTGCGCCACGCACAGCGCGTACACGTCCGAGAAGCGCGTGTGTGTATGTGTGTGTGCGTGTGTGTGTGTGACCTGGTCTCGTCGTAGAGGCGGTCGGCGAGCGGCTCGGGGTGCGCCACGCACAGCGCGTACACGTCCGAGAAGCGCGTGTGTGTATGTGTGTGTGCGTGTGTGTGTGTGACCTGGTCTCGTCGTAGAGGCGGTCGGCGAGCGGCTCGGGGTGCGCCACGCACAGCGCGTACACGTCCGAGAAGCGCGTGTGTGTATGTGTGTGTGCGTGTGTGTGTGTGACCTGGTCTCGTCGTAGAGGCGGTCGGCGAGCGGCTCGGGGTGCGCCACGCACAGCGCGTACACGTCCGAGAAGCGCGTGTTCCACACGCCGCGCTCCACCGCGCGCAGCCCCACCACGCCCGCCACCTGCCGCCACACGGGTCAGTGCATCGCTCGACACTTACTTACACCGGCATTCATACCTTCGCACGCTCACACCTATCAACTAGCCCCATTTTAAGCAACTGATGGTCTTGTGTCACGGTAACTAGATGACGGATAAATATGTTTAAAAGATAAATACATCCAAGACCAGAGAACGAATGCCTGCTTTCTTGACACGAACATTTGCCCCCACCGGGGATCGAACCCAGAACCTCCCGAGATGGCGACGCCTCGAGACCACGGAGATCGTCACAACATTGATAAATCACTACATCGTATTATACGTAGAATGACGATCCGTAGCCGAGTGGTCTGTACTCCATCTCAAGAGGTTCTGGGTTTGATCACAGGTGGGAGTAAATGTTTGTGTGATGAATGCAGGCATTTGTTCTCTAGTCGTGGATCTATATTATTGCATATTTTCTGAAATATGTATATATTTAATAAGTATATTTATCTGTCATCTAGTAACACAAGCAGCATTAGTTGCTTAAAATAGGTGATAGGTGTGATTGTCTGAAGATAATGTAATGGCATATTAAAAACTACATCATAGCACACTCATTTGAAACCATCGTAATAAAGAAACAGTATATTTAAAAAAATTGATCTTCCTATTGACATATAAGACATTCTTTTCTAGTATATTTTAACATATTCAAGACATTAAATATTTTGTAGTGTGCACTTAAGAATAAAATAATTAATGATCACCGTCTCTTTGAGGTTGGCCCATGTCTCCTGGAAGTCCACGTTCCTCGGCTTTAGAGACATCATTGGGAAGCTATGACATCTACCTGCAATTGTATACAAAAACATCATGCATTTAGGAGTCATAGAACAAAGAAAGTAACATGATTTTTAACTTTCCCATTTTTTAGACAACTCTTCAGAGGATACTCAATGGAGAAAACAGGATAAGATACATTTAACCACAATAAGCCTTTTTTTATCAATTACAGTGATTATAGAAAGTAGAAAAGAGACTAAATTTGTTTATTAAAAGGCTTATGAATGCCGGCAGAATCAAACAATTGTTTAAAGTGAATTAAGACATTTACATACTACAAATATACTGATTTATACAGATAATCCAAAAGTACAATGAGAAGGTAAAGATGGCGTTGAATAATACTATTGAAGGATAAAAGATATAGATCTTGATCTGATTATGAATATTTTCTCTTTCCAGTGCTATGATTATTATTAAATTGTTAAATAGTAAGATCTACTAATATCACCAATGCCGGAGCTATAAATTCCTTGTTATTGAATACACAACTGATATCATAGATTTAATCTATTGAAAAAGCAACTGGTAACAACAAAAGCAATTGGTAAAAAAAAATAAAAACAACAAATAGAGAAAATTCTTTGTGAAACTAGCATACCTATTAATTGATGTTGAAAAATAACAGTCAAGTCAGAGGTCAGCCTTTGTGGCGCACTCACGGCCGGTCACGACGGATTTAGAACACGAATACTAATTGCAATCAACAACCACTGGAGAAATGAACTTATGGAGGGCCGAGTATCTCCAAGAATTTTAGGGTTATTACTTCGATTATAATAAAATAAGTTCTGCACAGCTCCAACACACCGCCAAACTGTTGGCAAATAACATTTGGCACCGTGACAAGGGTTGAGAACAAAGATTACGGAGCCAACCAATATCAAAATTACTCAGCAGATCTACAAAACAAAAATAATCCTAACATAGCGAGAGCTGTCAAACAGTTATGTGAGCTTCAGAACACTTTTCACGCACTTACCTCCAACAGAATAGCTTCTTGACTTTCTTCCGCAGGTAATTGACTAGATATTATCGCTTTGATGGTTAAATTCGTAGCAAAATTAACATAATCAAATGAAAACAGTTCCCAATCCACAATACACTAAATAAAGTGACAGACAGACAACCACAGATTAGAGAGATATGTCTAAAGAAGACAGCGATTTGACGGTCAAAGAAGTGTTGCTATGTGGAAAAATAATCTTTCTCAGTTTGCGTTTTATTATGGTTAAGTTATTATTATTCACGTGACATAGGATTTGTAGTAGCAATAAAACAATGAAATAATATTTGTATAATGTAAAGTAAAAAAATTAAAATAGCTGTATATTCTTTTTCCATTCGATAGAAAGACATAAATTAAGTGGAATGTATTTTGCGGTTACATTAAAGCAGGCGCTTGCAAGATGTAGAAGTGACGTAGACATTGTAGATGTAGACCTGTGTAGGAACATTGAGAGCTGCCAAAGGAAAGGAAGTAGGTACATAAATGAGGTAGGCACTTTCTATGCACCTACTTACATTTTTTTCTTCTCTTTATTTAATTTCGGGCTTTTATCCACATTGATATGTCAGCCCCAAACCTACTTACTTTAAAACATCACATTTTCATTTTAAAATTTATACACATCTTATAAATTAACTACAAAATAATGTAATTAAATAAAGATTTTTTGGAGTGTGCTCGAATTATTTACAAAGCTTAACTTGTCAGCCTTATAATTATCGTTTTAATTTAACTTGTAATGGCGGTCATATACATGCTACGGTCCACCGGAAAGATCTACTGGTGCAGTAATGCCTGCGCAGGTAGACCAGAATGTGTGTGGGGGAATAGACAATTATAAGTCAAGAAATACATTTCAAAATGCCTATCTAAAACTAAAATCGTCTAAAAATTTTCCTAAACACAAAATTCTTTATTCCTCCGCAAATAAAACATAACAAATATATAAAAGTTAAGAACACGCTTAGACGACTGTTGTATTAAGATTTGTAATGCATTTATTATTGTAATAATAGTTTTTATTAAATAATACGCGTGTTTCTTCTTGAGGAGGGCTCGCAACACCAGCAGAGGGACCACTATGTTGACCATGCGGCTGATGAATAGTAATCTGTAATGGGTAAGAGAGAAGAATTAATTTCGTTGGACTCGCGATAAAAACTTGGCGGCACTTCACTTGGCTTAGCGTATTCGCGTAGCGTTATCGTTGTGCTTGCCCGACTAATAAATCATTCCAAATGACCCATCCCCACATGACTGTTATCAGGCAAACAACTCGAAGAATCCTTTGACGTGTGATCAAAAACCGACAAGTGGACGGAAATGCATGTTCATTTGCTTGCTTTGTTTGCTCCATTCGTGCACTCAAATAGACACATGGCCGTTTTCGGGCAAATATAGTAAATACTCGAACACAATAGGCCAAGTGAAGTGCCGCCATAAGAGAAAGGTTACACGCTCATTCTAGACTGTCAGTCTGCCATCATTCTGCACAGAATGATGGGAGAATTATCGTGTAACCCGGGTGACTGACGGAATGATGGTCCAAAATGTATCGTGTTTTTATACCTATTAGTCTGATCATTCTGAACCATCAGTCCAGAATGACACCAGAGTCAGCGTGTAACCTCTCTCTAAGACACAGCGGTGACTGGCAGCGAGTGCATTGACCTCCGCATGCGCCGCGTGGCTTGCGGCAGTGTGTCGTCGCCGTCCTTCAGCAGGTAGCGGCGGCAGCCCGCCACGTGCTGGTAGTGCAGCTCTTCCCAGCTGAAACGGAATACGGTAGGGTTGACAACCTCCGTGGTCGAGTGCTCTGCACGCCGGTCTCAAGGCGTCGCCATCTCGAGAGGTTCTGGGTTCGATCCCCGATGAGGGCAAATGTTTGGGTGATGAATTTTCAGGCATTTGTTGTCCAGTCTTGGATGTTTATATATATTTATATACACGGTGAGTTTTTTTTGTAAGTATGGGGAAATTCTAAACTATAAGAGATAGAGGAAAACTCTCTTAGGATGATTTTAATTTAAGATAAAATAAAAATTGTATTAAATTTTTTTTTAAATTTAATAGATTTGGAGATATTGGATTTTTTAAAAACAGGTTATCACCAATCAATAGGTAAGTAGATGGCAATCTATCACAGCGTCATCTATCAATTGGTGATTAAACCTGAAAGTTGTTGAAATTTCGACTTGAAAGTGCTCGTAGAATGTTGAAAGTAGTCGCAAATTGCTTTGTCACCGGGTTCTGAACTATTCCCAAAGATCCAGTCCGATCGCTAGTCCGGAAGTGCCTCAAAATCGAGTACAAAAATCAAACCGGACAAACGAAGAGACAGAGAGACAAACAAACAAGTGAGCCAATAAAAGCGTGGTAAAATAAAATAAAATAAAATAAAATATACAAACTCAATAGTAGTAGTGTCAAAATTGAAGAGCTCCTTGTCTCGGTCGCCGAGCGTCGCGCGCAGGTCCCGCAGCGCGAGCGCCGGGAAGCGGAACGAGCGCGTCGCGAAGTACGACACCGCGTCGTTCATGGCCGACAGCCGCGCGCTCACGCCCACCAGGTCGGGCCTGCGTCATACATCCGTCCATGCCATGTACGCATGTACGCAGCGCGAGCGCCGGGAAGCGGAACGAGCGCGTCGCGAAGTACGACACCGCGTCGTTCATGGCCGACAGCCGCGCGCTCACGCCCACCAGGTCGGGCCTGCGTCATACATCCGTCCATGCCATGTACGCATGTACGCAGCGCGAGCGCCGGGAAGCGGAACGAGCGCGTCGCGAAGTACGACACCGCGTCGTTCATGGCCGACAGCCGCGCGCTCACGCCCACCAGGTCGGGCCTGCGTCATACATCCGTCCATGCCATGTACGCATGTACGCAGCGCGAGCGCCGGGAAGCGGAACGAGCGCGTCGCGAAGTACGACACCGCGTCGTTCATGGCCGACAGCCGCGCGCTCACGCCCACCAGGTCGGGCCTGCGTCATACATCCGTCCATGCCATGTACGCATGTACGCAGCGCGAGCGCCGGGAAGCGGAACGAGCGCGTCGCGAAGTACGACACCGCGTCGTTCATGGCCGACAGCCGCGCGCTCACGCCCACCAGGTCGGGCCTGCGTCATACATCCGTCCATGCCATGTACGCATGTACGCAGCGCGAGCGCCGGGAAGCGGAACGAGCGCGTCGCGAAGTACGACACCGCGTCGTTCATGGCCGACAGCCGCGCGCTCACGCCCACCAGGTCGGGCCTGCGTCATGTAGGATATATTATGTTTGTGAATAGTGTAGCCAATGTTGTCAAAAGGTGTAAAGTGTATATGTATGCCGACGATATGTGTTTGATATTTGCTTCAAAAAATGTGTATGAACTACTTGATAACATACAATATGATCTAGAAAATGTCACCAAGTGGGCACATGACAATGGAATAATAATTAACGTAGCTAAGACGAAATGCATGCATATACACTCTCCATACAATTGTGCTGTTAAAAAGTTGCAAGCAGATGTAATTAATATAATAGGACACTCGTACGAATGCTTACACAATAATAAACACAGATGTAACTGCGAGCGAATTGAGGTAGTAGAAAGCTTTAGATATTTGGGTTTAGAAATTGATAAAAAATTTAATTGGAGGTTTCATATTGAACAGTTGTGCACGAAACTTAGAACTCTGGTTGGTAAATTTTACGAATTAGTCAGAGTAGTTGACAAAAGGACACTGAGAATGGTATACTTTGCACTAGCTGATTCATTAATCAGTTATGGATTGGGTGTCTTTGGTCGAACTTATAAGACCTACATTGAAGAGCTTAAAAATGTGCAATTGAGATTGATGAAATTTTTAGTAAATAAAAATATAAAAAATCAATGCAAGGAAGACTACAATAAATTATTTGATTTCTGTAAAATTATACCAGTGGACAAAAAGGTGGAATATTTAATAATAGTTGAAAACTATCATAGTTTTAAAGATATACCGTTGATTAGTAACAGATACAATACTAAAAGGGCTAGGGAGAAGAATGTAGTTACATGTAAAGTTAAAAATGTATATGGTAAAAGAACAAACAAATATATGGTACCAAAAATTTGTAACAAGATTGAATGGTTAAGAAAAAATATGAATTTAAGTAAAAGATCATTAAAAACTAAATTAAGGAATATGTATTTTTCGGAGTAAGTATATACAATTGTAAGTGTGGTTGTATATTGTATTTATTGGCTATATTGTTCTTGGTTATTCGTTTCGTTTAGTATCGTTTTCTTTTTAAAAAATTGGTAACGTAAAATTGTTATATTTTCAAAATGTATTAGAGTCATTTTTATGTTTGGCAGAATGTTAAAGTTTATAAATATAAATAATGTTAAGATTATTAGATTAGCAGTATAAGTTTAGGATATCCAGAATATACGGAATTAATTAATGAGCGCTTCCTCGCCAACAACCTGTTGTCCAGGTTGGCGAGACAATAGTTTTATGTAATGTGATGTATATTTTGGATAAATAAATAAATAAAAAAATAAAATACATCCGTCCATGCCATGTACGCATGTACGCAGCGCGAGCGCCGGGAAGCGGAACGAGCGCGTCGCGAAGTACGACACCGCGTCGTTCATGGCCGACAGCCGCGCGCTCACGCCCACCAGGTCGGGCCTGCGTCATACATCCGTCCATGCCATGTACGCATGTACGCAGCGCGAGCGCCGGGAAGCGGAACGAGCGCGTCGCGAAGTACGACACCGCGTCGTTCATGGCCGACAGCCGCGCGCTCACGCCCACCAGGTCGGGCCTGCGTCATACATCCGTCCATGCCATGTACGCATGTACGCAGCGCGAGCGCCGGGAAGCGGAACGAGCGCGTCGCGAAGTACGACACCGCGTCGTTCATGGCCGACAGCCGCGCGCTCACGCCCACCAGGTCGGGCCTGCGTCATACATCCGTCCATGCCATGTACGCATGTACGCAGCGCGAGCGCCGGGAAGCGGAACGAGCGCGTCGCGAAGTACGACACCGCGTCGTTCATGGCCGACAGCCGCGCGCTCACGCCCACCAGGTCGGGCCTGCGTCATACATCCGTCCATGCCATGTACGTCCCACTGCTGAGCAAAGGCCTTCCTCATGGAGAACACCACCACCGATAGAGGCCGAGACCACATCTTAACGTGCCTTCCGAAGCAAGGAGGAGAATGAGACCACAGAGTTTTGATTTGATTTGATTTCGTCGAAAGCCAAAGCGCACTAACCACTACGCCAACGAGCTCCTTACAGACCTCATACATGGATATACAATAATACCTAACTCTTTGGTCTAGTGGTTCACACCACCGGATGTTGATCGGGAGGTCCGGGTTCGATTCCCCATGAGGCATCCAGAGGTAAGATAGCCAGTTCCACAGTAGTTGAGGGTTAAAGGTGAAGTTCGCTTCCACCTTCGGCCTTATCGTCACTTACCATCAGGTGAGATGAAGGCCGAGAGCTTGCCTGTCACATGCAAAAAAACACCAACTAGGTCACCGAGCTCTAGTTTAAATAAAATCATTGAAATAGAGCACTCTTTCACAAAAATCCCAGGAAATGACTCAACACCACCTGATGGTAAGTGGGAGAGTCCATTTGCGGAAACCATTTGAGTGAGGGTCACAGATAGCAACCCAAGTCCCCGGCACCTTGCTGGCACATTAGGTGCTAGGTGCTTCATTTTGATAGTCCTCAGCCTGTATATTAGGTCCTTACCTATGAAATTGGTGTTTTGTATGGAGATTTTGGGGATGTCCGCATTTTACATACTAACATTTTATCATTTTTCTTCACAACGACAAATCCAGAGATAATAATATTTGGCATGTATCATTAGACAAGCTTTTGCAATATGTGTGTGAACACGCTTGATAAAAATTATTCATCGTTTTTATGTTAATGCAAATCAAATGATGTATTCGGGAGGCAGTTAAAAATAATTGTCTTTGTGTCTAATTTTAACACAATTAAACTTACAATAAATTATCAAATTAAATAATACGAGCTCAAATATATGGTCTATTTTTAGAAGAGGCAATTATTTTATAAGAATGTTCTGAAACTTAATTGTTACGGACAAATTGCTAAGACAGAATAAAAACACCAATTTCATAGGTAAGGACCCAATATATCCCACTGCTGGGCACAGGCCTTCATCATGGAGAAACACAGTCATGAGGAAGGCCTGTATTTTCTCAGTTGGATAACTCAAATGTACCAATGTCCTACCTGTTCTTGTCGCGGCTGAAGATACGCAGCAACCCTTCGGCCAAGTACAGCGGCGCCGTCTGCAGGAAGAACTGAAGCACCTTGTACACGAGTCTGGAAACATACAGACGGATCTGAATGTGAACATACTGCATGAATATCGCAGCAGATGACATTTTTAGAGGTATCACGGAAGAAATGTTGAAGAAACTCGACAACCTCCGTGGACTCATAGTCTAAACACCGGTTTCAAGGCGTTGCCATCTCGAGAGGTTCTGGGGTTGATCCCCGGCCATATGGGCTAGTTAATAGGTGAAGAAAGTCGGAAGATATTTATATTTATTTATAACTAAAGAGTAAGGGAGATTCCTCCTAACTGGGGGGATGCATTTGGATTAATGTCCTTTTCTTCGATATTGTATTTTTCGTATGTTTTATTTTATTTTTGTAAAATACTTTTTTAGCCTGAAACGGTCTAACAGAGTCCTACCTACCCGTGAAGTGGGCCGAGACCTTTAATGTGTTCGTATTGAACGTGTAAGTTTGTTTTATGTGTACCTGTTGGGCACCAGTATGAAGTGCGGCGGCCGAAGCGCCCTCGTAGCGGGCAAGCTACGGGCGGCTCGGACTACGCTACGCCGTAGGACCTCCCAGTTCGTAGGCACCTCGGAGGAGCTGCAGTTGTATACCAGAACTCGTTCACTATAGGAAATAGGTAACATAATATTATTATTCTCTAGTCGCAGTGAAATAAATAGGTGATATCAACGAAACTACGTTTTAATAAGAAAGGAAATTCACCCCGCGATGAGTGCCCTTTCAAATGTATCTACAGTAGATGTCATTTTATAGGGAGTTATTCGTATAGTGTGATGACTTCTTCACAGTGGCGAGCCATGTCGACGGGCAGCAGGTCACTGACCGGGGCAGGCGCGCGGCGTGCCAGGCGGCGGCCAGCAGCGCGTGCGCCGCCATGTCGACGGGCAGCAGGTCACTGACCGGGGCAGGCGCGCGGCGTGCCAGGCGGCGGCCAGCAGCGCGTGCGCCGCCATGTCGACGGGCAGCAGGTCACTGACCGGGGCAGGCGCGCGGCGTGCCAGGCGGCGGCCAGCAGCGCGTGCGCCGCCATGTCGACGGGCAGCAGGTCACTGACCGGGGCAGGCGCGCGGCGTGCCAGGCGGCGGCCAGCAGCGCGTGCGCCGCCATGTCGACGGGCAGCAGGTCACTGACCGGGGCAGGCGCGCGGCGTGCCAGGCGGCGGCCAGCAGCGCGTGCGCCGCCATGTCGACGGGCAGCAGGTCACTGACCGGGGCAGGCGCGCGGCGTGCCAGGCGGCGGCCAGCAGCGCGTGCGCCGCCATGTCGACGGGCAGCAGGTCTGCGCGCGCGGCTCCGTCGCACTGCAGGACCCGCAGCCAGCCCGCCGCGACGGCCGCCACGACACCGCTCGGCCCGTTCAGGTTCTCCACCCAGCCCGGGAACGGGTGGCGGTGCGACGAGATCACTGCGAACAGAAATAGGTTCAATGAGTAGGTGTTGAGTGAAACGAGGTTTTCGGAATATTTTGTCGCTTCGAAATGTTATATATCGCCTCTGTCACCGAAGAGAACGGCGAACGTGTCAGAGAAGTATTTTTTATGAAACTGTTTAGGCAAAATTGTGACTGGAGGCGAGGAAGATATGCCAATGCCAGATCATCGTATAAAATATCATATAAAAAGATCTAAAAAGATATAAAAAGATCATATAAAAGAAAAAAATATTTTCTTTTATAATAATTGACCAAAGTCACGATGGCGCCCAACGTGGGGCTGCACAAAAAACGTACCTGATCGAGATGAGAGGTCTCTCTATGAGTGTGTTTAATCGAGAAAACACACAAATTATTTAATTAGGCAGTTATTTATTGTGCTCGCAGTAGCAGAGTGATTGACTACAAAAGTATAGACATATTGTGATATTGACTACCCACAAAAAAATTTCTTAATACTAAACGACCAGGTATGTATGTATACAATTATGTGACAGACAAAACGTAAATGACCTATGGTGGGTCTGAAGATAGCCATGGAGTATGTGGTGAGCGGGTGCTGCCCCACCACGGCCTCCGCCAGCATCTTGGTGTACGTGTACGTGTTGGGCTTGGGGTACACGAAACTGGGGGGGAGAGGGACAAAATTAATAATGTTAAAAAATATGCTCTCTCAATATTACGTGGCCTTGCAAAATTATATGCATAAAAATAATGTATAGATGTGGTGTCTGCGCCTCTGTGGTAAAGGAAAGGCCAAGGGAATAAATTCTTTTCTTATTCTTTCCCTTTCCTTGTGATAGCTTTTTATGGGTGAATAAAAACCGCTTCGTTGCGGCGCCAGTCCGTACGGTTTCTTTTTCAGTCGTCGGCGGCGGCGGTGGCAGGCTCCTTCACTCGTACTATGACGTGTCATAGTACGAGTGAAGGAACGTGTACATCAACAGCAGTGCGCGCGTGTGACCTGGCATCGTCGTCACGTTCGGCGAGCGCGGCGTCGAGCATGCTCGCGAGCGTGTGCGGCGCGCGGTACACGCGCTCGAGCGTCTCCGCGCGCTCGGCGTGGCAGTACGCCGTCGACACGTGCATCAGCACCTGGGGGATGACGACTGTTTAAAATCAATCGATTGTCCATTGCTATCTCGGCATTCGGATAAATAATTCATTCTCATAGTTCGGATGGTTGGTTATGCACGATTCTGCGTTTTTTGTACATCCAAGCTATGGAATCCACAATCGCCAGAAGTTATTTTAAAAGAGAGCATACTTAATTATTTCCTTGAGATCCGGCCGGTAACGTATCTGCGATTCTACCGGTGTTCTAGATGTCTATGGGTGACGGTGATCGATCACTTACCATCGGGTGATCCATCTGTCCGTTTGCTCGTAATATAGGCGACTAATTACTGCTTAGAACTGCACGACTATACAATAGCTTATAGCCGCGACGCTTAGTGAAGCGCGGACTATTGCAGTGGACTGCTTTTGCCTAGTCTCTGGCTAACCCTAAGGGGATAATAGTCGTGATTATATGTTTGTAGGACATACAGCCAGGTTAGGCAGCCGGTCGGCCAGCTCTAGTAACCGCATCACGGAGACGACATTAATCTCGGTCGCGACTCGCAGCTTCTCGTCCATCTTCACCGTCGCTGCGCAGTTGAAGATCACCGACACCTGTGAGCAATGGATGGTTTGATGCGATACTAACATAGCACATTAAGAAGCTTTTTAAAAAGAACGAGATATATTAAGTCTTTCCATGCGTATAATGCGAATCAGTGGGAAGAACCGGACCGCATCGTGGTGTTACGTGGTCCATACTTGTCATGTTTGTCCGTGATTTGTTTATTTACGTACGACGACTACGTTATGAAACTCCGATGGTCACAGAAAACTCAAACTTTTATTAGTTTATAAAAAATCTCTAAAGTAAAATCAGTGATAACCTCGATAGCTCGATCTAATGACGGGCAGAGCCATCTAGTGACAGTATCTCTAACTAAATTGTAATACGTAATTTTAGCAGACGCGATCTTCTCATAAGGCTTCGGCCAGACAGACGCGGTGGCGGTGGCGGTCTATCGCACGCAGGCCGCCACCGCCACCGCCACCGCCACACCAGGTCACACAGGCGCGGTAAGGCCGCGCGGCCAGGGTTGCCAAATCTGGTACAAATACAAGATTTTCTGTTACTCTACGAGACAGATTGGCATTGTTTTCATAATATGACAACAATTTTTTTTTCAGGCAAAAACAAAATGTAAACAACGCTTGATAAGTCACTTGATAGATGACCAAAGAGTATACAGTTGGGGTGGCTTAAAGAAAATAATAATTTTATGTTTTTTAAATATGTCATGAGATTCTGGTAGACCTTTAGGGCCACTTGCAGGATATTTTAAACCTCGATTTAGTCTTTTTTTGACATAAGAGCCGTAGTAAAAATGTCAAAAACTGATAAAATCCAGTTTAAACTCTCGATTTGAATTCCTGCAAGTGGGCCTTAGTTACTTAGGTAATTGTTGTATTTAATTAGTAAATCGGTCAATGGTTTGAACAACAGAATATTGTTCAAAGTTAAGTTGCAAAATTCCATGACTCTCTGCATGTTAAAAAGGATTGTAATAAAATTGTCATATTTAATTAATTATCTATTCATGTTTTCAATATATGTTCTTGCTGTTTCATTCTAAAGAGTAGTTTTATATAACTGGGCGAAAATTGATAACCCTAGTGCGATCGCCGAGCTTAGAAGTGAAAAGTAGTAAGTACAGTACTTTGTCATACATGGATGTCAAAGTGACAAGCGGCCGCGGCCGACCGCCTCATGGCCGCGACGCAGGCCGCGCCTGTGTGAATCGATGTTCAGACATCCATACTACGCAACTGACCGCCACCGCCACCGCCACCGCCACCGCCACCGCGTCTGTCTGGCCGAGGCTTAAAAGGGTAAGGTATTTCGTTACGTATCGTGCTACAGCACCAGTCCGTCTGGCTTCTCTTTCTCTCACGCAAGCATACGTTCTCACTTCTGTCTGACGTTCTGAGCCGCACACGTGTTCTATGCCGGTTGCCTGTGGCACCGGTGATGCGGCACTCGGGTGACAGCGTACCTGTTGCAGTTGCTGCAGCGCGGCGGGCGCGAGGCCGAGCGCGGGCCGCGTGACGTCACCGGGCAGCACGCGCAGCTTGTCCAGCTGCCCGCGCGCCCGCGCCGCGAACACCTGCAACGTGCCGACTCACTTCCGGGGGATCATAGAGATGGCGCTATTTTATGAAATCGTGCTCTGTTTGGAGCTGTACCCTATTTTGTATACATTTCCTCATACTAAATATCGTAGTGGTCAGTACGCTTTGGGTTTCGCTATGGTCAGACCAACTCTTCGATCTCAATCTCCTCCGTGATTCAGAAGGCACGTTGAGCGGTTGGTGCGAACCAAACGAGGACTGACCGATTAGACGAAAATAGTTTTGTTTTCAATATCGACAGCCAAAGCGTACGAACCACGCCACCGAGTTCTGCATGTACGACTATCAACGTACTAAAGGATAATAAAAGGTACCTATGAAATTGCCGTTTTTTTCTTCAGAGTTTCAGGGTAATCTCAAAAAAAAAAATTACCTCTGTTGCAAATCCAAACTCTTTTTAGGTTTATTATAATTTTATATTCTTTTTAATATTTGATTGATGTTTTTGATATGACGTTGTCTCTTTTTTTTCATAGTTCTGCGAATACATCTTTTGTGCAAAAAATTTTAATTTCTAGCAATACAGTCCACTAGTTTCCTACAACCTTCTCTAAGAATAGACCATATTTTTAGCTCTTTTGATTTGTTTTGATAATTTGTTGTAAATTTAATAATTTAAAATTGGACACGGACACAACTCTTTTTAAGTGCCTCCCGAGTACATCAATTGATTTGCATTCACTTAAAAACGATAAATAATTTTTATGAAGAGTGATATCACACATATTGCTCAAGCTTGTCTAATGATACATGCAAAAAATTATTATCTCTGGATTTGTCGATGTGGAAAAAATGTTAGTATTTAAAATGCAGACTCCCCAATCATCTCCATACAAAACGGCAATTTCATAGGTAAAGACCTATTATAAAGGTAGTGTGTGTGAGTACCGGCGACCGCTTCAGCGCCAGCAGCCGCTCGTGCGGGCGCTGGCCGCGCTTGTGCCGCAGCAGCAGCAGCACGCGCCGCACGCGGGGACACAGCGCCAGCAGCCGCTCCACCACCACCTGGGACGCATCGTCAATTGTTATATCGCCCGCGCTTGTGCCGCAGCAGCAGCAGCACGCGCCGCACGCGGGGACACAGCGCCAGCAGCCGCTCCACCACCACCTGGGACGCATCGTCAATTGTTATATCGCCCGCGCTTGTGCCGCAGCAGCAGCAGCACGCGCCGCACGCGGGGACACAGCGCCAGCAGCCGCTCCACCACCACCTGGGACGCATCGTCAATTGTTATATCGCCCGCGCTTGTGCCGCAGCAGCAGCAGCACGCGCCGCACGCGGGGACACAGCGCCAGCAGCCGCTCCACCACCACCTGGGACGCATCGTCAATTGTTATATCGCCCGCGCTTGTGCCGCAGCAGCAGCAGCACGCGCCGCACGCGGGGACACAGCGCCAGCAGCCGCTCCACCACCACCTGGGACGCATCGTCAATTGTTATATCGCCCGCGCTTGTGCCGCAGCAGCAGCAGCACGCGCCGCACGCGGGGACACAGCGCCAGCAGCCGCTCCACCACCACCTGGGACGCATCGTCAATTGTTATATCGCCCGCGCTTGTGCCGCAGCAGCAGCAGCACGCGCCGCACGCGGGGACACAGCGCCAGCAGCCGCTCCACCACCACCTGGGACGCATCGTCAATTGTTATATCGCCCGCGCTTGTGCCGCAGCAGCAGCAGCACGCGCCGCACGCGGGGACACAGCGCCAGCAGCCGCTCCACCACCACCTGGGACGCATCGTCAATTGTTATATCGCCCGCGCTTGTGCCGCAGCAGCAGCAGCACGCGCCGCACGCGGGGACACAGCGCCAGCAGCCGCTCCACCACCACCTGGGACGCATCGTCAATTGTTATATCGCCCGCGCTTGTGCCGCAGCAGCAGCAGCACGCGCCGCACGCGGGGACACAGCGCCAGCAGCCGCTCCACCACCACCTGGGACGCATCGTCAATTGTTATATCGCCCGCGCTTGTGCCGCAGCAGCAGCAGCACGCGCCGCACGCGGGGACACAGCGCCAGCAGCCGCTCCACCACCACCTGGGACGCATCGTCAATTGTTATATCGCCTTGCTTTTTTACTTAACTTAGCGGGAGCACGATAAACAATTTCGCTTAAAAGTCGTAAAGAAAAATCGATCGGTTCACGAGGTGATGGCCATATCATTGATTGATCGAATTCTACGATATGGCCACCTACAAAAAGATGACCTTTCGTTCGTGTCTGTTGCCTTCCCACTGACCTTGCCCAGGAACCCCGAAGCGCCGGTGACAAGCACGTCCCTGCCCGCGTAGAACTGCGGGATCTCCGGCTGCGGCGCGTTCGCGGCCGCTTCGGACGGTGGCGCTTCGTCGGTCATGCTGACTGCTGCGTACTTGCAAATGATATAGTTTTAAATTATGTGCGATGGGCGGGTAGTTTATCAAAATAAAGAACGAGGAGTCTCCGTTGTCGACGTGACCCAGAAGACGAAACACCGTTGACTTGAACTCGGTCCGCCTTGCATAGCATAGTAATGATCAATTTTGTTTCTGGATGAGCGAGTCGCTTAATACCCAACCCGCATTGGGCCAGGTGGTGGTGTTCCGGCCCATACTTCTCATGTGTTCGTTTCCATGAGGAAGGCCTCTGCCCAGCAGTGTGGGAAGTATATAAGATGTAGACGGGTCGCTAAATCGGGATTGATTTTAACAGATACATACAAATAGTAGTTTATGAAACTGGTACTTAATGAGGGGTACACGAGTACATCACACGAGTGTATAATACCTAATTAATTGCAGTTTCATACACTAGTTTATCTAATCTCATAAATTGAATATATTAAATAAAAGATAGAGATTGATACAGTTTATTTATTTGTTATTGTAAGTGTTAACATTTTGTATATGACAATTATGAAATTGAATATGGAGTTGTGTTGCGTTGGCGTTAGACGTTTTTGGTGTACTGTGCATTATATTGATTTCATTTTAATTATTTTCTATAGAGTTTAGAACTGAGTTAGACACCAATATTTTGTTTGTCATGGACTCATCTATATAGCCTTCTGCCACAGTCGTCGATTTCCATCCGCCGTGGCGCTTTAGCGTGGTGCTATCCCCATCGGCGTCAATAAGCAGGGTCGCCGAAGTCCGTCTGAAGCAATGTCCAGTAAACTGCTCTGAACTTGGAAGTTGTAGATAATCGGCTATAGTTTTACCTAAAGTTTCAAAGTTGATTCCAACTCTCTGTTGCGAACATTTTCCACGTTGGTAATTTAAAAATAAACAGGCATTTTTACAAGAAACGGGCCGTAGACCCATGTATTCTTTACATATGTCAAAGTCTTTTCCTGTAATACTAAAGGAGCGGTCTGTTTTATTTTTTTGTATAACGAATTGTTACTATTGTATTTTCGTAAACTCCCACGTCCTGAAACTGTAAATTGTAGAGTTCCTGTCTCCGACAGGCACCCATAATACCCATAATAAGTGCAGTCTGGAACAAATTAAATTTTTTTTTAATACAAATGAAAATCCAAGAACAAGAAATAGAATTTCCATTGATGTATATAACACTAGATTTGCAAACTGCATTAAATTGCGTCAAAAAAAGCGTAGCCGTTTCCGAAACTCAACGACGTAGCTTTGAAACCACTAAACATTGAAAAAATAAACATATATCTATCCCACTTACGCAAGTCGCAAAAGCTACAGCGCAGTGACTGTACCGTCTCGCTCAGATTAGACAGGATTAGACATATCTCAATGTCAAAGTAAAATGGTGGAAGTGTTCCCTGCTCGTGAAATTTTACCCCATTTTTATTTTTTATAACATATATTATTTTTAAATAATTATATTAATATTTTTTATTTCTTATTGGATGTATTTAATCAAGCTTAAAGATATCGTGTTTTGGTAATAAGATATTATGGGCTGGAGAAAAATTTAAAAATGAAGTAAATAAGTATTAGAAAAAAGGGTCGTGAGTGTAAGACGTGTCGATTTTTATAAATAATTCATTTTGCAAAATTAAATGTTACTAATGCTTGGTAATAAAATAAAAGAGATTTTCGTATTATTATTATTTATTACGCAAAATTACAGATGACGAGTCTGTTGCCATGCATCGGCGACCATACGAAATACGTCGTAATATACTTTAATAACTTGATGTACTGTAAAATGTAAAAATAAATATTCAAAACTGCTGATAATATGAACAGATAACCTAGCTTTCTCTTTGTAAAATAATTTTAAAAATCGAGTCGGTAGATCCAGAGATTATTCCCTGCAACGTCATAAACTCGTAAGATCGCAAACTTTACCTTTGTTATGTATAGATAAAAGCATCACCTACAATAACGATTGTAATTGCCTCATGAGACAAATAAACATGACAATTTTTGCGGCATATTTTGTCTTCATCAGGAAATTGCTTTGAACATAATGATTGTCGAGTTTGTTGGAAACCAGTCTGTCTCTTTCCGCAGCAATCGGATATTTTTAATCCACCGATCTCGGCTTGCTGCATTTTTAGGCCATGTGCAACATTGTTACTATTTAAAAACCTACATAAAATCACTGATTCCATAAATTATAACATTCTCCCATAAATATGGGAAACCAAAAATGAGTTTTTAATGGCAGCACTGAACCAATTTTAAAACATTTTACATTTTAATTAGTTTTTACATAAATATGAGCATAAAAAAACAAACTCACGTGTGGAGAGTAACACCCATGGTTTTATTATGTTTTTGGGACCTGGATTCGCACGTTTTTACTGCACATTTACCCATAATAATTTTTTTTTCCTCCCGATTCACTTGGTTGACGTCTCACAGAGCACTAACTGACATAAGCCTCGCATATGGCTGTAGCCATATGCCTAGTGGCTACGCTTTAACGCGGTTACTACAGATCTAGTGTATTATACATCAATGAGAATTTCACTTTTAAAAATATTTGTAACTAAAAATCTAAATATTTATAAATAGGCACCTTCGTGAAAAGATATTCGCGTCCAGGAGCTTTATTTATGAATGTATTTAATTGTTCAGGTGTAAACGTCTTCGCTTTCTTCCCTTTATGTCCTTGTGATTTTCTTTTCAAAAATGCAATCAGTTTTGAAGATTTCGATATATCAACTTCGTTATATGTTGTGTTTGTCAATTCTTGAAAATATGCCAATTGAACATGTTCGTGATGAACATAAGGAGAATAATAGGTTTTTGGAAATAAAAGAATAAAACACTTGTTTCTTGGTAAATAGGTTTGAAGAGAAGGCGGTAAATTTAATTACCATAGATAAAATATACATTTTCTTACTATAGTGTCACAGAATATATAAAGAGTGTAAAAAATGATTAGAAAGAGTAAAACAGAATAATAATTGGGAAATAAAAATTGAATGGCGTAGACAGAATATTTTCTGAGAACGAAGTAGCATTTTTATTCATTTTCCTCGCTAAAAAGTCATTTATCGTATAATTTTCTTGACTTTAGTGGTAGTAGATTCAGACTGACTGCTGCCGCAGTCTCTAAAATGTCGGACGGCGCTAAATTTTCTTCACTTTCACTATCAGACATTTTAATAAACAATATTAATTATCCAGCGAAACAACAACGAATTGCAAGGAAACGTATTAAGGCGCCAAAATTCCCGGTATCTTTGCGCCGCGCATGCGCTATTTATTTAATATTCAGTTTTACGGCTCTGGATGCAGGACCTTTTGAGCCACACGTTAACAGTAGAACACTTTTCATCAGTAGTTTGCATTGAAATGCGAGTGTAATGCATTTCAATGCATCTTGTGAGAGGTTGGCGTCAAACGATCGATGGTAGACACTGTGGTGCTACTTCGATGAGGTGGATTACCACGATGAAAATCCCATCGTTTTTCACACCACTTGACGACTATTTCAATGATTCTTCATATTGCTCATCATTATTACTACACTAACTACATAAAGCTACACTGATTTTACGCAACAAGATCAACTCCGAAACAATATTACAATCACTAAAATAAAAATCACGTCCGCCATAATTGGATGCCGCCAAAAACTCCACGCATGCGCCAAAGCGCGCACAGCCACAGATAAAAAATGAAATCGTGGTCTGTAATCGAAACGTAATGATTTTTTTTATTATTATCATTATTTTGTTAGAGAAATAGTGTAAGAGAGAGAAACAGTATACCGTAATGAAAATTTTTTTTCCATTACGTTATACTGTTTGTAAAGTTCGTCAATATAAACTTTTGAGTTTTATATTTTAAATTTTACGATGTGAGAGTAGATAAAAGAAATTACACTTTAGCTTACCTGTGAGCCGGCCACTTGCGTCCGCGACACTAACAGTATGTGAATACTGTATTGTTATAAGAAAGTTGTTGATAAATACACTCAACACTGCTATGCAATGATTAATACTGCTCATAATGCAACAATAGAATCAATACTTTCTTTGGATAACGAGTTGAAATGAAATATATTCAGCATACAAACAAACAACTGAGGATCAAACACACTAGCCTTAAGTGGAAACGAACAAACTTACATGAACAGCATAATTTTTTGCGATTTATACTTACGTTTGTATGATGAAATCAAATTAAAATAAAAAATAATTTTACATAGTTAATATCTTCCAAAATAAATAATTATTAAATTTTTTTTTTTCCAAAAATATAACCAGCTCCAAAAATTTTCCAAAACAAAAAGCACTCAAATGTTTTTTTTTAAATGGACTACAATCAACCGTCAGACTTATTAGTTTTGCTGAAAGAATATTGCAATAATAAAGAGCAGAGCCGTTCTGTCTTTTCATGATATGTGACTCCTCTTTAATCTTCTAGTCAAATTGGCGTAATCCTGATGCGAGAGGATGAGGGTGGTTTCCAATTCGATCGATGTATTGATTTGTGTAGCGTTATATTTCAGAGGCCACTGTTGCCATGTTTAGGTAGTTATGAACCTCAGCGTTTCTGGTAAACCACGGGGAATTTACAATATTTTTTAAAATATTGTTTTGGACCCTTTGAAAGCATGTCACAATGCTCTTGCTGGCTACTCCCCATATTTGAATACCATATGTCCATATTGGTTTCAGGATAGAATTGTATAACAGAAGATTGTTGTCTAGGGAGAGGTTGGAATTTCTGCCCAGCATCCAATTAAGGCTTCGGCATTTGATGTTGACTTGGTCTCTCTTGGCCTTTGGTGGAAAAAAGTTGTTTTGCTAGAGTGGAATAAACTTTTATCCCTAGGATGGAAATAAAGTTTTTCCATAGGGTAGAAATTTTTTTTTTCCCTAGGCGAAAAAAGAGACTTTTCTAAAAACTTTTTCAACACACTTCCTTATAAAGTGGCTCTAATCCCATGGCAATTAGGCTCATAATGACACCTATAATCAAACTGTGACTTTTTCATTACTATTATTCACGAGTGAGTAATAGTTTTTTTTTTTAATATTATTGGTTGAGTTACGGTTACATTTGCGCTAAAAAGCTATCCGCGAAAGGCCCAAAAAAAAAAAGAAACCTCATTTTTTTAGTCTATGGCCGATGCGCGCGCATAGGAAAACTGATTAATTTTTTCCCGCCATTACGAAACATTTTTCACAACTCGTCTCGTTTTCTCTTTTGAAGTTATTTAGTTAGTTATTAATTAAGATGTCTGCAACAGACTCATTCGGCAGGAGGTTACTGCGTCTGAAACGGCGGTTGCTCCCGCGGCTCATCGTGAACTCTTCAGCGATGACGCTAAGTTGCGGGAGTACATTAAATCAGCGGTTCGCGAGGTCGCAGAGGATATAAGACCGGTACCTGTCTCAGGTGTAGTTCTAGCCAAGCCCGCACCGGAGCCGGTCTCAGAAGCAGCGACGTGCGTCACGGACTACGCTGCTGCTGCTGCATCCAAGGCGCAGGCAAAGGTGGCCCCAGCGATTCCGGCAACCACCTCGGCCGCAACCATGGACGGCGAGGAAGGAAACTGGACGACGGCGGTGGGCCGCAAGAAGGCTCTGAAACAGAGAAAGAAGGAGCAGGCGCGTGCGGCTCCTAACAAGGGGAAGAAAAAGGCCGAAGATCCGAAAGCCCCGAAACAGGTGAAGGGGCCGAAGAAACCTAGACCGGTACGACTTCGCGAGAAGAAAGCTCCCGCCGTGGTCATCGATCTCCTCAAGTCCGAGAAGGAGAGGGAGGGCGGGCTCACCCTGGTCGACATTATGAAGGAGGCCAGGGAAAAGGTGGACCTAAAGAAGTTGGGGATTCCTTCACTTTCGTTGAAGAGGTCATACGCGGGGGCTGTCATTTTAGAGCTCCCTAAGGAGGTAGGGATCGAGGGGGCGCAACGGCTGGAACAGAGCCTCAAGGAGAATCTGCCCATTGTCGCCCGCGTCACCCGCCCCATTAAAAAGGCGGAAGTTAGGGTCACGGGCCTGGATTATGCCGTGACTCATGAAGAGCTCGCGAAGGCGGCCGCCGAGGCTACTGGTGCAACGGCGGACGACTTCCTTGTTGGCGACCTTCGACCAGGGAGGGACGGGATGTTGTCGGCGCTCGTCCGATGTCCGGTGGCTCATGCCAAGAAGTTGGCACAACTGAAACGTTTAGTGGTAGGGTGGAGCTCTGCGAAGGTTGTCGCTCTGGTACCTCGGCATCTACGCTGTTTTGGCTGCCAGGAACTCGGGCACACTCGGGAGATCTGCAAGAGCGCGGTGGATAGAAGTACTCTGTGCTTTAGATGTGGCGAGGAGAACCATCTTGCGGCTGATTGCAGCGCGAGACCCAAGTGCGCAGTCTGTTTGTCGTTGAACCTGCCTTCAGGGCATGTAATGGGGGGGAAACTTTGCCGCCCTCAACAGGCGAAAGGAGGCAAACGTGGGCCTAAATCCGGCGTCGTTGGGGTATAGGTTTCACACAAGGTCGTTGTAGTAGCCACGTCGGGGTATTTGCCCGGTGGTGGGCCACGTCGGGGCTTTTGTCCGGTGGCGGGCTGCGTCGGGGTATTTGCCCGGCGACCCGGCTTTTCCGACAGGGCAATGATGGCAATGCCTTTCGGGGTGCTGCCTGAGCCCAGGGCCACGCGGGTGACGGGACGGGGGTCCTTGGTATGGAGGCAGTCACCCGCCTTGCACGGCTCGTCGGCAGTCGCTCCTGTGGCACGGAGCTGCTGGTCCCCCTCCAGGGACGCCGCGGCGGTCGTCGGTTGCATACTCGAGAGCCCGACACCGCACCAACGCGGCGGAGGATAAGCCCCCGGGGGGTTTAGCGGGTTCGAGCCCCGCATAACCAGGTCTTCCCCCGAAGCCTGGTATGGGTCGGCCACCTCCACCAGTAACTGAGGCTGAGATTTGTTCTGCTACAGACAAGATGGTTGTGCGTAAAACGGCGCCGGGGCCCGACGGCATTCACGGAAGAGTCCTGGGGCCGGCGCTGAAATATCTCGGATGTGACATTCGTTCTCTCTTTGATCAGGCGATGCGGGAAGGCAAATTCCCTGCTCTCTGGAAACAGGGAAGGTTGGTTCTGTTACACAAACCAGGCAGGCCAACCAACTCTCCTAGCGGTTACAGACCGATCGTCCTATTAGACGAGACGGCGAAAATGATGGAACGAGTACTCGCAGGGCGCCTCAACAAACATCTGGCGACCCTGGCGTCCGGACTCTCCGACTCGCAGTACGGGTTTAGAGAGCTCCGATCTACTGTTGACGCAATATTAGTACTGAAGAGCTCTGTAATGGAGGCAAGACAAAGGGGAGAGTCACTCATTGCAGTTTCACTGGACATTGCTAATGCATTTAACACCATCCCCTTTGCCACTATTCTGGAAGCACTCCACTCTTTTGGCACTCCACTCTATCTTAGAAGGTTAATTGAGGACTATCTCAGGGCGCGAAAAATTCTGTTTGTGGACAGCAGCGGAACGCTGCAAAGTCGGAATATGTCGTGCGGTGTTCCACAAGGGTCGGTACTTGGCCCACTCTTGTGGAACATCGGATATGATTGGGCGCTCAGAGGCTCGTGTCTACCCGGAACTGATGTTATCTGCTACGCCGACGACACCTTGATCACGGCTAAGCATAAGGATCCACACCGAGCGGCGGCGCTAGCCACAGCTGCTACCAGTCTAGCTGTAGGTCGAATTAAGCGCCTGGGCCTTAAAGTGGCTGCCCAAAAGACGGAAGCTATTCTTTTCCGACTTCCTGGAAAGAAGCGAACCACCGGATTGTGCATTGATGTGGAGGGAATGAAAATTACGTTAAGTCCTACTCTCAAATACTTGGGTCTCGTACTCGATGATACACTGAATTTTAGAGAGCATTTTCGTCTACTTCGCAAAAAACTTGTTAATACGGCGGGATCACTAGCAAGACTCCTGCCAAACTTAGGGGGCCCCAGCAGTACCTGTCGCAATTTGTACGCTGGGGTGCTACGCTCCATGGCGCTTTACGGTAGCCCCGTATGGTCTGACACTCTATCCGGTTCAAATTGTGCCCAGCTCAGACAAGCACAAAGAATAGCGGCCACCAGAATAATACGCGGCTATTGTACCATCGGATTCGATGCGGCCTGCGCCCTCGCGGCCACTCCACCGTGGGAGATGGAAGCTGAGGTTCTCTCGCAAATCTATTTTAAGAAAGTGGAGGCAATACGGACTCTAGTGCCCGTAGATTTGGAACGGCTGAGACGCCAGTACAAGAAACAGCTCGTGGTTGATTGGGCAGAAAACCTCGCGTCTGCGTCCTATGGCACGAGAATTATTAACGCCCTTTGCCCACTCCTATACAAGTGGGTGAATAGAAAACATGGCTCTCTCGCCTTTCACACGGTGCAGCTCCTTACAAACCATGGGTGTTTTGGGAGTTATCTGCACCGAATTGGAAGGGAAGTTTCCCAAGATTGTGCCCAGTGTGGGCAGGTTGATGATAACGCTCAACATACTTTGGAGCAATGTCCATTCTTCGGACGAGAACGTGCACAACTCATGCGCGTTATAGGGACAGACCTCTCACTATCCAGTGTGATCCAAGCTATGATCGGAAGTCAGAGGTGCTGGGACGCTGTGGCAGCCTTTTCCGAGGCTGTCATCTCGGAAAAGGAGGCTTTGGAGCGGCTCAGAGAGGACGATCCTCTCTCTGACCCGCGCCGACGCCGCCGCGGTGGGCGAAGGAGACGCCTGTATCTACGGCAGGTGTCTCCCTAGCACTGAACCAGCAGGCACCGGGACGGGGGGTCCGGAGGAAGGTGGCGTTGCCTGCATAGCACGGTTCAGTCGGCTGTCGAGCCCGTTGCTCAGGCTTCGGCAGTCCCCTTAGGGAGGTTGAAAAGAGGGTGGGCCTTTTACACCCGCCCTCCCAGCAGTGAGGAGTCCACACTTGGACAGCCGCGTTCGCTCGATTGCTTACTTCGAGATCATCGAACGAACCAAATGCGGCGGAGGAGAGCACCCTGGGTTTTAGTGGGTTCGAGTCCCACATAACCCCCACCCCCCCCCCGGGTGGAAGGTATGCGCGGGCATTTCCCAGGGATAAAAAAAAAAAAAAAAAAGGTTAGGTTAGGTTAGGTTAGGTTCACTCTGGAGTAGGGGTGCACTGCGGTGCGCCGAACCCAGAGCGGCCTCACAAGGGCTTAGGAGGGTACCGGTGGGTTTTAGCGGGTAGTCTGGCGCTGTTTCCCGCGCCGGGAATCCCGCACTGGTTGCGCCCCTTGGCGGGGGCGTGACGCGTCCATAAATGGATTCCCCATCGTCATCAAAAAAAAAAAAAAAAAGGTTAGGTTAGGTTAGGTTGGGGTGGGGTGGTTAGGAGATCGCCCGCAAAATAGAGAATGCAGCCGATGGTGCGGTCAG
Organism: Parapoynx stratiotata; assembly: GCA_910589355.1. NCBI lineage: Eukaryota > Metazoa > Arthropoda > Insecta > Lepidoptera > Crambidae > Parapoynx > Parapoynx stratiotata. Next base: position 15,364,993 of record OU342476.1, read on the forward strand.
GATCGCCTGGCCTGAAAAGAGGACGGAGATAGTTCTCTCCGGTCTGTCCGGCGCGACATCAAGCGCCGACATCACTGCCGCGATGAGCTCGGCGGGCGGTTGCCCACCGGAGAAGATCAAGGTGGGAAATATTCGTCCCACCGGCTCAGGGGGCTTTCGAGCCTGGACCAGCTGCCCCAGTGGTGCAGCCAAGAAGCTGGCGGAAGGTGGCCGACTCCAGATTGGGTGGGCGGCGGCGTTCGTGCGGGTTCTGCCCCCGCGCGACGTGCGCTGCTTCAAGTGCCTGGAGTCGGGTCACGTCAAGGCGACATGCACCTCGGTGGTTGACCGCACCGAGGTCTGCTACCGTTGCGGACGCACCAGTCACAAGGCGGCGATGTGCCAGGAGAGGGCCCACTGCCCTCTATGCGCAGAGGCGGGTCGCGAGGCCAGCCATCGATTGGGGGACACGAGGTGCGGCGCCCCACGGCGCCGCGTGAGGGCGGCCCCGATTGGCGGCCACAAATGCGACCCTCCTCAAGCTGAGCCCATGGACGCTCAATCTGACTGTGGAAAGTCCGAACAGCTCCCTTAAAAAGGTGGCGAGTTCCTTCCTGACCGCCCTGCCCATCGTCCATAAGGGAATCGAAGAGCTGTGCGAGCGGGCGGAGAAGCGGGACAAAGAGAACGAGGATTTTGCTTCTCAAGTCCAGCAGCTCGGAAAACGCCTGAACGATTTGGGGGATGAGGTGAGGGCCCTAAAAAGGGAAAACGAGGAGCTGAGGAAGGGCTTCCACCGGGCTGGATCAGAGGTGCCAGGGCCTGCCCGGGAGAGCATGCCTCCCCCGTCTAGACCGGCGCCAAAAAAGACCAAGAAGGCGCCGGCGGGCGAACAATCCCTGGGGCCCGCACCACCACCAGCTGAGCAGACTCGGGAGGGGCCTGCGAAGACTCCGGAGTGGGGCCAGATTTCTGTCGTCCTGGAGCGGGAATTCGCGAAATTCCAGGGCGACATAATGAGGCAGTTCTTCCCGGAGATGGGGATGAGGCCTCCGCTGGCCCACGAGTCTAGGGCGGGGACTGTCCCCCCCACGCCACCCGCTACGGCGAGCAAGGGGGGAAAGAAGAAGAGGAGGAGAAAGGGAAAGAAGAAGGGTCAGAGCGCGGCGGTCCCGCCGGCGGCAAATATACCGCTGGCGGACCCGATCCCTGCGCCGCCTCCCCGGGAAGCCTCCAAAGGAGACTCGTGGGCCGTAGTGGCGGGGCGAAAAACCGGAGCCGCGCCAAGGAGGACCGTGGCCCCAGCCCCAGCCCCACGCATAAGGGTGGTCGACCCCGGCCCACGGAGGGTGCCTAAACCACCGGCCTGGGCTGCGGTGGTGGTAACGGTGCCTCCGGACGCCGCTGCGACGTACGCCGCGGTGATGGAGTCCGCCAAGTCCAAAATCAGACTGGCGGACCTGGGTATCACCACAGGCGTGCGCCAGAAAATGGCGGCGACAGGGGCCCTGTTACTGGAGGTGCCCGGCCCGGAGAGCGCCACCAAGGCCGATGCCCTGGCAGAGCGCATGCGGGAGGTCCTGGCCGGCACGGGCGCCATCATCACGCGCCCGTGCAAGATGGGTGACCTGCGGGTGATGGATCTGGATGATTCCATCACCCAGGCGGACGTGGCTGCGGCCATTGCCACGGCTGGTGCCTGTTCCCCCGGCGACGTTAAGGTCGGGGAAATACGAGGCAGCCGCACCCGCCTTGGAACGGCATGGGTGAGGTGTCCGCTCAGCGCCATCAGAAAGTTGGCGTCTGGGCGGCTATTGATCGGGTGGACCTCGGCTAGGGTAGAGGCGCTGGCAGCACGGCCTCTGCAGTGCTTCCAGTGCCTCGAAAAGGGGCACGTTAGGGCGAGGTGCCCTAACCCAAATTGCGACCGGAGCACTCGTTGCTACAGGTGCGGAGAGTCGGGGCACGTTGCCCGTCTCTGCACCGCGAGTGCTCCTCGCTGCCCGGTCTGCTCGGACCTGGGCAGACCGGCGGATCATAGGATGGGGAGCAAGAAGTGCTCCCCTCCTAAAAAGAAGAAGGCGGGGGTCACCAACGAACCCCCTGCCCCGGCCCGGGGCCGAGGGGAAACCATGGACACCGTTTAATGTCAGTCCATGGTAAGGTTCTGCAGGGCAACCTCAACCACTGCCGCGCTGCGCAGGATCTACTTGTGCAGACGCTTGCGGAGGTTGGGGTTGCAATAGCGGTCGTGGCCGAGCCCTACTCTGTCCCGAACCACCCAAGATGGTTCGGGGACGACCAGGGCTCAGTGGCCATCTATTGGGCCAGTGACAGGCCGCACTGCAGTCCCCTCGCCCGGGGACCGGGCTTTGTGGCCGTGGAATGGGGTTCCACGGCCGTCATTGGCTGTTCGCCCGAGTCAGGCCGCCCCGACGGAGCTCTGCGTACTGGTGGAATGAGGAGATAGCGCGGCTCAGGAGAGTTGTCATAGCCGCGCGCCGCCAGTACCTCAGAGCTCGAAGGAGACGGCAAGCCTCAGTCGAAGAGGTCCTGAGCGCCAGGCGCGCTTACGGGGCCGCAGCCAAGGCGATCAGCATAGCCATCGCTGACGCCAAGGCCAGGTCCTGGAACGAGCTCCTGGAGGGACTGGAGAGGGATCCATGGGGGCGCCCGTACAAAATGGTACTGGGCAAGCTCAGACCGTGGGTTCCTCCCCTGACGGAAACCCTGGACCCCGAGTTCGTGGGAAGAGAGGTGGATACGCTCTTCCCAAGGGTCCAGGACAGTCCCTCCGAAGCCCCGTCGCCCGCGCCGTGGTCGGACGACCTAGGGGTGACGGAGAGCGAGCTCGCCGGGGCCGTGATGCGGCTCACAGCGCGCAACACCGCACCGGGCCCGGACGGGGTCCCGGGCAAGGTGCTGGCGCTGGCGCTCAGGGCATTGGGGAACAGAGTGAGGCAGCTCTTTACAAGCTGCCTCAGAGAGGGGGTGTTCCCCGTCGACTGGAAGTCGGCCAGGCTGGTGCTCTTGAGGAAGGAGGGAAGGACCGAAGATGTTCCGTCGTCGTTCCGTCCGATCTGCTTGCTGAACGAGGTGGGGAAGCTCTTCGAGAGGATCATCTCCACCCGTATCAGCGAGCACCTGTCGCGCGTGGGTCCCGACTTGTCGGGACCACCTCAACTCTCCCAGCCATAGGCTGGGAGAGTTGAGGTGCGGCGCCCCGAAGCGCCGCGTGAGGGCGGCCCCGATTGGCGGCCACAAGTGCGACCCTCCTCAGGCCGAGCCCATGGACACCCAATCGGGAGTCGGGGGGATTGGCGGAGAGGGTGCGCCGAGTGCCGCCGGTGTTGCGCCTATGGGCGCAGGGAAGATGACGCCCAGTTCACCTGGAGCGTCGGTGGATGGCCGACAGGAGTCGGCGGCCCGGACATAGTCGCGTCCGGGCACTTTAAACAGCCCCCCTTTTCAGTGCTAGCGGACCCTCAGTTGGGGGGTCGTGGGATGGCCGGCCTACTAGGCCGGCGGGGGCGCTTGTGCCCTACAGGGTAGCGCCGCGTCCTAGAGCCCGCTTCTCTTCGGAGAAGCGGTTTACTGAGGCTCGGCCTTGGTGGTGCTGCGGGCTTTCACTCCTGCAGTCTCGCCGAGTGGTGGGATGACACTCCCGCATGGCTGGGGGGTGTCGTCGTGGCGTGGCACGTCGCCGCGGGCCCCGCTGCTCTTAACGCGGTGTCGCCCGCGGCGGCGTCCCACTCGTGGGTAGTATTGCCGTGTTGGGCTCTCCGTTGGGGAGCGTAGGCTGGGGGGGTCCCCAGTTGCAATATTTGACCCTGGGGCCCCTGTCATGCCTGATGGCGGCCATCGCTGGGGTTTTAGTGGGTAGGCCTTCCCCTTCTGGGAAGGAGAGCCCCACATAACCACCGGGAACTCACGCACCCGGTGGTATGCAATTTAATGCATTTCCCCGGCGTGAACAAAAAAAAAAAAAAGGTTGGGGTGCCTGGTCAGATAGCCTCCTCGTGGCGCACCCCGGGCAACCGCCGCTGACCACTGGATTGGACTTTCCCCAAATCAGTGTTCAGCGGAGGGCTAATGGTCTGACGTGGTTGAGGCGGCGGAGACCACACCCAGATGGTCCGCCGCCGGGCTTCAATGCCCGTCGATAGAGAGGGGCTTCAGTGCCCGGGTAAGACGAACAAAAAGCAAAATGAACACGCGTAGCAAAACTACACGTCCCCGGGAGGGTCTCCGCGAGGAGGAATCCCTCACTGGCCCTGCGGGGGAGTCGGGGTCCAAGCGAAGCCGCTTGGCACCCGAATCTTACGCTGAGTCGGTCTGCCCCTCGTATACGGGGGGGGGGCAACTATGCGTGAGAAGGGAGGAGAGGCGGATGTTCCGGCAAAGGCCGATGATCCCGCAAAGAAACAGAGGATGACTCCTGATAGGAAATGGATTGTCTCGCACCTTGGCAGGCTCCGAGAACTGTCCTGCAAGTTGTGGCTTAATAGGGAGGCCTTAGAAGAAGCCATGGAAATGGCCAAGATTCTAAGGGATGCAGAGGAGATGGCTAAATCCTACCACGACGCGGCAGATGAAGCCATCATAAAGAGCCGGAAGCGAGAGCGAGAGCTCCTAGGGGAGATCGAGGCCCTCAAGGCCGCCATCACGGAGCTGGAGGAGGCTTCAGCCACTAAGGCCGACTTCACCCGTCTGGAGAGTCGAGTCACGGACGAACTGGGCCGCTTTGCTAAGGAGCTCGGGAAGCAGTCGACCCAGCAGCAGGCACCAGTAGTGGCGACGCGTTCCTACGCGGATGCGGCCAAGAAGCCGAGGACCCCAAGCGCGATTCCCGTGCTGCAAAAACTGCCGAAGAGGCCGAGGGCCAAGAAGGTGAAGGTCAGGGCGCCGGAAACGGCTGCCTTGACTATTAATATCGTGCCGGAGGCGGCCGCGCAGGGCGTGACAGTGGAAGAGGTGATGGGGCGAGCGCAGGCGAACTCCCAGTTGAGACCAGAAATGGCGGCCCAGCTGAGATGGACGAGGTCCGTCACTGGGGCCACCATGTGCCTCGTTTCGGGGCCTCAGAGGGAGGAATGGGCCAGCGAGATCGCCCAAAAAATTGAGGCAGCTGCCGAGGGGTCCGTCAGGATCGCCCGGCCAGAGAAACGGACAGAGCTGGTGCTTTCGGGCCTGGCACTTGTGCCCTTCAGGGTAGCGCTGGGCCTCAGCGCCCGCTTCTCTCACGGAGAAGCAGGTGGCTGAGGGTACGGCCTAGCCAGCCGTGCGCCTCCTCGGTGCCGAGTCCGGCATAGACCACACCGACGTCTGGGGATTACCTAGTACCCTAGCGTAATCCCCCTTAAGTGGCGCGTCGCCCGGCCCCCTGTGGGGTTAGGGCCAGCTCGGGGTCACTCTGGAGTAGGGGTGCACTGCGGTGCGCCGAACCCAGAGCGGCCTCACAAGGGCTTAGGAGGGTACCGGTGGGTTTTAGCGGGTAGTCTGGCGCTGTTTCCCGCGCCGGGAATCCCGCACTGGTTGCGCCCCTTGGCGGGGGCGTGACGCGGATTCTTCCCCATCGTCAAAAAAAAAAAAAAAAAAAAAAAAAAAAAAGAGGTTAGGTTAGGTTAGGTTAGGTTTTTTTTATTATTTTTTTTAATAGAATGAGCTATTTTGATACTGTTTTCAACGCGGTGCTATTGAATACACTTTGTTGAAAATGCTTGATTTCTTTGGTATTATAGATGTTTTATATGGATTTCAATGTGAGTGATTGTAAAATAAAAATTAAATAATGAATTGGTTATAGGTTTGAATTTTGGTTTTGGTAATTTATAGAGGATTTATGTTTCATTTAAAGATTTTTGAGTAATGTAAAGTTGTATATAAATTTTTTATTATTATTTCATTCGATTCGTTACAATTTAATCTTAAGTACCATTAAATTTTTTGAGGTTTGAAACTATATAATTAATATATGCACAGAACGAGTCGCTGATGGATTCAGAACTTATAATTTTATTGAGATCATAGGGGTCATCCAAATGTTGAGAGACAAATTCATATTCTCGTCTCTTCGCCGCAAATCTACTACAGTATTTTATTAAATGGTGAAGGGTCTGTGTAGATGTGTCATCGCAAGGACATAAGTCATTATTAGTAATTTTAAATCGATATAAGTATTCCTTATGATAACCGTGATTCGTGATAACCTGAGTGACTGCAAAAGAGGGAGGTATTCGTTTTAAAAAGCTATTTAGATGATCTATTGTAGGGAAAAGAGATTTAGTATAAGTTGTATTATCATATAGTTGTTTGGCTGTTTCTATTGTTAGTGTTTTGTTTTTCTGTTTTATGAAACTGATAGGAACACGGTCATATGCGGGTTTGTTTCTAAGATTAGCTGCGGTTTTGGCAGCACGATCAGCGGCTTCATTGCCGGGCAGTCCAATGTGCCCTTTGACCCAGATGAATTCAATGTTTATGCCTGATTGTTTTGTATTATTAATGTGCTCTAGTATTTTGACTGCTAGAGGGCAAGTGGTGTTACAGTTTGATATTTCTTGTAAGCTTGATTTACTGTCTGAGAAAATAATGGTTTTTGGGAAGTTCTGATCTATAGCCCAAGAGCATGCTCGCTCAATAGCAAGCATCTCTGCTTGAAACACAGAACAAGACTGATGTAGTTTGAGCTTTGTTATTTTGTGACGTCCTTGCGGCGGATAGACAACGAAAGCAGCTCCAACCGAGTTGTCGTGCTTGGAACCATCGGTAAAGATTCTATGTACCGTATTTAATTCGCTGATTTGTTCATAATCTGTAATTGATGAGATTTCGAGAAATGAGAGTTTTGGTCTATTTACGGGGTGCAAGAGTTGTGATGGTGGAGTGGGGGATTCAATTACAGTGTTATTCGGGGTGCAGCGTGATTTACCTGTAAATTTAGCTATTTCAATGTCAGACACTTCAAGCACTTTTGCCGGTAAGGGTGTAAGTTGGGCTATTGCTATTGCAGATGGTGTATTAATAGTGCGGAAGCCACGTATGATTTTAATTGCAAATATGCGCTGTGCAGACAGAAGTCGTCTTTTATTATACTCATAATTTAAAGCTTTTGACCATATACTTGCTGCGTAACAGATAATGGGTTCTATTACCTGCAAGTATATGGTTTTTATATTTTCTGAGTGAATTCCCCAAGTGGGACGTGAAAAAATTACTAGTTTGTTCAACAGTTTATTAGCTTTGTCCAAAATATATTCTACATGTTGCTTAAATTTTAAATTTGAGTCTATGATAACACCTAAATATTTAAAGCTATTGACTGGTTTTAAAGTAGTTCCGCGGACTTGTATAGTACATTTAGTTGCATCATTTGTAAATGGAATAAGTTGAGTTTTATTGGGTCCAAATTCAAGTTTAACGCTTTCACCCCATCGAACAATTTGTTCCAAAGCTGAGTTGGTTATTAGTTGAAGAGTGTCTATTTTCTTAGAGTGTGTAATAAGTAGTACATCGTCAGCATATGCTTGAAGTTCGCATCCGAGAGGTAAAGAAGTAGACAGAAGTTCATCTAAAATGAGATTCCATAACATCGGGCCACACACAGATCCCTGAATACAGCCTCTGGTCATCGTTTTAGATACGGTGCAGTTAGCAAAGTTCATAATTACTTCTCTGCGGGTAACGTAACTTTCGAGTAAGCGATATATGTTGTTGGGGCATTTAACTTTTTTCAAACGTTGAAATATGGCCGGCCACCAAGCATGATCAAATGCAGCTCTTATGTCTAAAGAGGTTACAAGCACCTGCTTTCTACGTGACTTTGCATTTTTGATGATGTTAAGGGCATTATGTATTGCTGTTGTAGTGGACACTTGTTGTTTAAATCCATATTGGTGTTTGCACATATTGTTGGTGATGTACAGATGGTGAGTAAGTCGATTCGTGATCAGTCTTTCCAGAAGCTTGCCAAAAACATTAATGAGACCAATAGGTCGGAATGCTGTAGTTGATGTGTAATCGTCTTTACCAGGTTTGGGAATTATCTTAGCTATAGCTATTTTCCATGCGGATGGAAAGTAGCATAGTTGCAAACATTTGTTCATAAGGTTGGTTATGAAGTCCGGGAAATTGCGAGCAAAGTTATAGCAAATATCTGAAGTGAGGTGGTCTATTCCAGGTGCTCTTTTGTGGTTCATTTGCCTTAGAGTTTCTATAATTTCAGTGGTGTTAAAAGGAGGCTCATCATGGTAATTCGGCTGTTGATCGACATTTTTCCTGATGTTACAATGAAGGGTGGAGTCAGGGGTGTCGTCAGGGTAAAATTGGTTTAGAAGAGCATTTGCAGTTTCTAGGGCATCGGTGGTGTATGTTCCGTTCGGTAATTTTAATGTTGATGGAGGTTGCGAAATGGGTTTTGTTTTTAGTATTCTATTGGTGATGCTCCAGACGTCCTCTTTAGTTTGAAGGTTGCAAAATTCTCTAAAATGTTTTGTAGATTCAGCACAGATTGCGTTAGAGTATTCTTTTCTTAATTTGGTTAGGTTTTTTTTTTTTTTTTTTTTTGTTATCCCTTGTTCGTTATATTTAGTTTAATATTGTCTCTGGTGCTAGTTACTACTCCTAGAGATACAATACTGATTTTATGTTATATTTATTTTATTTTACACTTGTTATATTTATTGTTTTTCCTTACATTTGTATTATTTTACCGCTTGGGAGCGGCAAATTCGTGAGTCTTTATTTATTTATTTACATCTTTAACTTTGTTTACTATTTCTGTTATGTAATCATTGAATTTGTTGATGATTATTTCTTTTTTATAGTATTGACTGATTTCCATATAGTTTATTTTATTGACTGTGCAGAGGTATTCTAATTCTGTTCTTGTTCGTCCGAATAATGGGCATTCGTATATTAAGTGGTTCATGCTTTGTACTGCCTTGTGAGTCCGGTCACAGGGACAGTACGGATCTGTGACTAATTTGAAGCGGTAAAGATATTGTTTGTTGTGTCCGTGTCCTGTTATAAATTGTGTTGTTTCGTATTTATTGGGTGTGTTCATTAGATAGTTTTGTAGGTCTGTGTGAGTTTTAAAGTATAATTTGGTGTATCTGCAGTGTCCGACGGTGTCGTATATTTCTTTTGTTTTACTCTGAGTTTTATCTTTGTTTTGTTTTTTAATATATGCGGGTGGGATGAGGTTATATGTCAATGCATTTACTTCTGTGTTACTGGCTAATTTGGCATTAAAATCTGCTAACTCGTTACCGGCTATGTTATTGTGCGCTTTGGCCCAGATGAATATTATTTGTTGCTTAAGTTTGTGTTTTATATGGTGTATTAGGTGGTGTATCTCGTTAGTGTTTCTATTGTAAGTTCCTGTGTTTTGTAGATCTTGTAAGGTGGATTTGGAATCGGTGATGATTATTGCGGATGTTTTGTTTTTGTGTGTCCATTTAGTTGCCTCTAGTATTGCGATTTGTTCGGCTTGGTAGTTGTTGCATTTAGTGTCGAGTTTAATTAGTATCTTATGGATTTGGTTGTTTTCGTCTTGTATGATGGCGGCTGCACCTACCCCTGCTTCATTTTTGCTACCATCTGTATATATATGGTTATTTATTATGTGATTTCTTTGTAGTATTATTTTTAATTCTTCTTCGTTGTTGGCTTCTTCATAGGTTATTGGTTCGCGTTGTGATGGGTGCAGTTTGTGTTTTAGAGTTATTGGTTTTTCTAGTTTTATGTTTTCTGTCTGTTCTATTAGCTTCGGATTGATTCTGATTAGTTCGTTGTTGGCTATTTCTTTTAGTTGAGCGTCAATTGGTGGGGATCCCGAGAGTAGTATGGCGATTTGTGTGTTTATAGTTCGGTATGCTCTGCTGATCTGTATTCCGAAATTTTTCTGTAGTGATTGTAGTATTTTAATGTTTTGTTTTAGGTCGAGTGCTTCCCTCCATATTGATGCTCCGTAAGATATTATAGGTATAACGACTTGTCTGTATATTGTTTGGATGTTTTCCGGATTGATGCCCCAGGTGGGACGTACATAGCTTTTAAGTTTGTTATATATTGCGTAGGTTTTATCTATAGCGTTTCTTATGTGTTGGTTGAATTTTAATTTATGATCTATGGTTATGCCTAGGTATTTTATTGTTTTAGTGTGTTTTATTTTGATGTTATTAATGTATATGTCGGTCTGTTTAGCTTTATTTGTGAGTGCCATGATTTGTGTTTTGTCCGGGCTAAATTGCAGTTTGTTTTCTTCTCCCCATTTCATTATTGTTTTTAGTGCTGTGTTTAATTTCTTTTCTAGGTTGTCTTTGCTGTAGTCGCTTGCTATAATTAGTATGTCGTCGGCGTAGGCTTGGATTTTGATATCTATTGGTAAGTATTTGTCTAGTAAGTCATCGAGTGCCAGATTCCACATCAGTGGCCCGCATACGGAGCCTTGTATGCAGCCTTTAGTTGCTATTTTTGTTGTGTTTATGTGTCCCAGAGTGATGTTTATTTTCCTGTTTTGGGTGTAGGTTTTCATAATGTTGTATAGATTTTTGGGGCAGTTGTATTTCTTTAGCTGTTTGAGAATGCTGGGCCACCAGGCATTGTCAAACGCTCCTTTTATGTCTAATGATAGTGCTATTATTTGTTTTTGTTTCTGTTTTTCATTTTTTATGTGTTCTATTGCTTCGTTTATTGCGTGCACTGTTGATATTTGTGGTTTAAATCCGAACTGTTTTTGGTTGTCGTAATTATTTTTGTATATGTAGTGGATTATTCTGTTGTTGATCAACTTTTCATATAGTTTTCCTAGTACAGGCAAGAGGCCGATTGGTCTGTAGGCGGATGGTGTATTGTATTTATCTTTGTTGATTTTGGGGATTATTTTGGCTATTGTTATTTTCCATATGTCGGGGAATGTTTCTAGTTCTAAAAGTCTGTTCATTAAGGTAAGTGTGAGTTGAGGGTTGATTTCTATGAATTTTTGAATTATGTCTGATGTTAGACCGTCGTGACCCGGTGCTTTCTTGTGATTCATGGATTTTATGTTAGCTATTATTTCGTGGATGGTGAATGGTGGTTCGTTGTGAGTATTTGGTGGTGTTTCAGTTTCTTTTTTGATTTTTTGTTGTGCCTTGTTGTTTGTTGTGTCGTCAGGGAAGAGTGCTTCTATTAGTTCTGTGCAGGTTTCTTCGGTGGTTTTGGTGTATGTTCCGTCTTGTTTTTTGAATGTTCCAGGTGGTTGGGTCAGTGGTTTGTTTTTAATGATTTTGTTGGTGATGGTCCACACGTCTTCTTTATTTTGGGTGCTACAGAATTCTCGGAAGGATTCGGAGGATGTTTTTTGAATCATGCTGTGATATTTTTTCCTAAGTTCGTTTCTTTCTGAAATGGTGTCTTGTAGTAACGTGGATAGATTGTTGTTTTGGTTTGGGTTGTTGTTTAGGTTTGTGTTAGTTGTTATGTTTCTGTTTTTCTTTGATAATTTAGCTATTTTGTGGTGCATATGTATTACTTGCTTTTTAAGGTCTTCTAGTTCTTCGGTCCACCAGTGCGGTTTTCCTTTTTTGGTTTTATATTTAGGTAATGTTTTTCTGCATACTAAAGTTAGTTTATTGGTTAGTGATTCTATGTATTTATTGATTTCTTCTGCGTCTAGGTTCTTAATGAGTTCTATTGTATTTTCGCTAGTATCGATATATTCTATGCATTTTTCTTTAAATTCCTTTATTTTTGTTTCGCTCCAGAAGTTAGGTCTGCTTGTGTCGAATTTCCATGTGTTGTTATTGAGATTTGTGTTTATCTGTTTTGGTCCTTTTCCTTGGAGTATTTGGAATGTGATGGCTACATGGTCTGAGGTGGTAATGAGGTTTTTATCTGTTCTCCAGTTTTCTATTGTAACTTGGTTGTGGTTGTCAGTGATGGCAGTGATATCTATATTTGATGTTCTGGTTTGTCCGTGTGTTGTTGTGAAGAATGTGTAGTCGTTGTTTGTGTCGTTAATTGTAGTGATGCCATTGCTTATAAATATATTATTGAGTTCTTCACCTCTTCGGTTAGTGGACGTGGAGCCCCAGGTTTTGCTCCATGCGTTGAAGTCGCCGGTTATTATGTGTGTGCTGTTGGGGTAATTCTTCAGAATGGATTCTAGTTTGCTTATTGTGTGATTTTGGTCTGTTTTAGGTTCTACATAGATTGATGTAATTAATATTTTGTGCCCTGATTTGTTGCTCAGTTGTATGAGTGTAATGTTTTGGTTTGTATATTCTTCAATTAATATGGTGCTGTACTTGTTCTTTTTCATTGCGATTGCAGTTTTATTTCTTTTATTGTAGTTGTTTTCTTTAGTGTCGTTCGTGTTGTGGTATTGATGGATGGTGTATCCTGGTATGGGTTTTGCGGAGTTAGTATTTCCAGTGTAAGGTTCAGTTAAAAGTATTATTCCTATATCTTCTGTTTCTGTGATTTTAGTTAGTTCCTGATGGGTGAGATAGTTTTTATTACAGTTTATTTGGAGGCATTTTATGTATTTTTCCTTATTATTTTGATTGTTGTGCATTAGTTGGATTGGTAGTTGGTTCTTTCGATGGTCCTGATTGTGTTAATCTCATAGGCAGGACATTTGTAGTTGGTTGCTGAGTGTTCCGTTGGTATATTTTTTGTATTTTTAGTGTTGAATTGATGGCAGTTGTAACATTTTATTTTGGTTTTGTCCTCCTTAACTTTGCAGTCTTTGTATGTGTGGTCGGTGCCTGCGCAATGCGAGCAGGCTTTTTGTTCGTTCCTGCAATTTTTATAGGTGTGTCCGTATTGCAGGCACGTGTAGCATTGTAGCACTGCAATATGGTTTTCGGCACATACCCTAGAGTGACCTAAGTTCACTCGTCCGTCTGTTGTCATTTTCTTATGGATTTCCGGTGTGGTTCTAATGATTGCATTGTAGAGATTGGGGTTCTTATTTTTTTTGGTGGTACATATTTTTAGTTGGTTTTCATTTTTAGGATCTAGGTGTTCGAGATAGGAGTTTTGGAAGATAAGGTTTTCTATTATATCTTCTTTTTTAACAGTTTTGTGTATTCCTTTCAGATTGATAGTAGGCTGTAGGTTGTTAATTATTTTGTATTTCATTCCCGAACTTGGTTTGATTTTTTGTATTGTGTTCTCTAGTTGTTTGTTTGTTTCAAATTCTATTTTAAGTTTGTTTAATCCTATGTTAGTTATTTTTGATGGAAGGTATTTTTCTCTCTTGTATGATACGTTTTTAGACCATGTTTCTCGTGTTGTTTCTTTACTGTTGCTGTTGTTAACGGTGATCATGATTGCCGGTTTGCTGGTGATATTTCTTTTGCTATTGTTTTGGTTTAGTAGTGGTGGTGATGGTTTTGGTGTTTTGGTTGCGTCTGCATATAATTTGCTGGCTTCCTGTGTTTTCGAGGCGCTAGTCATTGTTTTTTCCATTGTCTTTTCTATGGTCTTTTCTATTGTCTTCTCTAAGGTTTTTCCTATTGATTTTTCAATTGTCTTTTGCACTGTTTCTTCTATTGCTTGTTGTATTTGTTTGTTGATTTCTATTGGTATTTCTGTATTATTGGCATTGTGACCGGTTGTTTCTTGTACTGTATAACTGATGTTTGGGTTCGTCTTATTCTTCTCTATTTTTTGTGCAATTCTTTTGATTGCGTTTGCGTGTGCGATTGCAGATTCCCTGTTGGCCTTAGTGACGCTTTTGGAGGTTGCTATGCTGAGCACATCTAGGATTCCCAATGCATGTTTGATTATTTGGCTAGTTGGACTATTGTCCTCTTCGTGGAAGATTTCTTCTAAGTCTGAGGAATCAAAGTATGGAGGAGAGGGTGATCTGTAAGCTCTACTGGTGTTAGGAAGTGTGAATGTTTGAATGTCTGATTGTTCTAGTAGGGAGTCTCTGTGTGTTTGGGTTGTTGTTGGCAATTGGGAGATAGGATTTAAAAGTGTGTTTGTTTGGGTTAATAAGACGTAAGGTTGTGGTTGCTGTGAGGAGGTGCTAGGGTGTACTTCAGCTTGATGTGTGATAGTTTGACCGCATGTTTCTTGAGAAGATTGGGAGGAAGTGTTGATAGGAGTGACTGGTTTAGTGATTTTGCTTGTGCTAGATATTTTAGAGTTTGTGGTACTGCTGGTGAAGCGCCCATTGGCGTCTCTATTTGGGTTTCCTTTGTTATCTTTCTTTATATTTTGTTTTGTAGTTTGTTCCATTTTCGTTGCCGTTGTTGTCGTATGTCGCATCGGTCGGTAGTCCTTATTAGCTGTTGCCTGAGTCGTCGTTGTTTGAGAGTTCGAAGATGAGTTTGAGTTGTTTTTAATATTTTGATCCATTGTAGACCCACGAGTAGGGCCGATATACCTAAACACTTCCGGGTGACGCCCATTCCGGAAGTGCTGGCTACGTACTGACGGAGGTTGCCTGGTATCCGTAGGTTTTTAGCGGGGTTTCTCCCGGGTTTTAGAGACTTTTCCTTGTCGCGGGCCAGCCAATTAAGGCAAGCCCCCCGCTCCGTCCATAACCAACGGCATACCCCCATGGACGCCTCGAATGGGGGTCGTTGTCGAAGGTAGGACGGTCTACGGAAAGAGGGACTGGCGTGAGGTCACCTCGCAGCTCCCCTTTCGGGGGACTGGTTACCACCGGGCGGCTGCCTCACGATGGCCTGCCTCCGGGCAAATACCCCGCCGAGGACTTAGGTTGTGGAGCTATTAGTTTGGGGAGGAGTGTGTGTTGGCCGGGTGTTATTGGCGCAATAAAAAGTTTGGTCTCCTCCCCGTAAGCCCCCCCACCACGACAAGGTTTCTCCACCAAGGGGGGAATTTGGTTAGGTTAGGTTAGGTTAGGTTAGGTTAGGTTGGGGTGCCTTGGGGTGCCTGGTCAGATAGCCTCCTCGTGGCGCACCCTGGGCAACCGCCGCTGACCACTGGATTGGATTTCCCCCAAATCAGTGGTCAGCGGAGGGCTAATGGTCTGACGTGGTTGGGGCAGCGGAGACCACATCTTGATGGTCCGCTGCCGGGCTTTGATGCCTATTGATAGGAATGGGGCTTGAGTGCCCGAGCATATTTGTATGGGAAGGCGGTCTCCTCTCTTCCCCTCTGCTTACAGAGGCGTCGAAAGAGAGTGAGTTTCTGCGTTTGTGGGCGACGGACCAGGGGTTGTGAACCCCCCCGTTCGGCTGCTCTCGAGGAAAGGGAACTGGGTAGAGGCGACGGAATACGGGTTATGAACCCCTCCGCTCGGCTCTACGGGATAGGATGGAGCTTCGGCTCGTTGGCGCGGTGGTGAACCCACATGGGTCTGCCGTCCGGCAACCCGTTACTCCACATTTAGTGGGGCCGGGGGACTGGCGCACTGAGCGTCGGACCGAGTGGAAGAAAACCACAATAAAAATTACCCTAACCCTAAGGTGCGGCCCGTGCCGATGGGGTGAATGGCTGGAGGGAGTCCAGTGCCAAGCGGGCCACCACGGGAGTCATCCCATAAATGACAAACATGGAAAGGTCTTTAACAGAGAATAGTATGTCTTGCGATCCCGCTGACACCGGGCGCTCGGGGGAAGCTCATACCCCGAGTGTGAAATCAGCTATGAGTGGCCACTGCGATCCGCTTGGCCAGCGGCGCCAGACGATTACCGGGTCGTCTGGTGAGAAATCAGCTACCGAGGCGATTGTGGTGGAAGGTGCGGACGTTCCGCCGGTACCAACAGGCACCGACGATGATCCCGCGTTTGAGAAAATGCCGGCTGCAGATGCTGCCGTGGGCCGGATCCGTCTCCGATCGTGCAGCGGGGGACGGTTGAGTCAGGCAGAGACGGTTAGATCCCGCTCTAATTCAAGGGGATCCACCAGCTCGATGGTTTCTTGCTCGTCGTCTACCACGTCAAAAAAAGGCGAGAAGGGCGAGACGGGGCGGCCGCCTAAAAGGAAACATGAGCGTCCCTTCGAGGGAGAAAGGAAAAGGAGGGCGGGAGAAGAGGACTCGAGTCAGGCAGCCCTCTCTCAAAGTGCTGGAGAGGCAGAGAATAGATCTGCCAATATTGGGTCGGAGATGCTGGCCTGCCTGGGCGACGTGGAAAGGCACTGCGACAGGCAAAAAAGCTCCAAGGCTGAGGTGGCGAAATCTTTTAGAACCGCCCTGCCCAGCATCAAACAGGGACTGGCCGAGCTGGTCGAGCGGGCGGAGAGGCGGGACAGTGAAAACGAGGAGTTTCGCTCCCAAGTCCAGCAGCTCGCAGCTCGCCTCTTCGCGCTGGCCAAAGAGGTGAGCGACCTCAAAGAGGAGAACGAGGCCCTGAGGAGAGGCCTCCACCGGACTGGACCAGAGGCGCCAGGGCCATCCCGGGAGAGCATGCCTCCCCCGCCGGTACCGCCGCGTAAAAGAACTAAGAAGGCAACGGCGGGAGAGCAGACCAAGGGGCCCGCTCCGGCTCCAGCCGAGAAGTCCCGGGAAGAGTCCGCGACGCCGGACTGGGGCCAGATCTCGGTCGTCCTGGAGCGAGAATTCGCAAAATTCCAGGGCGACATGATGAGCAAGCTCTGTCCGGAGATGGGGAAGAGGCCTCCGCTTGCCCACGAGAGGAGGGCTGAAAAAGCTCCATCAGCGCCACCTGCCACAGCCAGTGAGGGGGGCAAAAAGAAGAAGGGGAGGAAGGGGAAGAAAAAAAAGAAGGGCCAACAATCAGGCGCAGCGGTACCGCCGGCGGCACTTATTCCGCTGGCGGTCCCAAACCCTATTCCTGCGCCGCCTTCCCGGGAGGTTTCCAAAGGGGACTCGTGGGCTGTAGTGGCGGGGCGAAAAACCGGAGCCGCCCCAAAGAGGACCGCGGCCCCAGCCCCGGCCCCGCGTATAAGGGTAGTCGACCCCGGCCCCCGGAGGGTGCCCAAACCGCCCGCTTGTGCAGCGGTGGTGGTAACGGTGCCTCCTGACGCCGGGACGACGTACGCTGCGGTGATGGAGTCCGCCAAATCAAAAATTAACCTGGCGGACCTGGGGATCACCGCAGGCGTGCGAAGGAAGATAGCGGCGACGGGGGCCTTCCTGCTGGAGGTGCCTGGCCCAGAAAGCGCCGCTAAAGCTGACGCCCTGGCGGAGCGCATGAGGGAAGTTCTGGCCGGCACGGGCGCTATAATCTCGCGTCCGTGCAAAATGGGAGATCTGCGAGTGATGGACCTTGACGAGTCCATCACTCCAGCGGACGTGGCGGCGGCCATTGCCGCGGCTGGCGCCTGTTCCCCCGGCGACGTGAAAGTCGGGGAGATAAGTGCCAGCCGCTTCCGCCTGGGAACGGCCTGGGTCAGGTGTCCGCTCAGCGCCATCAGAAAACTGGCGTCTGGGCGGATTCTAATTGGATGGACCTCAGTTAGGGTTGTGGCACTGGCAGCACGGCCTTTACAGTGCTACCAGTGCCTCGAAAAGGGGCACGTTAGGGCCAGATGCCCTAACCCAAATTGTGACAGGGGCACTCGTTGTTACAGGTGCGGAGAGTCGGGGCATATTGCCCGTCTCTGCACCGCGAGTACTCCTCACTGCCCAGTCTGTTCAGACTTGGGCAGACCGGCGGATCACAGGATGGGGAGCAAGAAATGCTCCCCTCCTATAAAGAAGAAGGCGGGGGCTAATGATCAACCCCCTGCCCCGGTCCGGGGGCGAGGTGTAACCATGGACACCCATTAATGCAAGTCCATGGTAAGGTGCTGCAGGGCAACCTCAACCACTGCCGCGCTGCGCAAGACCTACTTATGCAGACGCTTGCGGAGGTTGGGGTTGCGTTAGCGGTCGTGGCTGAGCCCTACTCTGTCCCGAACCACCCAAGATGGTTCGGGGACGACCAGGGCTCGGTGGCCATCTATTGGGCCAGTGACAGGCCGCACTGCAGTCCCCTTGCCCGGGGGCCGGGCTTCGTGGCCGTGGAATGGGGTTCCACGGCCGTCATAGGCTGTTACGTCTCCCCGAACTGCGGCCTCGCCGCATTCGAGGCATTCCTGGACGGGCTGGCGTGCTGTGTTCGCGGCTGCGCCCCCCGTCCCGTCTTCGTCCTGGGTGATTTCAACGCCCACTCGCGAGAGTGGGGCGACACCCGGGACGACGTAAGAGGGGAGACACTCCTGGAGTGTGTGGCGGGACTGGACCTTCGGCTTCTAAACCAGGGTTCAGTCAGCACCTGCGTGCGGTGGCAGGGGGAGTCGGTCGTCGACCTGTCATGGGCGACTCCCACTGCGCACCGTATGGTGTCGGGATGGAGGGTCGCGGAGGAGGTGGTCACTCTGTCCGACCACCGACACATCGTATTCGATGTGTCTCTCCGCCACCCTGCCCGAACGCTCCAGGAGGACAGCCGTCCGCGACGCTGGTCCATCAAGCGGCTGGACCGAGATAGGGCCATCGCCGCAGCCCACGTCGCGGACTGGTCGGAGGAAGGACACGTCATGCCCGATCTCGATGCGCAGGTGGCCTGGCTCCGGGAAACATTGACGTCGATCTGCGATGCGTCAATGCCCCGAGTCAGGCCGCCCCGACGGAGCTCTGCGTACTGGTGGAATGAGGAGATCGCGCGGCTCAGGAGAGTTGTTATAGCCGCGCGCCGCCAGTACCTCAGAGCTCGAAGAAGACGGCAAGCCTCAGTCGAAGATGTCCTGAGCGCCAGGCGCGCCTACGGGGCCGCAGCCAAGGCGATCAGCATCGCCATTGCTGACGCCAAGGCTAGGTCCTGGAACGAGCTCCTGGAGGGACTGGAGAGGGATCCATGGGGGCGCCCGTACCAAATGGTACTGGGCAAGCTCAGACCGTGGGTTCCTCCCCTGACGGAAACCCTGGACCCCGAGTTCGTGGGAAGAGTGGTGGATACGCTCTTCCCAAGGGTCCAGGACAGTCCCTCCGAAGCCCCGTCGCCCGCGCCGTGGTCGGACGACCTAGGGGTGACGGAGAGCGAGCTCGCCGGGGCCGTGATGCGGCTCACAGCGCGCAACACCGCACCGGGCCCGGACGGGGTCCCGGGCAAGGTGCTGGCGCTGGCGCTCAGGGCATTGGGGAACAGAGTGAGGCAGCTCTTTACAAGCTGCCTCAGAGAGGGGGTGTTCCCCGTTGACTGGAAGTCGGCCAGGCTGGTGCTTTTGAGGAAGGAGGGAAGGACCGAAGATGTTCCGTCGTCGTTCCGTCCGATCTGCTTGCTGAACGAGGTGGGGAAGCTCTTCGAGAGGATCATCTCCACCCGTATCGGCGAGCACCTGTCGCGCGTAGGTCCCGATTTGTCGGACTGCCAATTTGGATTCCGGCGGGGGCGGTCGACGCTGGACGCCGTCCAGCGTGTTCGGTCTCTGTCGGAGTCCGCAGTCCGAGCGGGAGGGGTGGCTCTGGCGGTGTCGCTTGACATCGTCAACGCCTTCGGCACCCTTCCCTGGCAGGCCATCAGGGGGGCACTCGAGTACCACGAGTTGCCCCTCTACCTGCGGGCTGTGGTCGGGGACTATTTGCGCGACAGGAAGATCCGGATCGGGGGCAGGAACGGGACGGAATCGGAGAGGGGGGTCGAGTGCGGGGTTCCGCAGGGGTCGGTTCTGGGACCCCTTCTGTGGAACCTCGCATACGATGCGGTCCTTCGCACCAGCCTTCCTTGCGGCGTGAGTGTCGTCTGCTATGCCGACGACACTCTCGTCGTGACGACTGGGGCCGACTTTGGGCGGACGCTCAGGCTTGCCGAGTTGGGGGTGGCATGTGTCGTGAGGGCAATCCGCCGGCTGGGTCTAGAAATAGCGCCTAACAAGACCGAGGCGCTATGGTTCCACGGCCTATCAAGATGCCGGGAACCACCCAGCTGCCGGATTCGGGTAGGTGACGCGGAGGTCCAGGTGGGGCCTCATATCAAATACCTTGGCCTCACCTTGGACAGCAGGTGGAGCTTCGAAGAGCATTTCGTGCGGTTGGTCCCCCGAGTCAAAAGGGTGGCGGGTTCTCTACACCGCCTGCTACCCAACTTGGGGGGACCAGGGGATGGTGTTCGCCGCCTGTACGCTGGCGTCGTACGGTCCGTGGCCTTGTATGGGGCCCCCGTGTGGTCGCGAGACTGCACGAGGTCCTCCCGCTGCAGAGCTCTACTCCGGAGCATGCAGCGGACAATGGCCATACGGATCGTGCGGGGCTACCGTACCATCTCGTACGAGGCGGCGACAGTTCTGGGGCGCTCTCCCCCTTTCGAAATCCTTGCCGACATGTACGCGGTGATGTACAATGCGCCGCGGCGTGTCGGCGGGGGGGGAGAGGGGGGGAACCCCCCAGAACCAGGGCACGAAATGCACAGGCGGGAGTTGCTCCGACGGGCTGAGAGGGACTGGCGTGCACAGCTAGAGTTGGGGGGGTGTGCACGCCAGCGCGCCGTCGGAGCAGTTCTCCCGCACTTCGAAGCTTGGCTCCGCGGGAAGGGGGAAGTCACCTACCGCTTGACTCAGATACTCACCGGGCATGGTTGTTTCGGTGAGTATCTGAGCCGAATAGGGAGGGAGGTAACGACACGTTGCCACCACTGCGCATTCGACCTCGACTCGGCCCAGCATACGCTGGCGGACTGCCCCGCTTGGGCCTCCGAACGCCGAGTCCTGGTCGACGAGATCGGGCATGATCTGTCCCCGCCAGCATTGATTGCGGCAATGCTGGCGGATGAGGGAGGTTGGAGGGCTGTGGCCTCCTTCTGTGAAGCCGTCATGCTCCAGAAGGAGGCCGCCGAGCGGGATCGGGAGATGGCCGATCCCGCTCGAAGAAGGCGGCGACGGGCCAGGTAAAGTACTGACCCGATGCGCCGCCACGGGTCGCTGGTGGGCGCGACAAAGCTTGTGCCCATGGACGCGACCCGGGAGGGATGACACCCCCCGATATGGCTGGGGGGGTGTCGTCGAGGAATGGCCGACGCCGCAGCGGGCCGCACCGCCTTTTACACGGTGCTGCCCCCTCCGGTGTCACAAAGGAGGGCTCCCCTAGTAGCGACAGGGGAGCGAAGGCTGGGGGGTCCCCAGTAGCGATACTCGACCCTGGGGCCCCTTGTAATGCCTGATGGTGGCCATCGCTGGGGTTTTAGTGGGTAGGCCTTCCCCTTCTGGGTAGGAGAGCCCCACATAACCACCGGGATCTTACGCACCCGGTGGTATGCAATTCAATGCATTTCCCCAGCGTAAACAAAAAAAAAAAAAAAAAAGGTTGGGGTGCCTTGGGGTGCCTGGTCAGATAGCCTCCTCGTGGCGCACCCCGGGCAACCGCCGCTGACCACTGGATTGGATTTCCCCCAAATCAGTGGTCAGCGGAGGGCAAATGGTCTGACGTGGCTGAGGCGGCGGAGACCACACCCAGATGGTCCGCCGCCGGGCTTCAATGCCCGTTGATAGAGAGGGGCTTCAGTGCCCGGGTAAGAAAGAAAAAAACAAAAATGGACGCGCCAAGCAAGATTACACGTCCCCGGGAGGGTCTCCGTGAGGAGGAATCCCTCACCGACCCTGCGGGGGAGTCGGAGGCCAAGCGAATGCGCTTGGCACCCGAATCTTCCGCTGAGTCGGTCTGCCCCTTGTATACGGGGGGGGCAACTTTGCGCAACCAGGGTTGTGAAGCGGATGTTCCGGCTAAGGCCGAGGATCCCGCGGGAAAAACACGGATTTTTACCCGAAATTGGATGGACAAAGACGTAGAGGAGCTGAAGGACTTCGCCAACGACCTTAAGGGCTTGGCGAAAGAAATCCCCGACCACTCTGAGCGCATCCTAAATTTTGAGGACGACCTGCGCCATATTTACAGGGGAATCCACTCCAAGGCGAAGAAGTGGTTTGATGCCGTGACGAATGAGGTAGAGAGCCTCAGGGATAATTCGAAGGCACGTGAGAGGGATCTCTTAGAGGAAATCGAGGCCCTCAAGGCCTCAATCACGGAGCTGGAGGAGGCTTCAGCCACAAAGGCCGACTTCGCCCGGCTGGAGAGCCGAGTCGCGGACGAACTGGGACGCTTTGCTAAGGAGCTCGGGAAGCAGCCGACCCAGCAGCAGGTCCCAGCAGCGGTGACGCGTTCTTACGCGGATGCGGCGAAAAAGTCGAAGACCCCAAGCGCGATTCCCGCGCCGCAAAAACTGCCGATGAGGTCGAGGGCCAAGAAGGTGAAGGTTAGGGCGCCGGAGACGGCTGCCCTGACCATTAATATTGTGCCGGAGGCGGCCGCGCGGGGCGTTACGGTAGAGGAGGTGTTGGGGCGAGCGCAGGCGAGCTCCCAATTGAGCGCAGAGATGGCGGCCCAGTTGAGATGGACGAGGTCCGTGACTGGGGCCACCATGTGCCTCGTTTCGGGGCCTCAAAAAGAGGAGTGGGCGCAGGACATCGCCCGAAAAATTGAGGCAGCTGCCGACGGTTCCGTCAGGATCGCCCGGCCAGAAAAGCGGACAGAGCTGGTGCTTTCGGGCCTGGCAAACGCGACGACTGGCGCCGACATCGCTGCTGCGATGAGCGCGGCGGGTGGCTGCCCGCCAGAGAGCATAAAGGTGGGGAATATTCGTCCCACCGGCTCTGGAGGCCTTCGGGCCTGGACCAGCTGCCCTAGCGGTGCAGCCAAAAAACTGGCGGAGGATGGCCGACTCCAGATTGGTTGGGCGGCGGCGTTCGTGCGGGTTTTGCCCCCGCGCGACGTCCGCTGTTTTAAGTGCCTGGAGTCGGGGCACGTAAGGGTGACGTGCACCTCGGTGGTCGACCGCACCGAGGTGTGCTATCGCTGCGGAGGC
Source organism: Parapoynx stratiotata (assembly GCA_910589355.1). NCBI lineage: Eukaryota > Metazoa > Arthropoda > Insecta > Lepidoptera > Crambidae > Parapoynx > Parapoynx stratiotata. The sequence continues at coordinate 15,387,738 of OU342476.1, forward strand.
ACCGGCCATAGGGCGGCGGAGTGCAGAGAGAAGGCCCACTGCCCTCTCTGCGCTGAAGCGGGGCGAGAGGCCAGCCATCGGCTGGGTGAGAGGAGGTGCGGCGCCCCACGGCGCCGGGTGAGGGCGGCCCCAATTGGCGGGCACAAGTGTGACCCTCCGCAGGCTGAGCCCATGGACGCCCAATCGGGCGCCGGGGGGCCTGGCGGTGGGGGGGCACAAGGCGCCGCTAGGGTTGCGCCTGTCGGCGCAGGGAAGGAGACGGCCAGGAGAGCTGGTGACAGGAGTCGGCGGCCCGGACATAGTCACGTCCGGGCACTTTAAACAGCCCTTTTCAGGGCTAGCGGACCCTTAGATGGGGGGTCGTGGGATGGCTGGCCTGCTAGGCCGGTGGGGGCACTTGTGCCCTTCAGGGTGGAGCCGGGCCTCAGTGCCTGCTTCTCTCGCGGAGAAGCAGTTGGCTGAGGCTCGGCCTTGGCGTTTGCTGCAGATCTTTTCCCGCAGTCTCGCCGAGTGGTGGGATGACACCCCCTCCATGGCTGGGGGGTGTCGTCGTGGTGTGGCATGCCGCCGCGGACCGTACCGCTCTTTACACGGCGCGGCCCGCGGCGGCGTCCCACTCGTGGGCCGTTTTGCCCAGGAAGGGCTCTCCGTGGGGGAGCAAAGGCTGGGGGGTCCCCCAGTAGCAATATTTGACCCTGGGGCCCCTGTCATGCCAGATGGCGGCCATCGCTGGGGTTTTAGTGGGTAGGCCTTCCCCTTCTGGGAAGGAGAGCCCCACATAACCACCGGGAACACACGCACCCGGTGGTATGCAATTTAATGCATTTCCCCGGCGTGAACAAAAAAAAAAAAGGTTGGGGTGCCTGGTCAGATAGCCTCCTCGTGGCGCACCCTGGGCAACCGCCGCTGACCACTGGATTGGATTTCCCCCAAATCAGTGCTCAGCGGCGGGCTAATGGTCTGACGTGTTTGACGCAGTGGAGACCACACCCAGATGGTCCGCTGCCGGGCTTCAGTGCCCGTCGATAGGGTAAGGGCTTCAGTGCCCGAGATGAAGACAAAAAAAAATGGACTCGCATTCGGCAAAAAAGATTCCCCGGGAGGGTCTCCGTAAGGAGGAATCCCTCACCGGCCCTGTGGTGGAGTCGGGAGCCAAGCGCATCCGCTTGGCACTCGAATCTTCCACGGAGTCGGTCTGCCCCACGTATACGGGGGGGGCACCAGTGCGTAGAGGGAGGGGAGAGGCGGAAGTTCCGGCCGTTCCGGCCGATGATCCCGCAGTCAGTCAGAGGGAAGAGGCATACCTGCAAAGATCTTGGATGACCGCAAGCACTAAAAAGCTTCGCGAGCTGGTTCCGGAGCTCCGTGAGCTTGAAAGGCTAGTACCGGAGTTCGCCGCTAATATCCGGAATTTTCGAGAGGAGTTTCGCCGGATTATTCGAGAGGTTGACACCAATGCCACCACGTTTTTCGACGTGGTCGAGAAGGCCTATGGAGAGAGCGAGGACCGTATTAAGGCCCAATCCGAAGAAATTGAGGCTCTTAAGACCTCAATTAAAGAGCTGGAGGAGGCATCGGCCACAAAAGCGGACTTCAATAGGCTCGAGGAGAGAGTTGCAGGTGACCTGAACCGGTTCGCGAAATTGCTAGAACAACGCCCGGTTCAGCAGCAGGCCGCAGAAGTCAACCGCTCATACGCGGAGATTACGAAGCGGAACACTCCAGCTGCGCCCCCTAAGCGCAACGAGCCACCAAAGCCGAAGACCAAGCGGAAGAAGGTGAAGGTCAAGGCGCCGAATACGGCTGCCTTGACCCTAAACATAAAGCCGGAGGCGGCTAAAAGTGGCGTCACAGTTGAAGAGGTCCTGGGTCGTGCTCAAGTACAATGCCAGCTAGGTGACGAAGTAGTCGAAAGCATGAAGTGGACGAGGACAATCACTGGGGCTACTATGTGCCTCGTGTCGGGACCTAAGAGACAGGAGTGGGCGGACACTATCGCCCGGAGTATTGAGCAAGTGGCCGAGGGGTCCATAAGGATTACCCGGCCAGAGAAGATGACAGAGCTGGTGGTCTCGGGCCTATCCGGCGCTACTTCCAGCGACGACGTTGCAATGGCAATTAGCCAAAAGGGCGGGTGCCTTATAGAGAAGGTCAAAGTGGGCACAATCCGTCCCACTGGCTCGGGGGCCTATCGGGCCTGGACTTGCTGCCCTGCCGAGGCGGCAAAGAAAATTGAAGAAGATGGCCGACTCCGTGTTGGATGGGCAGCGGCGTACGTGCGGGTTCTGCCCCCACGCGACGTCCGCTGCTATAGGTGCCTCGAGTCGGGCCATGTGAAGTCGACTTGCACCTCGGTGATAGATCGCACCGGGATGTGTTACAGATGTGGTGGCACAGGCCATAAGGCCGTGGAGTGTCGGGCCAAGGCCCACTGTCCGCTTTGTGCGGAGGCCGGACGAGAGGCCAGCCACAGGCTGGGTGAGACGAGGTGCGGTGCCCCAAGACGCCGCGTGAGAGCGGCCCCTATAGGGGGCCATAAGTGTGACCCCCCTCAAGAGCCTATGGAGGCTCAAACAAGCGTTCAAGGGCCCGTTGGGGGTGTTGAAGTTGGGTCAACTGGCCTTGGTGCAGGCACACCCTAGAATTCTGAGGTGTTGTCGTGGAAGGAAAAGCCCTTTTCAGGGCTAGAGGACCCTATTGGGGGGTCGGTGGATGGCTGGCCTTCAAGGCCGGCGGTGGCGCTGGTAACCCTTATGGTTACAGGCGCCTTGTGGTAGTAGCCACTTCTCTAGATAGAAATGGTTTACTGTCGCACTAATTGGTGCAGCGGAGTGCCTTGACAGGCGAGCGACGGGGCCGGCCCGGAGAGTGTTAACACAACGAGCCCGGGTCCCCCCGTATAGCACAATGGAGTCAGGCCGGGGGGGATGTTTAGTGGGTAGTCGGGAACGACTTTACCGGAGTCCCACATACCCCTGTGGTTGGCACCACCCCACAGGGACGATGCGTAAAGGCATTTTACCTCCTCGAACCCAAAAAAAAAAAAAAAAAAAGGTTAGGTTAGGTTAGGTTGGGGTGGGGTGCCTGGTCAGATAGCCTCCTCGTGGCGCACCCTGGGCAACCGCCGCTGACCACTGGATTGGATTTCCCCCAAATCAGTGTTCAGCGGAGGGCTAATGGTCTGACGTGGATGAGGCGGCGGAGACCACACCCAGATGGTCCGCCGCCGGGCTTCAGTGCCCGTTGATAGAGAGGGGCTTCAGTGCCCGGGATAAGGAAGAAAAAACACCATGAAAGCGCATGGCAAAACTACACGTCCCCGGGAGGGTCTCCGTGAGGAGGAATCCCTCACCGGCCCTGCGGGAGAGTCGGGGTCCAAGCGAATCCGCTTGGAATCCGAATCTTCCGCTGAGTCGGTCTGCCCCTCGTATACGGGGGGGGCAACTGTGCGCGGTAACGGAGGAGCAGCGGATGTTCCGGCAAAGGCCGATGATCCCGCAAAGGAACAGAGGGTGACTCCTGATAGGAGATGGATGGTCTCGCACCTTGGCAGGCTCCGACAACTGTCCTGCAAGTTGTGGCTTAATCGGGAGGCCCTAGAAGAAGCCATGGAAATGGCCAAGATTCTTAGGGATGCAGAGGAGATGGCTAAATCCTACCACGACGCGGCAGATGAAGCCGTCATAAAGAGCCGGAAGCGAGAGCGAGAGCTCCTAGGGGAGATCGAGGCCCTCAAGGCCGACATCACGGAGCTTGAGGAGGCTTCAGCCACTAAGGCCGACTTCACCCGTCTCGAGAGTCGAGTCGCGGACGAACTGGGCAGATTTGCCAAGGAGCTCGGGAAGCAGCCGACCCAGCAACAGGCCCCAGTAACGGCGCCGCGCTCTTACGCGGAGGCGGCACGGAAGGAGATCGCTCCCAGCGCGACTTCCGCGCCGAAAGAACGGCCGAAGAGGAGGAGGGCCAAAAGGGCGAAAGTCAGGGCGCCGGACACGGCTGCCCTGACTATAAATATCGAGCCGGAGGCGGCCGCGCGTGGAGTGACCGCAGAGAAGGTGTTGGAGCGGGCCCAAGCGGGCTCCCGTTTGAGCGCAGAGATGGTGGCGCAATTAAGATGGACGAGATCCGTAACCGGGGCCACCATGTGCCTCGTTTCGGGGCCACAAAAAGAAGAGTGGGCACAGGAGATCGCCCGCAAAATAGAGGATGCAGCCGATGGTGCGGTCAGGATCGCCTGGCCTGAAAAGAGGACGGAGATAGTTCTCTCCGGTCTGTCCGGCGCGACATCAAGCGCCGACATCACTGCCGCGATGAGCTCGGCGGGCGGTTGCCCACCGGAGAAGATCAAGGTGGGAAATATTCGTCCCACCGGCTCAGGGGGCTTTCGAGCCTGGACCAGCTGCCCCAGTGGTGCAGCCAAGAAGCTGGCGGAAGGTGGCCGACTCCAGATTGGGTGGGCGGCGGCGTTCGTGCGGGTTCTGCCCCCGCGCGACGTGCGCTGCTTCAAGTGCCTGGAGTCGGGTCACGTCAAGGCGACATGCACCTCGGTGGTTGACCGCACCGAGGTCTGCTACCGTTGCGGACGCACCGGTCACAAGGCGGCGATGTGCCAGGAGAGGGCCCACTGCCCTCTATGTGCAGAGGCGGGTCGCGAGGCCAGCCATCGATTGGGGGACACGAGGTGCGGCGCCCCACGGCGCCGCGTGAGGGCGGCCCCGATTGGCGGCCACAAATGCGACCCTCCTCAAGCTGAGCCCATGGACGCTCAATCGGGCGTCGGGGGGACTGGCGGAGGGGGGGCGCAAGGTGCCGCTAGTGTTGCGCCTACGGACGCAGGGACGGAGACGCCCAGGAGAGCTGGTGCGTCGGCGGATGGCCGACGGGAGTCGGCGGCCCGGACATAGTCAAGTCCGGGCACTTGAAACAGCCCTTTTTAGGGCTAGCGGACCCTCAGACAGGGGGTCGTGGGATGGCCGGCCTGCTAGGCCGGCGGGGGCGCTTGTGCCCTACAGAGTAGCGCCGCGCCCTAGTGCCCGCTTCTCTTCGGAGAAGCGGTTGACTGAGGCTCGGCCTTGGCGGTGTTACGGGTTTTTTCCCCCGCAGTCTCGCCGAGTGGTGGGATGACACTCCCTCCATGGCTGGGGGGTGTCGTCGTGGTATGGCATGCCGCCGCGGACCGTACCGCTCTTTACGCGGTGCGGCCCGCGGCGGCGTCCCATTCGTGGGTCGTTTTGCCCAGGAAGGGCTCTCCGTTGGGGAGCGTAGGCTGGGGGGTCCCCAGTTGCAATACTTGACCCTGGGGCCCCTGTCATGCCTGATGGCGGCCATCGCTGGGGTTTTAGTGGGTAGGCCTTCCCCTTCTGGGAAGGAGAGCCCCACATAACCATCGGGAACTCACGCACCCGGTGGTATGCAATTTAATGCATTTCCCCGGCGTGAACAAAAAAAAAAAAAGGTTAGGTTGGGGTGCGAGCTGGCAGACCTCCCCGTGGTGCATCCTGGGAGGGGGGCGGGAGTAGCAACAGTTGCGGTTGCTCCCGCACCTCTGCGAACTGTCAGCGGAGGAGGGCGGAGCGCCATTAGGCGCATGTAGCCCGGCCGGCGCGCTCTTAGCGCCGGTTGTCGAAACGGCCCTTTTCAGGGCTAGGTGCCATTCATGGCGGTGGATGGCTGGTCGTCACGACCAGCGACCCGTAGTGACACGGGTGTGGGTGTTTTCGGGTCTTTGCCCTCTTGGGCGTTGGCTTGTTGCGGCCCGTTTCGGGCGGAGGTTCGCGCGGGTTCATCCGTGGTTGTGTGTCAGGTATGTTGTCGCCTGGCGCACGCACGGGGGAACCGGCGCTATTTGGAGGTCGTTGCCCTTTTGGGCGGTGGTTTGCGGGGGTTCGCCTGCGGGTGTATGATAGGTATGTTGTCGCCTGCCATACGCGCAGGAGAACTCGCGCTGTCGTGAGACCTTGGCGTCTGAGAGATGTGTGTCCTCTTCTCTCGTGCTGTGGGAGTCGCTTACTAGGGGCCTTCCCACCCCCGAAAGGCTTCAGTTCGAGCATAGAGTACGGGCCTCGTCACCCCGGAAAATCTCGTCTGGCCCACTCACCTATATAGGGTTCGCGCTGATTCTCCTCTCCAGATCTCACGAGAGGAAAGGCCACGTCGGGGTATTTGCTCGGTGGCAACCAGTGCACGGCGGGGTATTTGCTCGGTGTCTGGTGGTTGTAGAGTCACGTCGGGGTATTTGCCCGGTGACTTGCCGCGTCGGGGCGTTTGTCCGGTGGCGGGCGGCTGCGACGGGGTGTTTGTCCGACAGTCGCGAGGTGCGAGGGGGAGAACCCGGTCCCTAAGGCCGCTAAGTCCTGTAGGGTAGTTGTACGGCGATCGGTGGAGGTGGAGGGCAGGCCGGTAGCGGATTCGGCACCCGCGGTGTTGTCAGTGTTCCCTGCCACTGACCTAGCTCCTGCCCACGACCGCCACGCCAACAGTCCCGAAGCACTACGGGCACCGTCTGGGGCACTGGGCATGCTTGGATTGGAGGCCCCTAAGTCCTGCAGTTGCGTAGTACGGCATGTTCCCGAAACCGTGCAGGCAGCGTCGAAGATTCGAGCCCTTCCCTGAGCACCAGGAAGCCACGGCGGGGCGTTTGCCCGGTGGCAGCCAGCGCGCGGCGGGGTATCTGCCCGGCGCCTGGCGGACGAGGAGTCACGTCGGGGCATCTGCCCGGTGACTGGCCGTGTCGGGGCTTTTGTCCGGCGGCGGGCTGCGTCGGGGTGTTTGCCCGGCAGTCGAGGGTCGTATCGGGGCGTTTGCCCGGCGATCCGGCCATCCGACAGGGCAATGATGGTGGCGCCTCTCGGGGCGTCGCCGGAGCTCAGGGCCACGCGGGTGACGGGACGGGGGTCCTTGGTCATGGAGGCAGTCACCCGCATTGCACGGCTCGTCGGCAGTCGCTCCCGTGGCACGGGGCGGCTGGTCCCCCTCCAGGGACAGGCCTGTGGAGGCCGAAAGGCTGGCCGCGGCGGTTGCTGGTGCGTACTCGAGAACCCGGCACCGCATATCGCGGCGGAGGAGTTGCCCCCGGGGGGTTTAGCGGGTTCGAGCCCCGCATAACCAGGTCTTCCCCCGAAGCCTGGTATGGGTCGGCCATTACCCCGGGTCAAAAAAAAAAAAAAAAAAAAAAAAAGGTTAGGTTAGGTTTCCGTGTGCGGGGCTAGTACCGCCATCGGACGCGTCCCCGGGCTGCGGATAGGGGAATGCCCTCCAGATATGGGGGGTAGCGGCTTCGGCCGTCGCGGACAGCCACTAGCAACGGTGTGACTGCCTGCTCCTCACGGGGTGGGCATTGCACGGTCACACCAACCCGTAAGCTCACACTGAGTGGGCCCGGGGGCTGGGCGTATGGGGCTTGCCCTGTGCGTCTGGTTGCGAGGAAGAAAACCTCTCTAAAATAATTACCCTGTGGAGGGCCCTTTTCAGGGCCAGTGGCCGCTTCGGTGGCGTGGGATGGCGGGCCTGCAAGGCTCGCGGGAGTCGTCGGGAGTTTTTGTTTTCGGCGCTCTGGTCGTGGGAGTCTCATCTCCCGGAGAGTTCCGTCTCTCCTGTCTTCGCCCGAAAGGGCTGCGACTGCGCGGCGGGGACCCCTGCATAGCAGGACCTCGTCGGGCAAACCTGTAATCCCCCCCGGGCGTCTGTTGTCACGTCTAGCGGCGCGGGTAAGGGACCAGGGGGGCTTGCCTTTATTGGCCGGCCCTGAGACGAGTAAACGTCTATAAATAATCCTCAACGGGGGTGCGTTTTGGTGGGCTTCGGCCCCGATAGAGTGCGCGGCGTACCTCCGCCTTCATGGTGGTAGACGAGTGGAGCTACCGGCGAGCGGCCTACGTTTTTGTTGGGTCAGGGGGGGCAGACCCTAAAGCCCCCCTACTCGTGGGATTAGATATGGATTTGTTCAAACTCAAAAAACCCAAAGACGTAAGAGGAGAGCCGAGAAGGCGGCAAGACGAGAGTGAGGAGAACGACTCCGATGGAGCTGGCTACAGCACACCAGCACAACGTCCAACCAGAGACGTCATCGAAGTAGTGGAGAAAGAGTCGGATAAACCGGCCCGAAACACGCGGAGCAGAGCCGCGAAAGGAGGAGAACCGTTTGCGAGGAGAATCAGCATCAGCCGGAGTCCCTCGCTGACTGGATCTGAAAGTTCGGAAGAGTCAGAGGCGGCAGAGTCCAAGTTGACGGCCCTAGGTTCGGGCAAGAGGGGACGCGGAAGGCCCCCGACAACGGGCGAGTACATCGGGTACGGGAAGGCCCTTAGGGAGCGGGAGCGGCGCAGGCTCGATGTTGCCGAGGATATAACGGCACAGGAAATCGTGGACCTCGCCCGCTCCTTTACCGGAGGAGACGCCGGTCGTAGAATCCCGGACAAACTACAGACGGACATGAGTGATCCCTCAAACCCTGGCCTTATAGATCTTGGCAGGGAAGGCGTGCGGATGTTCGAGTGCATGCTGTCCAAGTCGTCCAACATCAAGGGCAGCGTGAAGGGCGAAATGAAGAGAGCCTGTGTCCTGATGGGTGAGCTGGTAAACAAGATCGGCACCCTGACAGTCACCGACGAGGCACTCCAGCATCATAGGGAGAAGGAGGCCCTGAAGAGTGAGCTCAATGCGCTTCGTCTCCGGTTCGAGAAGGTTGAGAGGGAGCTCGAGGAGCATAAGCGCAAACTCCTTCACTACGAAGTTGCGGCGGCCGACGAGACTGCTCATGCGCCACAGAAGGATCTGCAGCGGCAACTGGATGAGCGTGATGCCAGACTTTTGTCGGAGATGCGCGGCATTATAGCGGAATCCAGGCCAAAGCCTGCAAATCCAGTCGGGATCGCCACTGCACCGCCACCAACGTCGAGCAGTAGACGCAAGGTCGAGTCTTTCGCGGAAAAGGCTGCGAACAAAGATAAGAAACCTACAACTGCGTTACGAAAAGAACCGACGCCAGCAAGTACCACGGCTGCACCAGATGTCGGCAAAGAAGAAGGCTGGACTACTGTTCGCAGTAAGGCGCAGAAGAAGAGGGACAAGAAGCAGCAAACAAAGGCGGCCTCTGAAACAAAGAAGGCGGAAGAGAAGAAAGCCCCTAAGAAACCGAAGGGTCCAAAGCCAGTTCGTCTACGGGAAAAGAAAGCTCCGGCGGTAGTGATCGATATCCTGAAGGCTGAAAAGGAAAAAGAAGGAGGGCTCACCCTAGTCGACTTAATGAAGGTGGCTAGGGAAAAAGTCGACCTGCGAAGTCTGGGCATCCCGTCCCTGTCGCTCAAGCGGTCGTATGCGGGGGCAGTAATCCTGGAGCTGCCAAAGGAGGTGGGAGCGGAAGGGGCTCAACGGTTGGAGCAGAGTTTGCGCGACAATCTGCCCATCGTCGCCCGCGTCACACGCCCAATCAAGAAAGCGGAGGTCAGGGTCACAGGCATGGATTTTGCTGTGACCCATGAAGAGTTAGCAAGGGCGGCTGCCGAGGCAACAGGGGCAACGGCGGACGACTTTCTAATAGGCGACCTGAAACCGGGTAGGGACGGGATGCTGGCGGCACTCGTCAGATGTCCTGTGGCGGCCGCCAAGAAGTTGGTGCAGCAGAAGCGTTTGCTTGTGGGATGGAGTTCGGCCAGAATCGTCGCTCTACAGCCGCGTCCGCTTCGCTGCTACGGTTGCCTCGAACTGGGGCACACGAGAGAGATGTGCAAGAACCAGGTGGACCGTAGCCAGCAATGTTTTCGATGTGGGGAAGATGGGCATTTCGCCGCTGAGTGCAGCGCCAAGCCCAAGTGCGGAGTCTGCGCCGCGTTGAGTCTCCCGGCTGGGCACGTTGCGTGCGGCAAGCTTTGCCGTCCTAAGCCCAAGCAAGAAGGCAAGAAGCGAGGGCCTCAACCAGTCCAGCGCACTGAGAAGAAGTAGCCACGTCGGGGTATTTGCCCGGTGGCGGGCCACGTCGGGGCTTTTGTCCGGTGGCGGGCTGCGTCGGGGTATCTGCCCGGCAGTCGAGGGTCGCGTCGGGGTATTTGCCCGGTGACCCGGCTTTTCCGACAGGGCAATGATGGCAATGCCTCTCGGGGTGTTGCCTGAGCCCAGGGCCACGCGGGTGACGGGACGGGGGTCCTTGGTATGGAGGCAGTCACCCGCCTTGCACGGCTCGTCGGCAGTCGCTCCCGTGGCACGGAGCGGCTGGTCCCCCTCCAGGGACAGGCCAGTTGAGGCCGAAAGGCCACGCCGCGGCGGTCGTCGGTTGCATACTCGAGAGCCCGACACCGCACCAACGCGGCGGAGGATGTGCCCCCGGGGGGTTTAGCGGGTTCGAGCCCCGCATAACCAGGTCTTCCCCCGAAGCCTGGTATGGGTCGGCCATTACCCCGGGTCAAAAAAAAAAAAAAAAAAAAAGGTTAGGTTAGGTTAATATTTGACCCTGGGGCCCCTGTCATGCCTGATGGCGGCCATCGCTGGGGTTTTAGTGGGTAGGCCTTCCCCTTCTGGGAAGGAGAGCCCCACATAACCACCGGGAACTCACGCACCCGGTGGTATGCAATTTAATGCATTTCCCCGGCGTGAACAAAAAAAAAAAAAGGTTGGGGTGCCTGGTCAGATAGCCTCCTCGTGGCGCACCCCGGGCAACCGCCGCTGACCACTGGATTGGACTTTCCCCAAATCAGTGTTCAGCGGAGGGCTAATGGTCTGACGTGGTTGAGGCGGCGGAGACCACACCCAGATGGTCCGCCGCCGGGCTTCAATGCCCGTCGATAGAGAGGGGCTTCAGTGCCCGGGTAAGACGAACAAAAAGCAAAATGAACACGCGTAGCAAAACTACACGTCCCCGGGAGGGTCTCCGCGAGGAGGAATCCCTCACTGGCCCTGCGGGGGAGTCGGGGTCCAAGCGAAGCCGCTTGGCACCCGAATCTTACGCTGAGTCGGTCTGCCCCTCGTATACGGGGGGGGCAACTATGCGTGAGAAGGGAGGAGAGGCGGATGTTCCGGCAAAGGCCGATGATCCCGCAAAGAAACAGAGGATGACTCCTGATAGGAAATGGATTGTCTCGCACCTTGGCAGGCTCCGAGAACTGTCCTGCAAGTTGTGGCTTAATAGGGAGGCCTTAGAAGAAGCCATGGAAATGGCCAAGATTCTAAGGGATGCAGAGGAGATGGCTAAATCCTACCACGACGCGGCAGATGAAGCCATCATAAAGAGCCGGAAGCGAGAGCGAGAGCTCCTAGGGGAGATTGAGGCCCTCAAGGCCGCCATCACGGAGCTGGAGGAGGCTTCAGCCACTAAGGCCGACTTCACCCGTCTGGAGAGTCGAGTCACGGACGAACTGGGCCGCTTTGCTAAGGAGCTCGGGAAGCAGTCGACCCAGCAGCAGGCACCAGTAGTGGCGACGCGTTCCTACGCGGATGCGGCCAAGAAGCCGAGGACCCCAAGCGCGATTCCCGTGCTGCAAAAACTGCCGAAGAGGCCGAGGGCCAAGAAGGTGAAGGTCAGGGCGCCGGAAACGGCTGCCTTGACTATTAATATCGTGCCGGAGGCGGCCGCGCAGGGCGTGACAGTGGAAGAGGTGATGGGGCGAGCGCAGGCGAACTCCCAGTTGAGACCAGAAATGGCGGCCCAGCTGAGATGGACGAGGTCCGTCACTGGGGCCACCATGTGCCTCGTTTCGGGGCCTCAGAGGGAGGAATGGGCCAGCGAGATCGCCCAAAAAATTGAGGCAGCTGCCGAGGGGTCCGTCAGGATCGCCCGGCCAGAGAAACGGACAGAGCTGGTGCTTTCGGGCCTGGCACTTGTGCCCTTCAGGGTAGCGCTGGGCCTCAGCGCCCGCTTCTCTCACGGAGAAGCAGGTGGCTGAGGGTACGGCCTAGCCAGCCGTGCGCCTCCTCGGTGCCGAGTCCGGCATAGACCACACCGACGTCTGGGGATTACCTAGTACCCTAGCGTAATCCCCCTTAAGTGGCGCGTCGCCCGGCCCCCTGTGGGGTTAGGGCCAGCTCGGGGTCACTCTGGAGTAGGGGTGCACTGCGGTGCGCCGAACCCAGAGCGGCCTCACAAGGGCTTAGGAGGGTACCGGTGGGTTTTAGCGGGTAGTCTGGCGCTGTTTCCCGCGCCGGGAATCCCGCACTGGTTGCGCCCCTTGGCGGGGGCGTGACGCGTCCATAAATGGATTCCCCATCGTAATCAAAAAAAAAAAAAAAAAAAAAAAAAAAAAAAAAAAAAAAAAAAAGGTTAGGTTAGGTTAGGTTGGGGTGCCTGTCCGTGTGCGGGGCTAGTACCGCCATCGGACGCGTCCCCGGGTTGCGGATAGGGGGATGCCCTCCAGATATGGGGGGTAGCGGCTTCGGCCGTCGCGGACAGCCACTAGCAACGGTGTGACTGCTTGCCCCTCACGGGGCGGGCATTGCACGGTCACACCAACCCGTAAGCTCACACTGAGTGGGCCCGGGGGCTGGGCCCTGTGCGCTTGGTTGCGAGGAAGAAAACCTCTCTAAAATAATTACCCTGTGGAGGGCCCTTTTCAGGGCCAGCGGACCCTTCGGGGTCGTGGGTGGCGGGCCTACAAGGCTCGCGGGAGTCGTCGGGAGTTTTTGGTTTCGGCGCTCTGGTCGTGGGAGTCTCGTCTCCCGGAGAGTTCTGTCTCTCCTGTCTTCGCCCGAAAGGGCCGTAACTGTGCGGCGGGGACCCCTGCATAGCAGGACCTCGTCGGGCAAACCTGTAATCCCCCCCGGGCGTCTGTTGTCACGTCTAGCGGCGCGGGTAAGGGACCAGGGGGGCTTGCCTTAATTGGCCGGCCCTGAGACGAGTAAACGTCTATAATAATCCTCAATGGGGGTGCGTTTTGGCGGGCTGCGGCCCCGATGGAGCGCGCGGCGTACCCCCGCCCTTTGGGTGGTAGACGAGCGGAGCTACCAGCGAGCGGCCAATGTTTTCGTTGGGTCAGGGGGGGCAGACCCTAAAGCCCTCCTACTCGTGGGAACACTATGGAGAAATTTTTATTAAGACAAACCAAAGACGATTTAGTGGAAGAGCCGAGAAGGCAGCACAGTAGACGTGAGGAGGAGTATTCGGACGGTGAAGGGTACAGTACCCCGGTACAGCGTCCAACTGGGGATACTATCAAGTATGTGGAGAAGGAGTCAGATAGACCGGCCAGGAATACGCGGAGTAGGGCCGCGAAGGTTGAAACGGCAGTGAGGAAAATCTCGGTCAGCCGTAGTCCGTCGTTGACTGATTCGGAGAGCTCGGACGAATCAATAGCGTCAGAAGCTGAACTCCCCACTACAAGTTCTGCAAAGAGGGGACGAGGAAGGCCTCCCACTACGGGGGAATACATTGGTTGGGGGAAAGCCCTTAAGGAGAGGGAGCGGCGTAGGCTCGATATTGCCGAAGATATCTCGGCACGTGAGATCGAGGACCTAGCCCGCTCCTTCACTGGTGGAGATGGCGGCCGCAAGATCCCGGAAAGGCTGAGGGCCGACGTGAGTGATCCCTCCAACCCCGGTCTCATCGATATGGGTAGAGAAGGCGTCAGATTGTTCGAGGCCATGCTGTCAAAGTCCTCGAACATCAAAGGAAGTGTCAAAGGGGAGATGAAGCGAGCTTGCGCCATGATGGGCGAACTGGTAAGCAAAATCGGTACCCTCACGGTGACGGACGAAGCGCAGAGGCAATATAAAGAGAAGGAGGCGCTTAAGGAGGAGCTAGGAGCGCTTCGCCTGCGCTTCGAAAAGGTAGAGAGGGAATTGGAAGAGAACAAGCGTAAGCTGCTCCGCTTTGAAATTGCGGCAGCTGATACGGCGGAGACACCTGCGACCCAACAGGAGTTAGAGAAGCGGCTCGATGAGCGAGACGCGAAGCTTCTGTTGGCTATGCGAGGAATGCTGGAGGAGATGCGACCAGCGCCTGAAGCACCAGCGCCTACGGTTCCAGCCAAGCCCACGCCTACGCCGGTCCCGAAGGCAAGCGAGCGCGCAACGCATTCCGCGGTCAATGTTGCGGCTGCTAGCACAAAGCAGAAGAAAGCGGCCTCAGCAGTGCCAGCGTCAATCTTGGCCGAAACCCATAGCGGCGAGAAAGAGAGCTGGAGCACGGTAGTGGGCCGCAAAAAACTTATGAAGCAGAAGCGGGAGCAGGCGAAGTCCACTTCAGCACCAAAGGGCACCGCTAGCAAGGGCGCCCCGATGGAGGCAAAAAGGCCGAAGAAAGACAAACCGGTCCGGCTGAGGGAGAAAAAGGCCCCGGCTGTCGTGATCGACATCCTCAAGTCGGAGAAGGAGCGTGATGGTGGGCTCACTCTGGTCGAAGTAATGAAGGTGGCGCGGGAAAAGGTAGACCTGAGGAAGCTGGGCATTCCGACCCTTTCATTAAAACGCTCGTATGCGGGGGCGGTAATTTTGGAGCTCCCAAAAGAGGTCGGTGTCGAGGGCGCTCAAAAACTAGAACACAGCCTGAAGGAGAATCTGCCGGCGCTGGTCAGGGTGACGCGGCCGGTCAGGAAGGCCGAGATTCGGGTTGTTGGTTTAGACCTCTCAGTCACACACGAGGAGCTGGCAAATGCGGCTGCCGAGTTCTGTGGTCTGTCGGCGGATGAACTCTTGATCGGGAATCTTCGGTCTGGAAAAGACGGCATGCTGACGGCGCTCATCAGGTGCCCAGTGACTGCCGCTAAGAAGCTCGTGGAGGGAAGAAGACTCCTGGTAGGATGGAGCGCGGCGAAGGTAGTCGCCCTTGCGCCTCGGCCAATGCGGTGCTTCAGCTGCCTGGAGCTGGGTCACACCAGAGAGATGTGTGTTAGCAAGGTAGACCGAAGCACGCAATGCTTCCGCTGCGGAGAAACGGGCCATTACTCAAACGCCTGTAGTGCAAAGCCCAGGTGCACGGTTTGTGCTGCTTTGGAGCTGCCCTCGGGGCATGTTATGTGCGGCAAGCTCTGCCGCCCCAAGCCAAAGCAGCAGAAGACGAAGTAGCCACGTCGGGGCTTTTGTCCGGTAGCGGGCTGCGTCGGGGTATCTGCCCGGCAGTCGAGGGTCGCGTTGGGGTATTTGCCCGGCGACCCGGCTTCTCCGACAGGGCAATGATGGCGATACCTTTCGGGGTGTTGCCTGAGCTCAGGGCCACGCGGGTGACGGGACGGGGGTCCTTGGTCATGGAGGCAGTTACCCGCATTGCACGGCTCGTCGGCAGTCGCTCCCGTGGCACGGAGCGGCTGGTCCCCCTCCAGGGACAAGCCAGTTGGGGCCGAAAGGCCACGCCGCGTCGGAAGCTGGTGCATACACGAGAGCCCGGCTTCCGAACTATCGCGGCGGAGGAGTAGCCCCCGGGGGGTTTAGCGGGTTCGAGCCCCGCATAACCAGGTCTTCCCCCGAAGCCTGGTATGGGTCGGCCATTACCCCGGGTCAAAAAAAAAAAAAAAAAAAAAAAAAAAAAAAAAAAAAAAAAAAAAAAAAAAAAGGTTGGGGTGCCTGGGGGAGTCCGGTGTGCGTCACGGTCGCGGCATACACGATTTCATATCGTTCCGCAGTTTTTTAATTTTCTTCCTGGTAAATCCAAAGTGTTTCCCATAGTGTGGCATATTGCCAGATGCGCGCTGGCGAGGGCTACATGATAGTTTTTAGTTGGTGACAATCGGCCCTGTGTTGGGAAAGTTATCAGTGAAATTGTGACGAAAAATTCTGTGTACCGGAGTGAAAGTTACGTTACGTCCAAGAAAAGATCACATATTGTTATAGTGTAATACATTGTCGGATGCGGAATTCTTTGTCCTACACAGTGGTGTTTGTTGCAGTGAAATCGGTGCAATAAATCGCGAGTTACTAGTGCAAAAGTGCAGCGCGGCCGCAGTTTTGACCTTTGAGGTCAAACGCCAGCTCAGAACGATCTGTGACCCCCCACTTTTTATGTATTGTGGGGTGCGTCTCGATCCTGTCTACAGGCTCCTGGCGGGGAAATATTTTTCCGGTCCACTGTTCCCGAGATATCCTGGATAAACTCCGGGAATCCTCCACGTGCTCAGTGACCCTGACCTCTGGGGGTCATACCTCACCTTCCACCTTGTGCGCTGCAGCATCACGATCCTAAGGACACTTCAATCACGGAAATCGGACTCTTACTTTAGGTATTACTTAGTATTTTATATTTAATTTTGTTTGTTTACGTTTTTCATTCATAAGTTAGTAATTCAACGCTTTCACTAATCTGCACTAATCTTATATGATTAAAAAGAAAATTTCTTCAGCTTCATTTTGATAGCGGTTGCAAGGTTGTAGGTGCAATATTTAGGGCGCAGGCCCGCCGCATTCCAATCTATTGCGCGTCAAATTGTACATAGGAATGCGCCGGGTTTGTAATTGATAAGCTATCGCCGACCGCGCGGCGCCGCTGAGAAATAGCGCGAGGAAACGATAGCGGGTTCAGGTCCGGTGCCATTTATTAGTACATATCTATATATTAAAAAAATATATATATAAATATTAAGGTATCTATTATTATATCCCTTACAGACGGAGTTGTCATAATATTGTTATATTATATATAATAATCTATTAATAACTTTGTCTGTTTAAATATATATCTTATATAGTTGAATTTTATCATCTTCGTATTGCTGTTATATTATATATCAACTATCTATATTATTATTTAGTTTATAATTATATAATTAAATATTTATATATCACATTTCCACAGGTTATTCTACTATTTTCAGTATAGGATCCGGTAGATATAATATTTATATTAATATCTCAACCTATACATTTAGCCTACTTAATACACTTATTTATAGATATATATTATATATAGTATATTATTATTATAGTAAGCGCTGGCCTTTTCCCCTACTACTTGTTGGCATCTATTAAGTGCAGCCTATGACCCATTTGTATAATAGGACGTGAATAAATACCTAATAATATACACATATTTATATATTGTTTATCATTGTTTGTGTCCCGGCCGCCGCCGCCGCGCCGGTACTTTTCCACTCATCCGAGCGATACCGCGCTCGCTTGGTGGAAACGGAGTGTTGGTTCGGTGCCCGGTTGCATATATTATGTTCTATGGTTATATGTTTGATTATATATTATTTTTCTTATTTTTAGCCTATATTATAGTTCCTTAAAATAGATTATTATTGTAAAGTTAGCGGTGTGATTTAATATGTCTATATGTATATTGTAATTCTACTAGATATTCTATATATCTAAGTATATTACTAGTATATTTTAATATCATATTATACTTATTCTATAGTATTTACTGTCCTGCCTAGTTAATTAAACACGTATTGTTGAACGTAAACAGACATTTTCTTCATCAATACTGATTAGCTATAGCTCATAGGTATAAGATAATAGGTACTAGTATCGTGCGGCAACAATGCGTAAGCGGTGAGTTGTCACATCCTCTTTCTCCTTCGTTTGGTCATTACTTGTCTCACTCGGCGCGCCGGTATTTTGCTCGGAGGCCGAAACACAGACACAGCGCTGGTCTGTGTTGAAATCCGAGTGCGGGTTCGGTGCCGGGCGGCACATAGGCGTCGATTTGTTTTGTAGTGAACGTATATTGCAATCATACCCAGGTATCTTCCCCTACTGTTATTTTATTCATTCTAGTTTCTCCGTCTTTCTGGTATTTTTATATTTAAAATGGTATATATTAGTTTATAAAAACCTAGTTTATTGCCTTATTTAACTCCCTGAGGTACATATTGTGTTACAACATTGCATTTAATATTGATCTACGTACATTTATGTATCTATTTTGAAGTACTAGTAGGTATATCTAATTAACGTATTCGTATGTAGTATATTTCATCTCCTTATTTATTGTCAACAACGTTAGTCAATGTTATATGATTATCGTATATTAGTGTGTGTCAGATCGTGCGGATGCATAGTGTTGTTGCTGCTGTTCGTACAGTGCGGTATTAGGTATCAATGTGTGTATTTTGATAGATAGCTTACCTCATTTCCAGGTACCTATTTTGTTCAATTACCGTACGGTACTACGTTTTTGGGACTATTAAACAGGTTTATTGACCGGTTTAACTTTATTTTTAGGATAGCTTAATTCTTAGTCTAGTTTAGTGTGACAAAGGGCGAAACTATGTTTCGGACCCCGCGTAAGGGTGAAAGGGCGAGTGGGAGTGAGCCAACTGACCCGGCGCCTGAGAAGGGATGGCTGGACGAGATGCGGGACCTCTGGGGGGAAGTCACCTTCCAGATGGGCCTCGTAGGGAACATTAGGCGAGATATA
This sequence comes from Parapoynx stratiotata, assembly GCA_910589355.1. Taxonomy (NCBI): domain Eukaryota; kingdom Metazoa; phylum Arthropoda; class Insecta; order Lepidoptera; family Crambidae; genus Parapoynx; species Parapoynx stratiotata. The sequence continues at coordinate 15,406,012 of OU342476.1, forward strand.
AGGGATAGAGTGAAGGATGCGTCGGCCAGGGCGGTGGAACTGATAGATGAGTATGGGAATATGGAATGCGATAGGGAAAGATGCGAGATGATCGAGAGGAAATGTTAGAGTAGAAGCAAACGTGTGAAGCACCTGGAGGAGAAACTGGCCGCGATGACAGAGGATAGGGATACCGGGAAAGACGTCCTCATAAAGACCATCAATCTGCTGGAGAAAGAGAAGGAAAGGCGAAGGAAGCTAGAAGATCAGCTCTCCGTAGAAGTGGAAAAGAACTACGGAGGCGCCGAAGGCGTGGTCAACCAGGTGATGGGCGAGATAAAGGAAGGATGGATGAAGGAGATGCGCGAGGGAATGAGAGAGCTGAAAGAGTGCATCGAATGCGAGAGGAGCGAGAGGAAAACGTACGCGGAGGTGGCGACGTCCCCGATGCGCGCCGGGGCCGCGGCCGCCGTCGCGACGACGCCGACGACGGCGGAGACGACGGCGACGACGCCGACGACGCCGCGCGGCGCGCAGCAGCTGCACTCGCTGCTCGTGGCGTCCGGCGACGGCGGCGACTCCAGCGACGCCGTGATCCGCAAGCTGCGCGCCGCGCTGCGCCCGCGCGAGACCGGCCTGCGCGTCGACCGCGTGCGGCGCGCGCGCGGCGGCAAGGCGGTGCTGAGCTGCGGCGACGCGGGGGACCTGCTGCGCGTCAAGGAGGCGCTCGACCGCAGCGACGGGCTCGAGGCGGAGGTGATGCGCAACCGCGACCCGCTCGTGGTGCTGCGCGGCGTCCACGCCGACTGCTCCGACGACGACGTGCTCGCGGCGCTGCGCACGCAGAACGCCGACGTGGTGCGCGGGCTGGCCGACGACGACGTGCGCGCGCGCGTCAAGTACCGGCGCGCGGCGCGCGGCGGGCGCGCGCAGCATGTGGTGCTGCAGGTGGCGCCGGCGCTGTGGGCGCGGCTGACGGGCGCGGGCGCAGTGCACGTGGACCTGCGGCGCGTGGCGGCGCTGGACCAGTCGCCGCTGGTGCAGTGCTCGCGCTGCCTGCAGTACGGGCACACGCGGCGGCTGTGCGCCGAGGCCGCGGACGTGTGCGGGCACTGCGCGGGCCCGCACGTGCGGCGCGCGTGCCCCGCGTGGGCGCGCGCGCTGCCGCCGACGTGCAAGAACTGCGCGCGCCGCGGCGCCGCCGACGCGCAGCACGACGCCTTCCACGCCGCCTGCCCCGTGCGCGTGCGCGCCGACGCCCGGGCGAGGCAGCGGGTGGCCTACGACGCCCGCCGGCTGCCCGCGGCGCTCGCGGCGCTGGCTCCCGAGGCGCGAGAGGCGCCGACGGCTCCCGAGGCGCGACAGGCGCCGACAGCTCAAGAGGCGCGACAGGCGCCGACAGCTCAAGAGGCGCACGAGACGCCGACAGCCCAAGAGGCGCACGAGGCGCCCCCAGCAACCGCGGCGCGTGATGCGCCCCCAGCAACCGCGGCGCGTGATGCGCCCCCAGCAACCGCGGCGCGTGATGCGCCCCCAGCAACCGCGGCGCGTGATGCGCCCCCAGCAACCGCGGCGCGTGATGCGCCCCCAGCAACCGCGGCGCGTGATGCGCCCCCAGCAACCGCGGCGCGTGATGCGCCCCCAGCAACCGCGGCGCGTGATGCGCCCCCAGCAACCGCGGCGCGTGATGCGCCCCCAGCAACCGCGGCGCGTGATGCGCCCCCAGCAACCGCGGCGCGTGATGCGCCCCCAGCAACCGCGGCGCGTGATGCGCCCCCAGCAACCGCGGCGCGTGATGCGCCCCCAGCACCGGCAGTGTGCGCGGCGCCGCCGCAGCAGCAACGCTCGCGGCGGCGCGCGCCGCACGAGGAAGCGGCCAAGCCGCAGAGGTCAGCAAAATAAGATGCCAGTTATTTATAACCTTAGTTATAATCAAACTGACACGAACGCATAGACACTCTCACGAGCGGGTATATATTTCCTATATCTTTATAGTACTTTATCTAATCCCTATATTAAATCCCTTTGCACTATATTATGGTATTCTGTATTATCCTATAATATTTACAATTTTCTATATATTAATAAGCATCTATGTATTTTATTGCTTCTATATAATATTATTATCGAATCGCCTGATACCTAAGTAAACCGGACCTCGCAATTGTTTCCTAGCTAGCTATTATAATATAAGCAATGAAAGTTTATAAGTTTAAGCACTCTGCCTGTAAATATTAATTATAATGATTAGCGAAGTAGTTTGTTAGTTATGTAAGCAATTAAATTAAATGTTAGCTGTAGGTTAAATCATAGTAGTTATAGCTACAAATACATTATTATACTCTAGATACGCCCAATTAAATTTAAGTTAGTAAAATAGCATAGTTAAGTAGCATAGAATTAAGAAACAGCATATCGCGCGATATGATATATATAATCTCAACTAATAATAATAGCACCTTATTTTATTTAAATTCATATAAGTAATTAATTGTTTTAATGTATAATATAACTAGTATTGTTTAATGATGTTCTTGTATGTGTTGGGAAATAGTTTTGGATATGTTTTCTGTAGGTGGTGGGCTACAAATTAATTAAAAAGAAAGAAAAACAAATAATAAAAATATATTAAAATTAAAAACAAATATAAAAAAAAAAAAAAAAAAAAAAAAAAAAGAAAAGAAAAAGAAAAAAGAAGAAAGGAAAAAGAAAAAAAGAGAATTGTTTACTATTATGCATTGCCGTAAGCTATTGTAAATAAATAAATAATTAGAGGGTATAACATGTTTGCACTACTAAGCCATATTTATCTTTTATTAGTTTTAGTTTTTTATTGCATTTTATGTCTTTCCACGCAAATATTACTTGCCTTTGTGTTTGTCCTGTGTGTTTCAGCTGTAGTCGGAAGTAATGTTTTTCTCATTACTTCCGACTGCACTGATAGCGATGAAATGCCACGTCGGGGCTTCTGTCCGGTGGCGTGCCGCGTCGGGGCATTTGTCCGGCGGCGGAGAGTTGCTGCGTCTGGGCCGACGCCCGGCAGCGAAGGAGGATGTCGCCACGCACGGGCGCGAGCCTGGTGGCGGCCGCGACGGGGCCTTGCCCGGCGGCGGAGAGCAGCGGCGGGACTCTTGTCTGGCAGCCGCAGGTAGGGAGTGTGCCACGTCGAGCGCTTGCTCGGCGGCAGCCGCGTCGGGATGTTCGTCCGGCGGCGGAGGAACGGTCACGTCGGGGCGCTTGCCCGGTGACGGGCCGCGTCGGGGCCTTTGTCCGGCGGCGGTAGTAGAAGTCACGGCGGGGCGTTTGCCCGGTGACTGGCCGCGACGGGGCGTTTGCCCGGCGGCGGATGAAGAGGTCATGTCGGGGCGTTTGCCCGGTGACCGAGCTTCCGACAGGGCGATGACGGTGGTTCCCTTTGGGGTATTACCGGAGCTCAGGGCCACGCGGGTGACGGGACTGGGGTCCTTGGTATGGAGGCAGTCACCCGCATTGCACGGCTCGTCGGCAGTCACTTCCTAGCAAGGAGTCGACTGGTCCCCCTCCAGGGACAGGCTGGCTGAGGGCCGAAAGGCCTGGTCGCGTCTGGCATCGGTGCCTACTTGAGATCCCGGTGCCGGTATATGCGCGGAGGAGGAATTGCTCCCGGGGGGTTTAGTGGGTTCGAGCCCCACATCACCCTTCCTTCCCCAGAAGGTCGGGTATGGGTTGGCCATTACCCCGGGTAAAAAAAAAAAAAAAAAAAAGGTTGGGGTGCCTGGTCAGATAGCCTCCTCGTGGCGCACCCTGGGCAACCGCCGCTGACCACTGGATTGGATTTCCCCCAAATCAGTGGTCAGCGGAGGGCAAATGGTCTGACGTGGTTGAGGCGGCGGAGACCACACCCAGATGGTCCGCCGCCGGGCTTCAGTGCCCGTTGATAGAGAGGGGCTTCAGTGCCCGGGTAAGATAGACACAAAAAAAAAATGGACGCGCCAAGCAAAATTACACGTCCCCGGGAGGGTCTCCGTGAGGAGGAATCCCTCACCGGCCCTGCGGGGGAGTCGGAGGCCAAGCGAATGCGCTTGGCACCCGAATCTTCCGCTGAGTCGGTCTGCCCCTTGTATACGGGGGGGGCAACTTTGCGCAACCAGAGTGGTGAAGCGGATGTTCCGGCTGATGCCGACGAGCCTGCTAAGGAGTGGAAGGAATTAAGGTTCACCCGGCACTGGTTGGACCCAGATTTGGAGGTGCTCAGTGATCTTGCCGCTGGCGTTGGAGAGGTAGTGGGGGATTTCTGGGTACAAAACGACGATGCCATCGGCAACAAAGTGGGCGAGCTCCGTCACCAAATTAGGGTGATTGATAACCGGGCCAAAAATTTCTACGAGGCCGTGGCGGGGGAAATACAAAGGCTCCTGAAACGGGAGGGGAAGTTTCAGGGAGAAATCAAGGCCCTCAAGGCTCAATCGAAGGCGCGTGAGATTGAGCTATTGGAAGAGACTGTGGCTCTTAAGGCCGCAATCACGGAGTTGGAGGAGGCTTCAGCCACCAAGGCTGATTTCGCCCGATTGGAGAGCCGAGTGGTGGGTGAACTGGGCCGCGTAGTAAAGGAGCTCGGGAAGCAGCCGACCCCGTCGCTGGACCCAGTAGCTGCGCCGCGTTCATACGCGGATGCAGCTAAAAAGAAGACTCCGAGCGCGGCTCCCGCGCCGAAGGAATCGTCGAAAGCCAAGCCGAAGCCCAAGGCCAGGAAGGTGAAAGTCAGGGCGCCGGAAACGGCTGCCCTGACCATTAATATAGTGCCGGAGGCGGCCGCGCGGGGCGTGACTGTGGAGGAGGTAATGGGGCGAGCGCAGGCGAGCTCACAATTGAAACCGGAGATGGCGGCCCAGCTGAGATGGACGAGGTCTGTCACTGGGGCCACCATGTGCCTCGTTTCGGGGCCTCAGAGGGAGGAATGGGCCAGTGAGATCGCCCACAAAATCGAGGCGGCTGCCGAGGGGTCCGTCAGGATCGCTCGGCCTGAAAAGCGGACAGAGCTGGTGCTTTCGGGCCTGGCCAACGCGACGACCGGCGCCGACATCGCTGCTGCGATGAGCGCGGCGGGTGGATGCCCGCTAGAGACCATAAAGGTGGGGAATATCCGTCCCACCGGCTCTGGGGGCCTTCGGGCCTGGACCAGCTGCCCTAGCGGTGCAGCCAAAAAACTGGCGGAGGATGGCCGACTCCAGATCGGTTGGGCGGCGGCGTTCGTGCGGGTTTTGCCCCCGCGCGACGTCCGCTGTTTTAAGTGCCTGGAGTCGGGGCACGTAAGGGTGACGTGCACCTCGGTGGTCGACCGCACCGAGGTGTGCTATCGCTGCGGAGGCACCGGCCATAGGGCGGCGGAGTGCAGAGAGAAGGCCCACTGCCCTCTCTGCGCTGAAGCGGGGCGAGAGGCCAGCCATCGGCTGGGTGAGAGGAGGTGCGGCGCCCCACGGCGCCGCGTGAGGGCGGCCCCAATCGGCGGGCACAAGTGTGACCCCCCGCAGGCTGAGCCCATGGACGCCCAATCGGGCGCCGGGGGGCCTGGCGGTGGGGAGGCACAAGGCGCCGCTAGGGTTGCGCCTGTCGGCGCAGGGAAGGAGACGGCCAGGAGAGCTGGCGCGTCGGCGGATGGCCGACAGGAGTCGGCGGCCCGGACATAGTCACGTCCGGGCACTTTAAACAGCCCTTTTCAGGGCTAGCGGACCCTCAGACGGGGGGTCGTGGGATGGCCGGCCTGCTAGGCCGGCGGGGGCACTTGTGCCCTTCAGGGTGGCGCCGGGCCTCAGTGCCTGCTTCTCTTGCGGAGAAGCAGTTGGCTGAGGCTCGGCCTTGGCGTTTGCTGCAGGTCTTTTCCCGCAGTCTCGCCGAGTGGTGGGATGACACCCCCTCCATGGCTGGAGGGTGTCGTCGTGGTGTGGCATGCTGCCGCGGACCGTACCGCTCTTTACACGGTGCGGCCCGCGGCGGCGTCCCACTCGTGGGCCGTTTCGCCCAGGAAGGGCTCTCCGTGGGGGAGCAAAGGCTGGGGGGTCCCCAGTAGCAATATTTGACCCTGGGGCCCCCCTGTCATGCCAGATGGCGGCCATCGCTGGGGTTTTAGTGGGTAGGCCTTCCCCTTCTGGGAAGGAGAGCCCCACATAACCACCGGGAACTCACGCACCCGGTGGTATGCAATTTAATGCATTTCCCCGGCGTGAACAAAAAAAAAAAAAAAAAAAAAAAGGTTAGGTTAGGTTAGGTTCCGTGTGCGGGGCTAGTACCGCCATCGGACGCGTCCCCGGGCTGCGGATAGGGGAATGCCTCCTTAGGGGGGTAGCGGCTTCGGCCGTCGCGGACAGCCACTAGCAACGGTGTGATTGCCTGCCCTTTTCAGGGCGGGCATTGCACAGTCACACCATCCCGTAAGTCTGCCTTCAGGAGACCCGGGGGCCGGACGTGTGGAGCTCGCTCTGCATGTCTGGTCGCGAGGACATAACCTCTATAAAACAACGTGTTGTAGGTTTTCTGTGAAAGCAGAATGCTTCGTATGCAACGCAGGTTTGTGTTGCACTACGACGATGACACGTTATGTGGTAGCTTGCCCTTTTCAGGGCGGGCATTGCACAACCACATAAGACCGTAAGTCCGCTCTCTATGGCGGGCCCGGGGGCCAGGTGTGTGGAGCTTGCTCTGCGCGTCTGGCCACGAGGAAGAAAACCTCTATAAAAATTGACCGTAGCTAACGGGCTTTTGGTGTATCGATACCCAGCCATACGCGTCCCCCGGAGTGAGGTAGTTCGCCGGCTAGGTCGGGGCGTTACGTGGCCTCTGGGGTACCGATCCACATTAGACCGTAAGGGGTGGAATGAGGCACTTTTAAGTGCACGACTTCCACCTTGTTAGGGTAGGGTGCACCCGAGTCGCTGAGGCTAGGTCTCCGACCGATGATGTCTATCGCGCCTCGGAGGTCTCGACTGTTGACATCGCGCGAACGGAGCCCTTGTCCGTCTGCGCTTTGTTAGATTGGCGATATTGGTGGAGGCGCTGCCGAGTTGCTAGTGCCGACACCTCAACAGTCGGGGCTATTCAGCTGAAAGTGGATGAAACTCGCCCGTCCGCCGGTAAGCACTTCTGGGTGGGTCTGTCTTTCTTAAGACGAACTTCACCTCGCCACTGTCTCTCAGTGGGGGCTAGGGCCTTCCCTATGATGCCCAGTTAGGTAGGGACCGTCTGGGTACAATTGCATACGGATGTCACGTGGCAGGTTAGGTTAGCCTCCTTCATGCGGATGCAGTTGTACTCGCTCGTTCGGAATTGGGCCGGGATGTCATGGTTTGTTCTGTCATGCCATGCCATACCACGCCTAATATCGTGCGGGCTAGGGAGGCTCCCTCTCTAGGACATCTCACAACCGTAAGCCCGCCTTCAGGGGGCCCGGGGGCTGGATGTGCGGAGCTTGCTCTGCGAGTCTGGCCGCGAGGAAAAAAACCTCTATAAAAATAGAGCGTGTTGGGAGCGTTCTGTGTATATACCGTTACGCTATATACAGGAAATGCCTCGCGTGCAGTACAGTATTGTGCTGCATGACGACGATGACACGTCTTTCTGCGGTGCAACTTGCCCGTCTGAGGGCGAGCTGCATTGCCCCCCCAGACCGTAAGTCCGCCATCGGTGGACCCGGGGACCGGCGCGTGGAGCTCGCTCTGTGCGTTGGCCGTGAGGAAGAAAAGCCTCTATAAAAAATTGACCGTATTAATGGGTCTTTGGTGTATCGATACCCAGTCATACGCGTCTCCCGGAGTCGAGGTAGTTCGCCGGCTAGGTCGGGGCGTTACGTGGCCTCTGGGGTACCGATCCACATCGGCTCATATGGGGCGGAAATAGGCACTTTTAGTGCACGACGTCTGCCTTGTTAGGTTAGGGCAACCTGAGCCGCTGAGACTAGGTCTCCGACCGATGATGTCTATCGCGCCTCGGAGGTCTCGACTGCTGACATCGCGCGAACGGAGCTCGCTCCGAGTTGCGCTTTGTGAGATTGGCGATATTGGTGGAGGTGCTGCCGAGTTGCTAGTGCCGACACCTCAGCAGCCGAGACTATTCAGCTGAAAGTGGATGAAACTCGCCCGTCCGCCGGTAAGCACTTATGGGTGGGTTTGTCTTTCTCAAGACAAGCCTCACCCCACCGCTGTCTCTCAGTGGGGGCTAGGGCCTTCCCTATGATGCCCAGTTAGGAAACGGGTGCGGGATGGTAGTCTCCCTGCAGAGCACCCCGGGAGGGGGGTAATGCAAAGATGCCGCATTGCCTTCCTGCCAACTACCAACGTCTGGGTACGATCCTGTATGCGGATGTCACGTTGCAGTTTAGGTTAGCCTCCTTCATGCGCATGCAGGTGTACTCATCCGCCCGAAATCGACCAGGATGCCGTGGAATGCTCGTCATACCATGTCGTCATGCAAGGTCACATCTCGTGCGGATTAGAGAGTTGATAAAAGAAAAAAATGCCTCTCTAGGACTGCTCCGAGGTTCTGCTGTGGACTAGGCCTATATTTGCTCGATGTCTGCGAGAGCCTTAAGAGCATGCTGATTCTGCGTGTTGGGCTATGTCGGGTGTCAGAAGAAAGTCGTGGTTAGGACGGTAGGAGGCTCACTGGCGCCCGGGATGGGAACTTGATGCGCGGGATCAGTAGGCTGCGTCGGTCTGGGGAGTTCGAGATGGCCCTTCTACCTTTGCCTTGGAATCTGCTCCCGCTTTTCGGGGTAGGAGGGATTAGGTCGCGAACTCTTCAGACGGACAACTCGTCCGCCCAAACCGATTTCTGGCTAGGCTTCGGCCAATTATGTCAGCGGGGAGGAGGCCCGATTGTTGCGACTTTTCTGTTGAACCGGGTTCGCCCGTAGTAAACATTTTGGTGGAGTGGCGAAGGTGCTTGCACTGGAGCCTTGTAGCAATCGGGCTTGAACGTTTGTCGAATCAAGGTGGTTGTTGAGTCACAGCCTTGTAGTAGACACCAGAGGTTAGAAGATAGGCTAGGGGGGGGGTGACGGTCTAGGCAGAGGGCCCATAATGACTGTTGCTCCTTCCTTCAGCTTATTTGAGGCTTATGCGTCCGTTTGGGGTGCCTGGTCAGACAGCCTCCTCGTGGCGCACCCTGGGCAACTTACGCTGACCACTGGATTGGATTTCCCCCAAACCAGTGGTCAGCGGAAGGCTAATGGTCTGACGTGTTTGAGGCGGCGGAGACCACATCCAGATGGTCCGCTGCCGGGCTTCAGTGCCCGTCGATAGGGAACAGGCTTCAGTGCCAGGTCTGAGGGGCTACTCTCAACACGCTCCGTTCTGGCGGAGTGCATTTTGTTGAGATGTGGCCGCGCGGCGTGTCTTCCGAACTCCGGGGGCACGTCGGGCAACCCGTTACCCCACTGAGGGGCCGGGGACCGGCGGGGCATTTGCCCGGGTTGAGAGGAGACAACCTCAATAAAAAATCTTGGAGGGGGCGTTTTCGCCCTGTGGCGCCTGCGCCTTTGGTGTGTGTGGCCCCTATTGGGGGGCCAGTGGACTTTTTGGTCGGTGGATGGCGGCCTTGGGCCGCGTGCTCGCCCCTGCAGACGAGCGTGGGAGAAAGGCGCGGCGGGAACCCCGTATGACGGGGCCCCGTCGGGCAACCTGTTTCCCTCATTGAGAGGACCAGGGGACTGGGCCACTGAGGTTCAGTCCGAGAGGAGTAAACCTCAATAAAAATCCCCAAGCCCAAGTTCCGGAGTGCGGCGATGGGCTGAGTGGCCGGTGGGAGTCCGGTCCCTAGCACGGTGGTTAGGAGAGACACGGGAGCCGTTACCCGGTAAAAAACGAATGAAAAAAATGGATAAGCAGATTCCGGAACTTATACCCCAGGGTGGTACCGCTGATAGCGGAGAATCCACCTCGTCGGCTTCGGCCGGCGGCAGGCCCCGCGTATCTGGGGGGGGCCAGAACTGCTTCGCGCCAGTCGGCGCTTCCAGGCCATACGATCCCGTTGGCCACGGGCGCTCGCCGTCCCCTGCTGGGGCGGTCAGTGTGAAATGTACTACCAGCAGAACAGCGAGCCTGGAGGGGCCGCGTGTCAAGGAGGGAACGGAGTCCCGTCCTCCTGGGCAGAAGGTGGTGGAGGCTGGAGCCGTCGGTGTTTCCGACTCCGACTCGGCCGCAAAGAAGGAGGGTCTTTACCTGAAGTTCAGGCCAATCAGGCAGACCCGTTCGCAGTCGAACTCGACCTCGAGTTTGTGGAGGTCGGGCGACTTCTCAGCGGACGACTCGGTGCTTGGGTCGGGAGAAGACTCGGTGGTTGGCTCGCGGACGAGCGTGTGGTCTGCGACAGACTCCGTTGGGTCTCAGTTGGGCCCGAGCCAAGGGCGTAGAAAGCGCCTCCGGAGGGAGGAGTTTATGAAAAACCCTCCCATTCTGGCGCCCCCAAAGGTGCCGAAGTTGAAGGGAGGCAAGCGGGGAGGTAAAAGCGCTGGGGCCCCTAAACAGCACCAGGTGGCGGCCTCAATGGACGCTGACGATGGGGCGGATTCCGGCGATGAGGTCGTCGGCAGGAGTGCCTCAGCTGGAGAGTCCCCCGAAGAGGTGCTCAAGGCGGCTGAGCGAGAGCGTGCAGCTGTCCTCGACACAGTCAGGAAGTCGGGGAACCTCAAGGGGGGCTGTGCCAGAGACATCAAGGCCGGTACCGAAAGGCTTTTCGGCTTGGTGATGTCCCTGGCAAAAAAGGAGGAGGCAGAGGTGGTCCGGAAGCTGCGGGCCGACAACAAGCGGCTCCAGAGGCAGATGGCAAACCTGAGTGCCGAGGTCGAGGCCGTGAGGAGGGCCTTCTCGGAGTCCGGGGAGAGCCGCCGTAAGGCACCGTCGGCTCCGGTGGTGGTGGAGTCCCCCGTGAGTTCCGGCGGGGAAATTGTGGAGCTCCTGAGGGCCGAGGTGGCGGAGGCGAGGGCGGAGATGGTCGCTCAGTCTGCGCGATTCGCCAATATGCTCCGGGCCCAGATAGAGGGCCTGGAGGTGGACGGCCGCCTCGTTCCTGCGCCGGAGAGACCTCGGCGCCCTCCGTTGGCGGCCGATAGGAGAAAGGCGACCAGCCCACCCAGGGCAGCAACGGCCACCTTAACCCCCCCCGCGAATCCGCCCAAACAGCCCAAGGGCAAGGGCAAGGGCAAGGGAGTGGGGAAGGAAACGAAGGCTGGGTCTTCGTCTTCTGGGGCCGCGGGGGCTTCTTCCTCCTCTGCGAAGACCCCGGTGCAGCCTTCCCCTCCCTCGAGGGTGGAAGGGCAAGACGTGGCCGTGGCCTCTACGTCCAAGGGGCCAATGGACGAGGAGGGTGAGTGGGTGCAGGTGGCAAAGAAGCCGAAGAAGCCCAAGCCGAAACCCCAGGCCCCTACCCCCGCCAAGCCGAAGCAAGGGCCTAGCGGGGGAGAGAAGAAGAAGAAAAAGAGGGCGGCCAAGGGCCCCAATGGGGGGCCCAGGATACCGAAGCCACCGAAGACACTGGCGGTGGTGGTGTCCCTCAGCCCGGAGGCGGAGGCGGAGGGCGTCACATACAAGGACGTTCTCTCCAAGGCGAAGGGGGCAGTGGACTTGGCGGAGCTGGGGATAGGGCCCGCCAGGTACAGACCGGCGCAAACGGGGGCTCGCATTTTCGAGCTCCCGGCGGGGACTTCTGCAGCCCAGGCCGACTCCTTTGCGGCCAAGGTGGGCGAGGTCCTGGGCCAATCGGCCAGGGTCACTCGCCCCGTCAGAACTGCCGAGGTGAGGGTGTCCGGGCTGGACGACACCACGTCGCCTGAGGAGGTGCAGGACTCCTTGGCCCGGAAGGCTGGTTGCCCCCCCATAAATATCAAGGTGGGGGCCATAACATTCGGCCGAGGTAGAGGGGGCACAACGTTCGCCACACTCCCTCTGGAGGCGTTGGAGAAGGTGGTGGCCGGTGGCAAGCTCCATGTGGGCTGGTGTGCGGCGTCGGTCCGGCTGATGGAGCGGCGCCCAACGAGATGCCACCGGTGCCTGGCTCCCGGTCATCTGGGGGCCAGATGTCCCTCTGTCAAGGACCGCAGCGGACTTTGCTACCGCTGTGGAAAAGAGGGACACCTGGCAAGGGAATGTTCGGCCCCTCCGCACTGCGACATCTGTGCGGACGGGGGCCGTAAGTGTGGGCACCGCATGGCGGGGGATAAATGTAACCCCCCGCGGGTTAAGGGCCGCCTCCCTGGGGCAAGGCCACGAGAAGACCAAGGGGCCGCTGCCGGTGGTGCACGAGAGAGCACCACCGCCTCAGGGTCAGCAGCAACCCCGGCGACTACACCGATGGCGGTAAATAATGCCGCCTAGGTCGTCGGGGAAGATAGTGCAGATCAATGTCAACCACTCCGCCGGGGCACAGGACCTCTTGTGTCAGGTGGCGGCGGAGTGGGACATTGGTCTGGCACTGGTCGCCGAGCCGTACCGGATTCCTCCGTCCGACAAGTGGATGGGGGCTTCGGACGGTTCGGCGGCCATTGTGGTGTTTGGCGCGGGTCTCTCCCCCATTTTCGTTGAGAGAGGGGAGGGATATGTCGCGGCCCGGTGGGGAGAGGTAGTCGTGGTGTCTACCTACTTCTCACCGAACCGCAGTCGGGTGGAGTTCGAGGTGTTCCTGGCTGCGGTGGAAGGGGTTGTGCACCGCGCGGCTCCCCGTCAGGTGCTGGTGGCAGGAGACTTCAACGCCAAATCCACGGCGTGGGGGTCTCCCAGCACTGACGCTCGGGGTGGTGATCTGGAGTCCTGGGTTCTGTCCCTGGGGCTCCAGATACTCAATCGAGGTACCACCCCGACCTGCGCCCGTTGGCAGGGCACGTCCATCGTGGACGTGTCCTTTGCCACCCCACTGCTCGCGTCCTGGGTCAGGGACTGGCGAGTGGTGGAGGATGTGGAGTCTCTATCGGACCATCGTTACGTCCGATACGAGATCTCCACGGCATCCCCTGGGGCCCATTCTTCTTCGGGCCCCCGTGTGGGCAACTCACCGTTCAAACGGTGGGTGCTCTCACGCCTCCGCCGGGATGTGGCGGAGGAGGCTGCGATGGTGCGGGCAATGTACGTTCCGCCCGACACCATTGCGGGGGATGCCGACGGCATGGCGGATCTTCTTGCGGACGACATCAACGTCGTCTGCAATGCCGCCATGCCGAGGGCGCGGGCCTGCCCACGGAGCAGGGGGCAGGTATACTGGTGGACGCAGGAGCTCTCGGACCTGCGGTCCGCCAGTATGGGAGCCAGGCGCGCCTACTTACGGTGTCGTAGGCGCGCCAGGAGGACGCCCGGTGAGGAGGAGAGTCTCCGCCGGGCGTACAATGAGGCCCACAAGGCCCTGCGAACTGCCATCTGCAGGGCCAAGAGCGCCGCCTGGGATCGATTTCTGGGGATCCTAGACGGCGACCCCTGGGGGAGGCCGTACAGGACGGTGAGGGGGAAACTCGCTTCGGCGGCCCCCTCAACGTCCTGTATGGAGCCGGGACTGCTGCGAAGGGTGGTGGGGGCACTTTTTCCCAACCCCGGTCCCTTCGCACCCCCTAGGTCTGCCTCCGGTTCCGCCCCGGAGGCGTGGGCCGCTGGTCCCTCCGTGTCGGATAGGGAGTTTGACATGGTGAGGGACCGGCTCCGGAGCCGTAACAAAGCTCCGGGGCCTGACGGGGCCCATGCCAAGGTGATGGCGATCGCCTTGGGCCCCCTGGAGGACCGATTTCGCGCGGTGCTGGATGTGTGCATCGCGACGGGTCGCTTCCCCAGGCGCTGGAGGAGTGGGCGGCTCTGCCTGCTCCGAAAAGAGGGCCGCCCGGCGGACTCTCCAGCGGGCTATCGGCCGGTGGTGCTGCTCGACGAGTCCGGGAAGGCGTTTGAGAAAATCATCGCCTCCCGAATCGTCGGGCACATTGAGGGCACGGGACCGGACTTGGCAGACTGCCAGTACGGTTTCCGCACCGGCCGGTCCACGATGGACGCGATCGGCCACCTCAAAAGGTGGACTGAGGAGGCCAATGCCCGCGGGGAGGGGGTGGTCGCGGTGTCGCTAGACATCGCGAACGCCTTCAACACCATTCCCCACGAGTGCATTGAGGCGGCACTCACATTCCACCGAGTGCCCCTCTATCTCCGCACCTTGGTGGGGGACTACCTGCGTGACAGGTCAGTCCTCTACGAGGATGCGGAGCGTCGCGTCCAGGCGTGGACAGTGGCGGCGGGTGTGCCCCAGGGGTCCGTACTAGGCCCTCTATTATGGAACCTGGGGTACAACTGGGTCCTGCGTGGCTCGCTCTCGCCGCGGATGGAGGTCGTCTGCTATGCGGATGACACTCTGGTCGCGGCGGGGGCGAGGGAGTGGGAGGAGGCAGTCCACCTTGCGTCGGTCGGCACCTCCATGGTCGTCCGACGCATTCGCCTCCTGGGGCTGGAGGTGGCCCTCGACAAAACGAGGGCCATGGCGTTCCATGCCCCGAGACGCAGGACCCCACCGGGGCTCTGTGTCCGAGTCGAGGGGGTCCAGGTTCATGTCGAGAGACACATGAAGTATCTCGGCCTGACCCTGGATCCCCGTTGGAGTTTCGAGGAGCATTTTAGGCTCCTCGCTCCCCGGCTTTGCGCCGCCGCAGCCGGACTCGGACGGCTCCTCCCGAACGTGGGGGGGCCCGGAGCGAAGTGCCGTAGGCTTTATCACGGGGTGATAAGGTCTATGGCACTGTATGGAGCCCCGGTGTGGGCAGAGTGCCTCTCGCCCCGCACCCAGGCCCTCTTGAGAGGGCCACAGAGGATCATCGCGATCCGGGCCGTGCGGGCGTATCGCACGGTCAGCCACGGGGCTGCCTGCGTGTTGGCGGGCACGCTCCCGTGGCAGCTCGATGCCCTGGTTCTGTCCCAGGTGCATCGAAATCGGGTCGCGATGAGGGAGCGGGGCGAGCGACCCGCTCTGGAGGTGATAGAGCGGGTTCGCTCCCTGGCGCAGAGGGAGGCTCTGCGCACGTGGGAAGAGGCACTCGCCAACCCAGCCGCTGGCCACCGGACGATCGATGCGATCCGTCCGGTGTTGGAGGAGTGGGTAGGGAGCCAGCGGGGCACCCTCTCATACCGCCTGGTGCAGGTTTTGACCGGACATGGTTGTTTCGGTCACTACCTGCACCGCGTCGCCCGCCGGGAGGAGTCGCCGCGGTGTCACCACTGCGACTCTCCCGACGACACGGCCGAGCACACGCTTGTCGAGTGCCCGGCCTGGCGACGGGAGCGCCGCACTCTTGTTGCGGTGCTCGGCGGTGGCGCCCTCTCAATGCCAAGCATGGTGCGAGCCATGGTTGGTAGTGGGAGGGCATGGAGGGCTGCCGCCTCCTTCTGCGAAAGCGTTATGGCGCAGAAGGAGGCAGCGGAGAGGGAGCGGGAGGAGGATCCTCTAGCCGCTCCCCTCCGGCGTAGACGTAGGGGCCGGCGAAGACGGGTGGCTTAGACCCCCGACCTTCCGGCTCCTGGGTGGTCTGAGGGTGCGGCCTAGCCAGCCGTGCGCCTCCTCGGTGCCGAGTCCGGCATAGACCACACCGACGTCTGGGGATTACCTAGTACCCTAGCGTAATCCCCCTTAAGTGGCGCGTCGCCCGGCCCCCTGTGGGGTTAGGGCCAGCTCGGGGTCACTCTGGAGTAGGGGTGCACTGCGGTGCGCCGAACCCAGAGCGGCCTCACAAGGGCTTAGGAGGGTACCGGTGGGTTTTAGCGGGTAGTCTGGCGCTGTTTCCCGCGCCGGGAATCCCGCACTGGTTGCGCCCCTTGGCGGGGGCGTGACGCGTCCATAAATGGATTCCCCATCGTCATCAAAAAAAAAAAAAAGGTTAGGTTAGGTTAGGTTAGGTTATCGGTTGGGCGGCGGCGTTCGTGCGGGTTTTGCCCTCGCGCGACGTCCGCTGTTTTAAGTGCCTGGAGTCGGGGCACGTAAGGGTGACGTGCACCTCGGTGGTCGACCGCACCGGGGTGTGCTATCGCTGCGGAGGCACTGGCCATAAGGCGGCGGAGTGCAGGGAGAAGGCCCACTGCCCTCTCTGCGCCGAAGCGGGGCGAGAGGCCAGCCATCGGCTGGGCGAGAGGAGGTGCGGCGCCCCACGGCGCCGCGTGAGGGTGGCCCCAATTGGCGGCCACAAATGTGACCCTCCGCGGGCTGAGCCCATGGACGCCCTATCGGGCGCCGGGGGGCCTGGCGGTGGGGGGGCGCAAAGCGCCGCCGGTGTTGCGCCTGCGGGCGAAGGGATGGTGACGCCCGGGATGCCTGGTGCGTCGGCGGATGGCCGACAGGAGTCGGCGGCCCGGACATAGTCACGTCCGGGCACATTAAACAGCCCTTTTCAGGGCTAGCGGACCCTCAGATGGGGGGTCGTGGGATGGCCGGCCTGCAAGGCCGGCGGGGGCACTTGTGCCCTTCAGGGTAGCGCCGGGCCTCAGCGCCCGCTTCTCTCACGGAGAAGCAGTTGGCTGAAGCTCGGCCTTGGCGGTGCTGCAGGTCTTCTCCCGCAGTATCGCCGAGTGGTGGGATGACACCCCCGCATGGCTGGGGGGTGTCGTCGTGGTGTGGCATGTCGCCGCGGGCCGCGCCGCTCTTTACACGGTGCGGCCCGCGGTGGCGTCCCACTCGTGGGCCGTTTTGCCCAGGAAGGGCTCTCCGTGGGGGAGCAAAGGCTGGGGGGTCCCCAGTTGCAATATTTGACCCTGGGGCCCCTGTCATGCCAGATGGCGGCCATCGCTGGGGTTTTAGTGGGTAGGCCTTCCCCTTCTGGGAAGGAGAGCCCCACATAACCACCGGGAACTCACGCACCCGGTGGTATGCAATTTAATGCATTTCCCCGGCGTGAACAAAAAAAAAAAAAAAAAAAGGTTAGGTTAGGTTAGGTTAGGTTAGGTTAGGTTTTTTTTTTTTTTTTTTTTTTTTTTTTTTTTTTTTTTTTTTTTTTTTTATCCTACTCCTCTAACATGGCGTCAGAGCCTTTTTATATCCTTTTGTTTTTATTTAACTCATTCACTCCAGTTCTATCTTTTATGCTTCTCGTACTTTTATTCCTCATACTTTTTCTTTCTTTCATACTTCTCTATCATTCAAAAGTTTCTATATTCTACTGTCTTGTTTTCTATTCTATTTTTGCAACACAGGGGTAGGGTTGGATGGGAGTTTGGGTCGGGGTGGGGCTTTGTCTTTATTTATTCTCTATTTATTTCGTTACATTTCTGTACACTTTCTTATATTATCTTTACATATGCTTCTTGTCTATATATGTTACATTTTATGTTACATTTATCTTTCTATTTCTTTCTACATTTTACAATTACTTTACATTTTTTATCATTTTATTTACTTAACAATATTGTTTCCTTTTCTATCATTTTCTTAACATTTTTATATTTTATATTTATTTTACATATCATGTTTTATTACATATTATCTTTGTATTTCTTTACAGTTATATATCTTATCTCTATTACATTTCTTATTTATTCATTACTTAGCATTTTACATTTCTTGTCTTATTATTTACTTTACACATGATTATGTTTACATTTCATTTTGCTTCTTATATTATTTTACAGTATATGTGTGTCTTATTTCAGTTACATCTATTACACTTATTCATGTATTACATTTTATATTTTTGTATATAATATCTTATCTTTATTTAACACTTTTCTTATGTGTATATATATAACATATTATCTCTCCTTTTCTACTTCGTCCTATTTGTAAATCCGGTGCAACCCATTTTTGCACCCACGTCGCCAATATACGTTTATATCGGTTTGTGTGATGCACTTTATGGTGTTATCTTTAAGAAACAATTTGTTTCTTACCTGATATTCCGAGGAATACTGGTTTTTGTCTTGTCCAGTTGTATCTAAATAAGATTTGCTGCATGATAATTTCATGCGGCCGATCTATTTGTTTGTTTATTTGTTTTGTGTTTTGTGTATTTGTGTTTGTATTTGCTGGTCTATTGTGTCTTGTTTTTTATTTATGTTTGTAAGTTGGGTTTCTTTCCCAGGAAAGATTCCCAATTTACTTTGTTATCTGTTTGTGTGTGTGTGGTGTGTGTTTATTTGTGTTATTATTGTGTATGTGATTTGCCATCAGCTATATGCCACGGCTAGTCTGGCCAACCTATCCCATTTTTGCCTTACCGGGCAGTTATAGCTGAAGGCATTGTGTCTTGAGTCGAGTTTTGTGTCTTTTGCACAGTTTGTGCACTTGGGGGGATCCTCCCTTTTTGTGCAGTCCTTAGAGTGGTGTGGTCCCTCACAGTGACTGCAGATCAGCTCGGGCGCTTTGCAGTGTCCCCGCCCATGGCCATAGCCTAAGCATCGGGAGCACTGCACCACCGGAGACTGGTCTGCCACCACTGATTGTTGGTTTTTGATGGTTACTGTGCCTTTTGACGTTAGTATTTTCCAGATTAGTGGTGGGACCCTCAGGATGATGTTTTGCCGGTCACTTTTTTTATCTGTTTTTTGTATTTTATTTCTATTCTATTATTTTGTGTATCTGTTGTTTGTGATTGTTTATTTATTGCATCTATAATTTCTTGGTCTGTGTTGTGTATATGTACACTTTTGATTACAATCTGAGGGTCCTTGTTTCTCATTTTGGTTATGTTCAGCCCTTTGTCCCCGTCTTCCAGCCTTTTTCTCAGCTCCTCCACATCTTCCTCCCTCTCACACCCTATTATCACCTTTTGGTCCTTCGCCTTCCTCATCCTTTCAAACTTCACCTCACTCTTACTTTGTCTCAACACTCCTTCGATCTTCCTTACTATCTCCTCTCCTGTTTCCACTCCTCCTTTCGTAGACACCGCGATGGAATGAAGTGTTCGGCCGTTCCACACTTCCTTTGTGGTCTGGCTGGCCGCCACTTGCGCGTATGTCATTCTTCTTTCGTTCCTTTCCTCTTTCATTATTATCTTTAATTCACTCATCTCTTTCATTATTTCCTCACTTACTCCTGTCGCTTCCGTTGTCTTGCATCCTTCTATTTTCTTCTTCAGTTCATTCATTCCTTTGACTCTTTCTTGCTTCTCCTTTTTGCCTTCTTCCATTAACTCTTTCATAATTTTTGTGGCCTTTGTCAGCTCATTTTTTATCGCTGGATCCTCCTTTCCTTTGTTGGCCTCCATTTTCCCTTTCATCTCTTTCATTTCTTTCATTCTTTCCTCCCTGTCTTTCCTGCTCTCTGCCATCATCGTCTTTACCATTCCCTTCAGATTTTCCATTTCCATTCTCCTGTCTTCCATTTCTTTCTTCTTTTCCTCCATTTGTTCTCTTATGCTATCCATCAATTCTTCCACCTCTTTCTTTATTCCTTTTTCATATACTAACCTATCTCTGAATGCCTCTGCCTCTTGGAGGTTTTGGTCTCTGTGATTATCTAATATCTCATTACTCTTTTTCAATTCTTCTATGATTTCCTGCATCTCCTCGCACTTTGGGCATTCAGGCAGTGCTTTACCTTCTCTAAGTAGGTTGTATCTTTCTCTCCACTCGTCATTCCACGCTCTTTCGGTTTCAATCTCTTCTTTCAGCTCTTCTATCTTCCTTTCTCTCTCTTCCGCTTCCTCCTTCATTCTACTCATTCTTTCTTCCACCTCTCTCTCTACCCTTTCGCTCAATCTTTCTTCCACTATCTTCCCCACTTGCTCTTCTTTGCCTACATCTTTTTGTAGGGACCCTTTAACTATCTTTTTTGCTTCCTTACTTATTTCTAGCAGTCTCTCCCGAATTTCTCTCTTTATATTTCCCGATTTACTCACTAATGGGGAAATCTCATCTATTATCTCCTGTAGTTTTCCTCTGGGTGTTTTAGGATCCTTGTTCGGTAGAGAGTCCCTGCTGACTCTCCGTTTTTGTGTCACTGGGGTCCGTGCCATCGCCATGTTAGATGTGTTATTCTATGCGCCCTGTATAGGGGGGTCAATTTTGATTTGAATGTGTGTGCGTGCACGTGTGTGTGTGTGAACGTGAGTGTGTTTGTGTGTGTATTGTGTTGTTTCGCGATGTCAGCTCCGTTCGGAGTGGTCAGTGCGCGGGAGTGTGTGTTGTGTGTGTGTCTGTGCGTTTGTGATGTGTGTATGTATCAAGAGTTGGTGGGTCAACCTGTAGAAGGGGTGTCAGTCCAGCTCTGTTTGTGTATGTGCTTGTGTGTATATGTGTGTGTATCTATGTGTATGAATGTTTGTGTATAGAGCTGCTTGTCAGCCTGTATAGGGGGTCAATAGTGCAGCTCCGTGTGTGTATATGTTAAGTGTGTGCGAGCCCTGTAAATGGGGGTGTGTCTATTAATTTACTCCCTGTATAGGGGGGTCTTATCCTAATCTATCCTGTAAAGGGGGGTCTATTTCTATCTTATATACTAATTTTTGGTGGAATTTTTTGACTTTTTCTATTTTTCTCTACTTGACTCTACCTAGTCTCTATAATTTGACCAGATTCCCTCCCCTCTTAGGTCACCTTATACCTATGCCTATAGTCGAAACCCCAAGTTTCTACGTCCCAAGATGTCGGAGTTATGGGAATGGGGGGGTTTTCCCAAGAATGGGGGATAAATATTGGGGTGGTGTGCTCGTGAGGAATCCCACTCGAGAGGTCTTCTCGAGACCTTTTATCCGACACCAGGCACGTCTTTGTAGGACTTGTGGGTCCGGAGTTATGGGTTGGGCGATTTTTGGTGTGAGTTGGGCGGGAGATTCGCCCTAAGATCGCCCAAGTGATATCTCCGGCCCCTGACGTCGTAGGAGACCGGGAAAAAGTCTGGGCAGAGTCCCCTGCCGTGTTCTATCGCTCCGTTCGGGTGGTGGGGTTTTTGGGGGTGGGGGTTTTTGGGGGGGATGGGGTTGGTGGGGGGTTTGTGTAGTCCCTATTCGCTCGTAGTTCTCGCCAGGGGAACCACAACACCGAAAACCAGAGCTCCGTGCGACCACTGGTTTTGATTTGGCGGCCAGTTGAAAATTTCCAAAATGGCCGCTCCTAATGTCAAAACCAGTGGTTGAACCCTTATAGCTCAGGCCACAGGTGTCCGATCCGTACGTGCGCGGGCTCCCCGTAGAGGGCGCGACTTGGGCTATCGGGCTCACCCCTAAAAACCTACCCCTAAATTTTTTACCCCCTATCCCTTTTTCACCCTATAGGGGTCCTACTCCAGGCTCACAGCTCCCCAGAACCGAAATCCCCACCTCAATCCGACTAATGGTTCGGGAGATATAAGCAATCCCCTAAAACAAGATGGCCGCCGCTAATGTCAAACGGCGGCTGGGAATCGCTATATCTCCCGTTCCCGATGTCGTAGAAGGCTCGGGTTTTCTCCTGGGGGATGCCCCGGACCTAGGGGAGCCGGCCCTACCCCTAATTAGGATAAGAATCTTAATGTCGGAGTTTTTGAATTTGGTGGCCCACTACACCTTCGTTACACCACTATACTCTATAGTGAGCAAACCGCAAGTCTCCAGCACCAATAGCGACCGAGCTATGTCGAAAATAAGAAATCCGCCCAAAGTGGGAGATCTCCTCCCTGATCCGCCCTACGCCGATATGGGCCCTACAGCGCTGCGGTTTTCTGTTGGGGATGTGCAGGGGGGTACTTAGAACTACCCTTATGATTATTATTGTGCTGCTGCACCCCCTTACCCCCAAGTCTTAAAATCCTAGTTTTTAAAATCTTATATCTAACTTAATACTAGGTCTATTTCTAAAATTTAAAATTCTATTAATTTGTCACAGCCTTATCTTTACAGTGGAATTTTTTCCGATTCAAAAAAGTACATATTGCTATTTTTAAAAGTAAGGGGTAGTTTTATAGAAATTTTTAAAAATTTGTACTGGGCCCAATTTCCGTCCGATTTTGGTGGGGTTTTCGGATTATTGTAGGAGTTAGTATTCTCTACAGCTTTTAATTTATCGGCTAGTTGGTTTCAGTACAAAATTTTTGAATTAAAAATTTTTTTAAAATTTTTCAAGTTTGAAAATTTAAAAACTTAGCTTAGAGTTATCCGATTTCGGTGTTTTTGGTGTCGGGTCACTCGCCGTCGCTGCCTGCACCCGGCCGCACCCTTGGCTGCTCTCTGCTCCTTCGGGATCACCGACCTCGTGTTTGAGGTTATTCTGGTTTATCCAGAATAACTCCGCAGGTGGAAGTCCCTCCTTTATGCTGAAGCTGCCGTTAGGCGGGGGGCGCAAAGGCGCTTCTGGCAATGTATCGCGAAGTCGATTTTCGTCACTATTTTTGTTTTTATGTCGAAATTTCACCAAAACACGTGTATAACATTCACTTTTTTGTTGATATAAAATCAACCACTGCACTGACACTCTCAGACTTTTCACTGCCGTGTAGAGCGGATTTTTGCGCATCCGCTGATATGCGTCACGGTCCGGTAGCTGCTGGATTTACCGCCAATTGGAATTTTTTTAAACTTTTTAAAACGTGCCACGCGCGTGTTCTTGATGAGTTTTGGCTTGTGACTGGTTAGGTTAGGTTAGGTTAGGTTGGGGTGCGAGCTGGCAGACCTCCTCGTGGTGCACCCTGGGAGGGGGGCGGGAGTAGCAACAGTTGCGGTTGCTCCCGCACCTCTGCGAACTGTCAGCGGAGGAGGGCGGAGCGCCATTAGGCGCATGAAGCCCGGCCGGCGCGCTCTTAGCGCCGGTTGTCGAAACGGCCCTTTTCAGGGCTAGGTGCCATTCATGGCGGTGGATGGCTGGTCGTCACGACCAGCGACCCGTAGTGACACGGGTGTGGGTGTTTTCGGGTCTTTGCCCTCTTGGGCGTTGGCTTGTTGCGGCCCGTTTCGGGCGGAGGTTCGCGCGGGTTCATCCGTGGTTGTGTGTCAGGTATGTTGTCGCCTGGCGCACGCACGGGGGAACCGGCGCTATTTGGAGGTCGTTGCCCTCTTGGGCGGTGGTTTGCGGGGGTTCGCCTGCGGTTGTATGGTAGGTATGTTGTCGCCTGCCATACGCGCAGGAGAACTCGCGCTGTCGTGAGACATTGGCGTCTGAGAGATGTGTGTCCTCTTCTCTCGTGCTGTGGGAGTCGCTTACTAGGGGCCTTCCCACCCCCGAAAGGCTTCAGTTCGAGTATAGAGTACGGGCCTCGTCACCCCGGAAAATCTCGTCTGGCCCACTCACTTTGATAGGGTTCGCGCTGATTCTCCTCTCCAGTTCTCACGTGAGGAAAGGCCACGTCGGGGTATTTGCTCGGTGGCAACCAGTGCACGGCGGGGTATCTGCTCGGTGTCTGGTGGTTTTAGAGTCACGTTGGGGTATTTGCCCGGTGACTGGCCGCGTCGGGGTGTTTGTCCGGCGGCGGACGGCTGCGACGGGGTGTTTGCCCGGCAGTCGCGAGGTGCGAGGGGGAGAACCCGGTCCCTAAGGCCGCTAAGTCCCGTAGGGTAGTTGTACGGCGATCGGTGGAGGTGGAGGGCAGGCCGGTAGCGGATTCGGCACCCGCGGTGTTGTCAGTGTTCCCTGCCACTGACCTAGCTCCTGCCCACGACCGCCACGCCAACAGTCCCGAAGCACTACGGGCACCGTCTGGGGCACTGGGCATGCTCGGATTGGAGGCCCCTAAGTCCTGCAGTTGCGTAGTACGGCATGTTCCCGAAACCGTGCAGGCAGCGTCGAAGATTCGAGCCCTTCCCTGTGCACCAGGAAGCCACGGCGGGGCGTTTGCCCGGTGGCAGCCAGCGCGCGGCGGGGTATCTGCCCGGCGCCTGGCGGACGAGGAGTCACGTCGGGGCATCTGCCCGGTGACTGGCCGTGTCGGGGCTTTTGTCCGGCGGCGGGCTGCGTCGGGGTGTTTGCCCGGCAGTCGAGGGTCGCGTCGGGGCGTTTGCCCGGCGACCCGGCCATCCGACAGGGCAATGATGGTGGCGCCTCTCGGGGCGTCGCCGGAGCTCAGGGCCACGCGGGTGACGGGACGGGGGTCCTTGGTCATGGAGGCAGTCACCCGCATTGCACGGCTCGTCGGCAGTCGCTCCCGTGGCACGGGGCGGCTGGTCCCCCCTCCAGGGACAGGCCTGTGGAGGCCGAAAGGCTGGCCGCGGCGGTTGCTGGTGCGTACTCGAGAACCCGGCACCGCATATCGCGGCGGAGGAGTTGCCCCCGGGGGGTTTAGCGGGTTCGAGCCCCGCATAACCAGGTCTTCCCCCGAAGCCTGGTATGGGTCGGCCATTACCCTGGGTCAAAAAAAAAAAAAAAAAAAAAAAAAAAAAAAAAAAAAAAAAAAAAAAAAAAAAAAAAAAAAAAAGGTTAGGTTAGGTTGGGGTACCAGTTCAGACAGCCTCCCCGTGGCGTACCCTAGGCAACCAACGTCGAACACCGGTTGTAAGCGAGTACTATTCTCCAAACCGGTTTTCGACGGTGGGCTAATGGTCTGAAGAAGGTAGGCGGTTGAGTCCCTATTTGCTGATTCCCGCGGAGACTTCCGAGTCCAAAGGTTTTGGTCGAGTCCAGAGTTGTTCGATTCCCAGCGTTGTTTGTTTGACTTGGATTTCTTGAAGTGTCGTGCGCCTCTATTGGCGCTGAGGTATGTGCCGCTTTTAGCCCGTCTGTTTGGGCTGTGGTTGCGGCTTTATGTTGAAAAGGCCCTTCTTGGGGCCGGCGGAGTTTCGGCTCGTTGTGTGCTGGGCTTCAAGCCTGGCGTTCATCGTCTGTTCCGTTTCGGAATCGCGCGGCGGGGAGTCCTGTGTAACAGGCCCTCGTCGGGTAACTTGTTTCCCTCATTGAGAGGACCAAGGGGCTCGGCCACTGAGGTCGGGCCTGAGAGGAGCACACCTCAATAAAAAGCCCTAAACCTAAGCTTCTATGGCGTGGCGATGGGTTGGATGGCTGATAGGAGATCGGTCCCAAGCGCTTGCGAGAGCTAACTCGGCAAAAATATGGAATTTATCATGTCTGCAGTTCTATATGTATTATTCCGACACACGGTCTTGCGACCCCGTTGACCACGGGCGCTCGCCGCTACCTCGGGCGGCCAGTGTTAAATCGGTAACGAGTGAGAGAAATGTTGAGTCCGGAAAGTTGTGGAGTGGTGAATGCTCCGGATCGGATGTTGAGTCAGGAGGTGGTTCTGGGTCAGGTTACGAGACCCCATGTACTGGTCAGCGAACAGCAGCTGAATATAAGAAGACCCCAGTTACTACAAGAGCAGGGGGGAGATTAACGCGCAGCAGAGCGCGGATGGTGGAGAAGTCAGCTAGGGAAAACAGCGCAAGTCGTAGTCCCTCGCCCTACAACTCGGACGAGTCAGAGGTGTCTAAAGCGGCTTCGACTGCAACGGCACCAAACGCCAAAAAAGGACGTGGACGGCCCCCGACGACGGGCGCCTATATCGGTTATGGCAAAGCCTTAAAGGAGAAGGAGAGACAAAGGCTAGACATTGCGGAGGATATCTCGGCCAAAGAGCTTGAGGAATTGGCCCGTGGATTTACCGGAGGTGAAAAGGGTAGGAAAATTCCGGAGCACCTAGACACCGATGCAAACGATCCCTCGAACCCCGGACTTATTGAGATGGGAAAGCAGGGGGTAACAATGTTTGAGACGTTCCTCGACAAATCGAAAAACATTAAAGGCAACGTGAAGGGCGAAATGCGGCGAGCCTGCGGCCTGATGGGCACACTCGTCAGCAAAATTGGTACAGTCACAGTGTCCGAAGAATCGAGAACCCTGTACAGGGAAAAGGATGATCTTAAGGCCACTCTACAAAAGCAAATAGAGAGGTCAGACAGAGTTGAGAAAGAGCTTGAGGCCTGTCGATACAAACTGATGCGAACGGAACTGGAACTCGAGGCGCTTAAGAAGTCCGGACATTCCTCTTGTAAATGCGACCAGACTACAAGGGAGAAGAATCGTGATGAGAGGCTTAAGTCTGAGATTCTCGAGGTAGTGCAATCCAAAGTGGACATTCTACTCGACAAGCTCGACAAGCTCCAGCCGACGTCTAGTTCTGCGACAGCTCCTGCAACGGAGGACGACGAGGCCCTCCCCTCATCATCATCCTACAGTTCCGCAGTCCGCCAAGGAAAGAAGGGGAAGGAAAAGTCACAGAGTACTAAACAGACAAAATCACCTGTAGATAAAGGGGATAGTACTACACCTTCCCCACAACCGACCATGGCCGCGAGTCAGGAAGAACGAAGGGATGAGTGGAGCGTAGTTAAGAACAAAAACACGCTCAGAAAAGAAAGGCAGAAAGAAAAACGCGAAAAGGCGAAGTCTGTGAATGCTGGGGATGCTACACAAAGAAAAGACCCCAATGCATCCAAGAAGAAACGTCGACCACGGAAACGGCGTTTGCGGGACAGAAAAACTGCGGCAATTGTTATTGACATCATTCAGGATGTGAAGGACAAGGACGGCGGCTTGACGCTGGTAGATGTCATGAGGCAGGCAAAGGAAAGGGTCAACCTCAGAGATCTTGGCATACCGATGGTCAAATTTAGAATGTCGCAAGCGGGTGCTGTTATCTTGCAGCTGCCCAAGGAGGCTGGTGCTGCGGAAGCCCAGAAGCTCGAACAAGCCCTGAGAGATAATCTCCATGATGCCGTTCGTATTACCCGCCCAATAAAGAAAGCGGAAGTGAGGATTCTGGGGTTGGACCACTCAGTGACCAACGAAGATGTGGCCATCGCTGCTGCTGAGGCTACAGGTTTCACTCAAGATGATTTCCTGGTTGGCGAACTGAGACCCAACAGGAACGGTATGTTCGGTACGCTGGTTCGGTGCCCAGTAGCGGCGGTAAAAAAATTGGCGGGACTAAAATGCCTAGTGGTCGGTTGGAGTGCGGCTCGTGTAGTGACTCTAGAACCCCAACCACTTAGATGCTTCTTATGCATGGAGCTGGGTCACACGCGTCAAATCTGCAAAAACAATGTAGATAGAAGTAGGCAGTGCTTCCGGTGCGGGGACACTGAGCATCTAGCGGCCGACTGCAAGGCCAAACCTAAATGCGCCGTATGTGCTGCCCTTGGCAAACCAGCTGGGCACTCAATGTGTGGGAGAAACTGCCGTCCATCACAGCCTAGCAAGAGGAAACGTGGGAGCGGAAAACCATCGGGTTCTGTCCCCGAATCTGTGAGTGTCGCTGAGCAAACGGCGAATGCAAGCGTCAATCAAAATGTCCAGGAACAACCACAGAACTAGGAACCATCTGCGGATAATTCAAGGAAACTTGAATCACGCCAGAAATGCTCAGGATCTTCTCGTGCAGGTCATGGCGGAGGAGGATATCGGGCTGGCCGTCATGGCTGAACCATACTCGGTTCCGAATCAGCCTCGCTGGGTCGGTGATCGGGATGGTTTAGTCATGATCGCCAGTGGATTAGGCACTCCACCCCCTGTCTTAAGAGCAAAGGGGCAGGGCTTCGTTTCCGCTCAATGGCAGGAATTTGTCGTACTGGGGGCCTACTTTTCGCCAAACAAATCACTGGCAGAATTCGAGACGTTCCTCACTCAACTGGGACAAGCGGTTAGTGCTGCATATCCACTACAGGTACTAGTCATGGGTGACCTGAATGCCAAAGCGCCCGCGTGGGGATCTGATGTCGCTAATCCGAAGGGCGAATTGCTAGAAGACTGGCTTGTACAAATGGGCCTCGTCGTCGCGAATGTCGGGAACGAGTGGACATGCATACGACAACAGGGGGGATCGATAGTAGACATCACCCTTGCCACTCCTGCAGTCGCAGATAGGATATGTAACTGGCGCGTGCTAGGGGGGGCGGAGACGCTTTCAGACCACGCGTACATTCGGTTTGAAATCACCAGCACCTCGAACGCAAGTGATGGCTCAAGGAATGGTAGTTCGGATGTTTTTCCCAGATGGTCGCTCACCAATTTTAATAGAGAGAGAGCGGAAATAGCATCAGTTGTTGCCTCGTGGGTGCCAGCACCGGAAGGACTAATTGAAGTTGACGAAAGAGCAAATCGGCTACGTGACGCGCTCACCTCTGTCGCAGATGCCTCCATGCCTCGATCTAGACGCCCTCCGCCAAAGAGAGCGGTATACTGGTGGTCTCAGGAGCTAGCGGCTCTTCGTGCAGCGAGTATCAGTGCCCGAAGAGCCTACCTGCGGAGCAGGAGACGTGGAGCTCGAGATCCCGACCGGGAGGCTCTACTTTGGCTGGCCTATCGTGAAGCAAAGGAGAACCTCAAAAAGGCGATATGTCAGGCCAAGGATGATGCGTGGCAGGAGCTGCTGAACAGCATAGACGCTGATCCGTGGGGGCGGCCCTACCAGAGGGCGTGTAACAAGCTGAAATCCAGCGGCCCCCCCACAGTAGAGACTATGGAACCGGAACTGCTGAATAACATCGTCACCTCTCTATTCCCAACGAGATCAGGATCCTCGAACGCCTACCTAGGACCAGAGCATATTGAGCAGGGCGACGACGATGAACTACCACCGCCAGTTACTGAGGCAGAGATAGAGAGAGCCATTGAAAAGATGACGGCAAGGAAAACGGCCCCGGGACCAGATGGCATCCATGGACGTGTCCTGGGTCTTGCGCTCAACCATCTTGGCGCCGAAGCACGCACATTATTTGACACGGCTTTGTGTGAAGGCAAGTTTCCCACAATATGGAAGCAGGGTCGACTAGTGCTAATTCCAAAACATGGCAGACCAATGGATTCTCCAAGTGGCTATAGACCGATAGTTCTTCTCGATGAAGTTGCAAAGATGCTAGAGAGAATTCTTGCAGGCCGTCTTAACGAACATCTAGTAAATAATACACCCGGGCTTTCTGATTCTAAATATGGATTCAGAGAGCACCGGTCAACGGTCGATGCAATCTTAGATCTCAAGAGCTCAATCGCGGAGGCATGGCAAGGGGGGGAGTCACTCATCGCAGTCTCTCTGGACATCCAGAATGCGTTCAATACCCTACCCTTTGTCGCAATATCGGAAGCCCTTCGCTTCTTTGGTATTCCAATATATCTGAGGACTATAATTGAGGACTATTTGGCTGCACGAGAAATTCTGTTTGTGGATCGAAGCGGCAGTTTGCGAAGGCGGCGTATGGTATGCGGTGTTCCACAGGGGTCGGTGTTAGGGCCCCTCTTGTGGAACATCGGATATGACTGGGCTCTCAGGGGCTCGCGTCTGCCCGGGATGGGGGTGATCTGTTATGCTGATGACACCCTCATCACGGCCAGACACAGGGACCCCCATCGTGCTGCAGCATTAGCAACGGCTGCTACCGACCTCGTTGTTTGCAGAATTAAAAGGCTCGGTCTTAACGTGGCTGCGCACAAGACAGAAGCCATTCTATTTAGGCTCCCACGAGCAAAACGCATTGCTGGTCTATGCATTCAAGTCGAGCGTACAAAGGTTGAAGTAGGTTTTACGCTGAAGTACCTAGGTCTAATTCTCGACGACAGGCTTAACTTCGAGGAGCACTTCCGTCAACTAAAGAGGAAATTGGTAGGTACGGCGGGATCACTTTCGAGACTTCTGCCCAATGTCGGAGGCCCTAGTGTCACATGCCGGAGGTTGTATGCTGGTGTGTTGCGCTCAATGGCGCTGTATGGTAGCCCTGTATGGTCAGACAACCTCTCGGATCGAAATTGCGCCCAACTGCGACAAGCGCAAAGAATTGCTGCAAATAGGATAGTGAGGGGTTACTGTACCATTGGTGTCGACGCTGCTTGCGCTCTTGCGGCGACTCCGCCGTGGGAGATGGAGGCGGAAGTGCTCTCTGAAGTGTACCGGAGGAAGACTTTTGCAAGACAGACAAATATCCCTGTAGATGTTGAGAGGATTAGGCGCCAATGTAATAAGCGTTTGGTGGTGGACTGGGCAGAAAAGTTGTCCTCCGCTAGGTATGGCACGAGAGTGACAGAAGCCCTTCGCCCAATACTTGTAAAATGGGTCAACAGGAAGCACGGATCACTAACCTACCACACGGTACAGCTCCTATCAGGTCATGGCTGCTTTGGGGACTATTTACACCGCATTGGTCGCGAAGTGACCCGAGATTGTGCCCAGTGCGGGCAGGAGGAGGACAGTGCCCAACACACACTGGAGCACTGTCCATTCTTTAGCCGAGAACGCGCACAACTAACTAACACGCGTCATAGGGACAGACCTCTCGCTAAGCAGTCTAGTTAGGGCAATGGTTGAGAGCGAAAGATGTTGGGACGCGGTGGCAGGCTTTGCCGAAGCAGTCGTCTCGGAGAAGGAGGCCCAAGAGCGGATCAGGGAAGATGACCCTGAATCAGACCCACGCCGACGCCGAAGAGGCGGGCGAAGGAGACGCGCTTACGCGCGCCTAGATGGGCCGAACTAAAGGGCTGTTGAGTAGCCGCGTCGGGGCGTTTGCCCGGCGGCGGACTGTGTCGGGGCATTTGCCCGACAGTCGTGGCCACGTCGGGGCTTATGCCCGGTGGCCGAGCTTCTGACAGGGCGATGATGGCGATGCCCCTCTCTGGGGCGTTGTCTGAGCCCAGGGCCAAGCGGGTGACGGGACGGGGGTCCTTGGTATGGAGGCAGTCACCCGCATTGCACGGCTCGTCAGCAGTCGCTCCCGTGGCACGGAGCGACTGGTCCCCCTCCAGGGACAGGCTGGTGGAGGGCCGAAAGGCCCAGCCGCGTCGACATTGGAGCGCACATGGGATCCCAGTGTCGACAAGCGTGGCGGAGGAAGTTGCCCCCGGGGGGTTTAGTGGGTTCGAGCCCCACATAACCAGGTCTTCCCCCGAAGCCTGGTATGGGACGGCCATTACCCCGGGAAAAAAAAAAAAAAAAAAAAAAAAAAAAAAAAAAAAAAGGTTAGGTTAGGTTAGGTTAGGTTAGGTTTTTTTTTTTTAAGAATGCTTAGCTATAAAATATACTTATGCTTATTTTTAGCGCTATGTACTACACTAAAAATAGGCACGATATATACGATAATAAACGGAATATATTATGAGTTTATTGTATGGGATTAATTTGTATGAATTTTCGATTGTTTTGATAAATGTCTGTTATAAATATATATGAACTATAATAATAATATTGAATTGTATCGTGACCTAGCCTTGCAGCCGTAAATCACGGATGTAGGGTTGAGATTTTAAAATAAAGTTTTGATAAAAGTGAGTATATGTTTGTTTGTAAAAGTTTTAAAGTTTGTATATTAGGAATAAATATAAAAATAAACAATAAATAAAAACGTCAATTTCATTGAGTGTAAGTTATGTTCCGTTAAATGTTTTTAGATTGTTGATTATCTTTTCTAGATGCCGCAGGAACGTTCCAAGCGTCTCCTCCTTTCCTGCGATTCCAGAATAGTTTTTATATTCGATATCATTAAATTGACATGCAATGGTCATTGCTTGCCGGGTATTTTGGAAACGGGGACATTCGTGAATTAGGTGATCCATAGTTTGTACAACGTTATCATCGCATGGACAATATGGATCACCAACGATGTGGAATCTATGCAGGTATGCCTTATGATATCCGTGCCCGGAAATGAACTGGGTGATTGCGAAATTAGGTGTGGCTTTATTTATGAATTTATGTAAGGATGAGTATTCGGGAAATGACTTCTTAGTATATTTGCAGTTATCCGGTATGTTGTAAAGTTTTTCAATTTCTTTTAAGAGTGTCTGTTGGTTGATCAGTTTTACGTATGATATTGGGAATTTGGAGTACATTGGAGTGGCGTCTGAACGAGCAGCAGCTTTCGCCGCTATATCCGCCAGTTCATTCCCGGGTATATCGTTATGTGCTTTGGCCCAAACAAATATGATCTTTTTGCCTGTAGATTCTATTTTATCGATGATGTTGAAGGTATTAACTGCATGGATGTTGAATGTATTGGCGTTGCTTAAATCCTGTAGGGTAGATAGTGAGTCAGTAACCACAAATGCGTTAACATCGCGGTCACCAACCCATCGACAGGCAGTTGTTATTGCCAACTGTTCAGCTTGATATGCTGAACAGGCGCCGTGCAACTTGAGCTGTGTATTGGTGATTTCACCTTGTGGATTTTGTATAACGACGGCAGCACCGACATTGTTGTCGACCTTGCTGCCGTCGGTATACAGGTAATAGTTTACGTCCGGGTACATTATAAATATGTCTTCTAATTCTTCTTTATTATTTGCAGTGTGGAAGGAGATTGGTCGACGGCGGGAAGGATGGAGTCTACACTTCGGGTGAGCTGGTGTTTTAAGATGGATGTTATCAGGTAAGAACTGTGATTTTTTATTCATTCTAGTTATTTCATTGTCTGCTATGGCTTTTATTTGTGCGGTGATGGGTGGTAGTTGGGATAGAACTATTGATAGAGGTGTGTTAATTGTATGGAAGCTTCTGATTATTTTTATGCAGAACATTCGCTGGTGCGATAGTAACATTTTACATATATATTTATTTTTAAGAGCATGTGCCCAAATCGACGCGCCATACGTGATTATGGGTATAATGACATGTTGATAGATGGTTTTAACATTTTCTGCATGTACGCCCCAGGTTGGGCGTATAAATATTTTTATTTTATTGTATATAGAGTTGGTTTTATCTATTGTTTGTTTAATATGCTGGCTAAATGTGAGCTTACTATCTATATTGATTCCTAAGTATTTTATATTTTTAGTAAATTCTAATATTGTATTGTTTAAGTGTATTTTTGCAGTTTTTGCTTTGTTGGTCATGGCCATAGGTTGGGTTTTGTTTGGACTAAATTTTAATTTATTATCATTTCCCCAATTGTTGATTGATTTTAAGGCGGAGTTTAAGTTGTTTTCTAAGTCTTTTATACTATATTCACTCGCTATTAATAAGATATCGTCTGCATAAGCTTGGATTCTGATTCCAGGGGGTAGATATATTTCCAAAAGTTCGTCCAATGCCAGATTCCACAATTGGGGGCCGCAGACTGATCCTTGTACACAGCCTCTTGTTGCTAGCTTGGTTGTGTTTACGTGTCCTAGTGTAATTTGTATTTTCCTGTCTTGAATGTAGCTTGTCATAGTATTGTATATATTTTTGGGACATTGGTATTTTTTAAGCTGCTTTAGGATACTTGGCCACCAGACATTGTCAAAAGCGCCTTGTATATCAAGGGACACCATAACTACCTGTTTATTTTTAGATCTTTCTTTTTTAATGAATTCTATCGCGTCGTTTATTGCATTAATTGTTGAGGTTTGTGGTTTGAATCCGTATTGGAGGTTTTGGTCTAGGTGGTTTTTGTAAATGTGGTATGTGATTCTATTATTTATTAGTTTTTCATATAGTTTTCCGAAAACGGGTAGTAGGCCAATCGGTCTGAATGAGGATGCAGTGTTGTATTTGTCTTTGTTTGGTTTTGGGATAATTTTGGCGACAGCAATTTTCCATGTGTCTGGGAAATATTGTAGTTGGAGTAGTCTATTTAGTAATATTAGTGTTAGATTTGGATGAATTTCGATGAATTTCTGAACTATATCTGCTGTTAAGCCGTCGTATCCAGGAGCTTTCTTGGGACTGATTTCTTTGATGTTCGCCATTATTTCATGTATAGTGAAAGGTGGATCGTCTTCAGTTGCTGGGGGAGTTTCTACATATTTCTTAATTGTTTCTTGTCTCCTGTTGTTGTTTGTGTCATCCGGGAATAAGGTTTTTGCCAGAATTTCACATGTTTCTTCTATACTTTCAGTGTAAGTGCCGTCCTCTTTTTTAAAGGTTCCCGGGGTTTGCAATAGTGGATTGGTTTTAGTTAGTTTGTTAGTGACGGTCCAGACATCGTTTGGATTTTGCGTGTTGCAGAAGTCTCTAAAAGATTCTGATGAAGTTTGTTGTATAGCTTTGTGATATTTGCTTCTAGCTTCGTTTCTTTCATGAATTTTTTGTTCTAATGCGTTTTGTAAATTATTGTTTGGTGTGTTACTAGTGTTTCTTTTTAGTTTCTTAGCTATTTTTGACATTTGATGATGAATTCTTATTACTTCTTTTTTCATTTCTTCTAGTGTGTCATTCCACCAGTGTGGTTTCCCTGGTCTGCTTTTATATTTAGGTAGGGTTTCTTGGCATACTAGTATGATTTTATTTGTAAGTGATTCTATATATGTGTTTATTTCTGTTTTGTTTAAGGTTGCTATTAGAGTTAAAGTCTCTTCACTGTTGTCTATGTATTCTTTACATTTGTCTTCGAATTCTTTCGATTTTTCTTTGTTCCAGAAGTTTAACTTTGTAGTGTCGTATTTCCAGGTGTTATTACTGATGTTCTTGTTTATCTGTTTGTTTCCTCTTCCTTGTTTAATCTGATAGGTGATTGCTAAATGGTCTGATGTTGTGATTAAATTCTTGTTTGTTTTCCAATTAATGATATTTACTTGGTAATTGTGTTCGGTAATTGCTGTAATGTCTATATTTGACGTTCTAATTTGCCCGTGGGTGGTTGTTAGGAATGTGTAGTCATTATTTTCGTCATTAACGGTAATTATGCCGTGTCTGTTAAACATATTATTTATTTCTGTTCCTCTAGTGTTAGTTGTTGCCGAGCCCCATGTTCGGCTCCATGCGTTGAGGTCTCCAGTTATTATATTTGTGATGTTGCGGTTGTTGTTCAGAATTTCTTCGAGTTTGTTCAGCGTTCTATTCTTATCTGTTTTTGGTTCTATGTATATAGAGTATATATTTATCTTGTGTCCTGCTTTATTGCTAATCTGAATCGTTGTTATATTTTGGTTTGTTAGTTCATGAATTGGTATTACGCTGTATTTATTTCTTCTCATGGCTATTGCTGTTTTGTTTCTACTATTTTCTTCTGTATGTGTGTTGTGATGTTGATATATTGTGTATCCTGGTATCGGTTTGACTAAGTTGGTGTTGCCTGTGTATGGTTCAGTCAGTAATATAATATCAAATTTTTCTTCTTCTGTAATTTTAATAATTTCTTGGTGTGTGAGGTAATTTTTGTTACAGTTAATCTGTAAACATTTAAGGTCGTTACGATTGTTGTTATTATTCTGTTGGTTAGTAGATCTTAATGATGATGAATTATGGTTATGATGATTTGTAGACATTAATTTATTTCGTAGTTAATTCTTTCTATTGTCCTGAGGGCGTTTATTTCGTACGCCGGACATTTTTTGTTAGTGGCTGAGTGGTTTGTGGGTGTATTTTTCTTTGTTTTTATATTATGTTGCCAACAATTGTAGCATTTATTTTTGCTGCGGTCTTCCTTGTGTGGGCAGTCTTTATATGTATGTTCAGAGCTGGCGCAGTGTGAACATGCTTTGCGGTCCGATCTGCAGTATTTGTACGTGTGGCCATACTGCAGGCAGGTGTAACATTGTAGGACGGCCACGTGGTCCTCGGCCCGCACCCTAGAGTGCCCAATGTTAACGCGGCCTTCTTCGATTATTTTGTGGTAGATGATTGGGGTAGTTCTTATTATACAGTTATACAATTTTGGGTTTTTGTTTTTTCTGATGAGTGTGGTTTTTATTTGGTTGTCAGCGTTCTTATAGTCGATGTGCTCAAGGTATGAATTTTGACTGCATAATCTTTCTACGATCTCTTCTTTTGGTATGGATTCGTGTATTCCTTTAAGTATGATTGTTGGCTGTAGGTTATTTATTACTTTATATTGCATGTTTTTATTTTTATTGATTTTTTGTGTAGTGTCTTCCAGTTGTTGTTTAGTTTCGAATTCTATTTTTAATTTGTGGTCTCCTACGCTAACTATTTTATTGGGTAGATACTTTTCTTTTCTATATGATATTTGTTTACTCCAGGTTTCTCTGGTGTCTGTTTTGGTCTTGCTGTTAGTGACTGTGACTAGCAGAGCCGGTTTACTTTTATGAGTTTTATCTTTCTTTGTTATGCTATTTGTTGGTGCCTTCGTATTTATTACTCCGGCGTAGGTTTTGGACTTCATTACTTCTTTTAGTGTCTTGGCGACTGTCTTTTCTACTGTCTCAGTGACCTGGTTAGTTATAATTTCTTTAATTTCATTGCTAGTAATATTGACTGATTGTGTTTGGGCTAGAGATGTAGTGCCCACATTTTGTTTTTTAAGTTTTTGTGCCATTTTATGTATTTCATTGGCGTGGGCTAGTGCCGCCTCACGGTTGGCTTTTGTGACGCTTTTCGATGTTGTAATGCTTAGTTTGTCAATGATTCCTAGTGCATGTTTCATGATTTTATTAATTGGGCTGTTAGTATCATCGCATTCTTGAATCATCGTTGTTTCTCCGCCGCTGAAATATTGCAGTTCTTCGTCTGAACCATATTCGTATTCTGATCGGTTGTCATTAATGCTTGCCATGGTCGTCGTATTTTTAGAAGATTCGGTTTGTTTTGAGTTTGATTTTAAGTGTTCCATGATAGTCCCACGAGTCAGGCCGATATAGGGAAAACACTCCCGGGTGACGCCCATTCCGGGAGTGCTGGCTACATACAACGGAGGACGCCAGGTGTCCGAGGGTTTAGCGGGGTTTCTCCCGGGTTTTAAAGACTTTTCCTTGTCGCGGGCCGGCCAATCAAGGCAAGCCCTCCGCTCCGTCCATGACCAACGGCGTACCCCCATGGACGCCTCGAATGGGGGTCGTTGTCGATGGTAGGACGGGCTGCGGAAAGAGGGACTGGCGTAAGGTCACCTCGCAGCTCCCCTTTCGGGGGGCTGGTTACCACCGGGCAACTGCCTCACGATGGCATGCCTCCGGGCAAATACCCCGCCGAGGACTTAGGTTGTGGAGCTATTAGTTTGGAGAGGAGTGTGTGTTGGCCGGGTGTTATTGGCGCGATAAAAAGTTTGGTCTCCTCCCCGTAAGCCCCCCCACCACGACAAGGTTTCTCCACCAAGGGGGGTGGTTAGGTTAGGTTAGGTTAGGTTTTTTTTTTTTTAAAAAAGAATGCTTAGCTATAAAATATACTTATGCTTATTTTTAGCGCTATGTACTACACTAAAAATAGGCACGATATATACGATAATGAACGGAATATATTATGAGTTTATTGTATTGGATTAATTTGTATGAATTTTCGATTGTTTTGATAAATATCTGTTATAAATATATATGAACTATAATAATAATATTGAATTGTATCGTGACCTAGCCTTGCAGCCGTAAATCACGGATGTAGGGTTGAGATTTTAAAATAAAGTTTTGATAAAAGTGAGTATATGTTTGTTTGTAAAAGTTTTAAAGTTTGTATATTAGGAATAAATAAAAAAAAAAATAAACAATAAATAAAAACGTCACTTTCATTGAGTGTAAGTTATGTTCCGTTAAATGTTTTTAGATTGTTGATTATCTTTTCTAGATGCCGCAGGAACGTTCCAAGCGTCTCCTCCTTTCCTGCGATTCCAGAATAGTTTTTATATTCGATATCATTAAATTGACATGCAATGGTCATTGCTTGCCGGGTATTTTGGAAACGGGGACATTCGTGAATTAGGTGATCCATAGTTTGTACAACGTTATCATCGCATGGACAATATGGATCACCAACGATGTGGAATCTATGCAGGTATGCCTTATGATATCCGTGCCCGGAAATGAACTGGGTGATTGCGAAATTAGGTGTGGCTTTATTTATGAATTTATGTAAGGATGAGTATTCGGGAAATGACTTCTTAGTATATTTGCAGTTATCCGGTATGTTGTAAAGTTTTTCAATTTCTTTTAAGAGTGTCTGTTGGTTGATCTGTTTTACGTATGATATTGGGAATTTGGAGTACATTGGAGTGGCGTCTGAACGAGCAGCAGCTTTCGCCGCTATATCCGCCAGTTCATTCCCGGGTATATCGTTATGTGCTTTGGCCCAAACAAATATGATCTTTTTGCCTGTAGATTCTATTTTATCGATGATGTTGAAGGTATTAACTGCATGGATGTTGAATGTATTGGCGTTGCTTAAATCCTGTAGGGTAGATAGTGAGTCAGTAACCACAAATGCGTTAACATCGCGGTCACCAACCCATCGACAGGCAGTTGTTATTGCCAACTGTTCAGCTTGATATGCTGAACAGGCGCCGTGCAACTTGAGCTGTGTATTGGTGATTTCACCTTGTGGATTTTGTATAACGACGGCAGCACCGACATTGTTGTCGACTTTGCTGCCGTCGGTATACAGGTAATAGTTTACGTCCGGGTACATTATAAATATGTCTTCTAATTCTTCTTTATTATTTGCAGTGTGGAAGGAGATTGGTCGACGGCGGGAAGGATGGAGTCTACACTTCGGGTGAGCTGGTGTTTCAAGATGGATGTTATCAGGTAAGTACTGTGATTTTTTATTCATTCTAGTTATTTCATTGTCTGCTATGGCTTTTATTTGTGCGGTGATGGGTGGTAGTTGGGATAGAACTATTGATAGAGGTGTGTTAATTGTATGGAAGCTTCTGATTATTTTTATGCAGAACATTCGCTGGTGCGATAGTAACATTTTACATATATATTTATTTTTAAGAGCATGTGCCCAAATCGACGCGCCATACGTGATTATGGGTATAATGACATGTTGATAGATGGTTTTAACATTTTCTGCATGTACGCCCCAGGTTGGGCGTATAAATATTTTTATTTTATTGTATATAGAGTTGGTTTTATCTATTGTTTGTCTAATATGCTGGCTAAATGTGAGCTTACTATCTATATTGATTCCTAAGTATTTTATATTTTTAGTAAATTCTAATATTGTATTGTTTAAGTGTATTTTTGCAGTTTTTGCTTTGTTGGTCATAGCCATAAGTTGGGTTTTGTTTGGACTAAATTTTAATTTATTATCATTTCCCCAATTGTTGATTGATTTAAGGCGGAGTTTAAGTTGTTTTCTAAGTCTTTTATACTATATTCACTCGCTATTAATAGGATATCGTCTGCATAAGCTTGGATTCTGATTCCAGGGGGTAGATATATTTCCAAAAGTTCGTCCAATGCCAGATTCCACATTTGGGGGCCGCAGACTGATCCTTGTACGCAGCCTCTTGTTGCTAGCTTGGTTGTGTTTACGTGTCCTAGTGTAATTTGTATTTTCCTGTCTTGAATGTAGCTTGTCATAGTATTGTATATATTTTTGGGACATTGGTATTTTTTAAGCTGCTTTAGGATACTTGGCCACCAGACATTGTCAAAAGCGCCTTGTATATCAAGGGACACCATAACTACCTGTTTATTTTTAGATCTTTCTCTTTTAATGAATTCTATCGCGTCGTTTATTGCATTAATTGTTGAGGTTTGTGGTTTGAATCCGTATTGGAGGTTTTGGTCTAGGTGGTTTTTGTAAATGTGGTGTGTGATTCTATTATTTATTAGTTTTTCATATAGTTTTCCGAAAACGGGTAGTAGGCCAATCGGTCTGAATGAGGATGCAGTGTTATATTTGTCTTTGTTTGGTTTTGGGATAATTTTGGCGACAGCAATTTTCCATGTGTCTGGGAAATATTGTAGTTGGAGTAGTCTATTTAGTAATATTAGTGTTAGATTTGGATGAATTTCGATGAATTTCTGAACTATATCTGCTGTTAAGCCGTCGTATCCAGGAGCTTTCTTGGGACTGATTTCTTTGATGTTCGCCATTATTTCATGTATAGTGAAAGGTGGATCGTCTTCAGTTGCTGGGGGAGTTTCTACGTATTTCTTAATTGTTTCTTGTCTCCTGTTGTTGTTTGTGTCATCCGGGAATAAGGTTTTTGCCAGAATTTCACATGTTTCTTCTATACTTTCAGTGTAGGTGCCGTCCTCTTTTTTAAAGGTTCCCGGGGTTTGCAATAGTGGATTGGTTTTAGTTAGTTTGTTAGTGACGGTCCAGACATCGTTTGGATTTTGCGTGTTGCAGAAGTCTCTAAAAGATTCTGATGAAGTTTGTTGTATAGCTTTGTGATATTTGCTTCTAGCTTCGTTTCTTTCATGAATTTTTTGTTCTAATGCGTTTTGTAAATTATTGTTTGGTGTGTTACTAGTGTTTCTTTTTAGTTTCTTAGCTATTTTTGACATTTGATGATGAATTCTTATTACTTCTTTTTTCATTTCTTCTAGTGTGTCATTCCACCAGTGTGGTTTCCCTGGTCTGCTTTTATATTTAGGTAGGGTTTCTTGGCATACTAGTATGATTTTATTTGTAAGTGATTCTATATATGTGTTTATTTCTGTTTTGTTTAAGGTTGCTATTAGAGTTAAAGTCTCTTCACTGTTGTCTATGTATTCTTTACATTTGTCTTCGAATTCTTTCGTTTTTTCTTTGTTCCAGAAGTTAAACTTTGTAGTGTCGTATTTCCAGGTGTTATTACTGATGTTCTTGTTTATCTGTTTGTTTCCTCTTCCTTGTTTAATCTGATAGGTGATTGCTAAATGGTCTGATGTTGTGATTAAATTCTTGTTTGTTTTCCAATTAATGATATTTACTTGGTAATTGTGTTCGGTAATTGCTGTAATGTCTATATTTGACGTTCTAATTTGCCCGTGGGTGGTTGTTAGGAATGTGTAGTCATTATTTTCGTCATTAACGGTTAGGTTAGGTTAGGTTAGGTTCCATGGCGTTCCATGCCCCGAGACGCAGGACCCCACCGGGGCTCTGTGTCCGAGTCGAGGGGGTCCAGGTTCATGTCGAGAGACACATGAAGTATCTCGGCCTGACCCTGGATCCCCGTTGGAGTTTCGAGGAGCATTTTAGGCTCCTCGCTCCCCGGCTTTGCGCCGCCGCAGCCGGACTCGGACGGCTCCTCCCGAACGTGGGGGGGCCCGGAGCGAAGTGCCGTAGGCTTTATCACGGGGTGATAAGGTCTATGGCACTGTATGGAGCCCCGGTGTGGGCAGAGTGCCTCTCGCCCCGCACCCAGGCCCTCTTGAGAGGGCCACAGAGGATCATCGCGATCCGGGCCGTGCGGGCGTATCGCACGGTCAGCCACGGGGCTGCCTGCGTGTTGGCGGGCACGCTCCCGTGGCAGCTCGATGCCCTGGTTCTGTCCCAGGTGCATCGAAATCGGGTCGCGATGAGGGAGCGGGGCGAGCGACCCGCTCTGGAGGTGATAGAGCGGGTTCGCTCCCTGGCGCAGAGGGAGGCTCTGCGCACGTGGGAAGAGGCACTCGCCAACCCAGCCGCTGGCCACCGGACGATCGATGCGATCCGTCCGGTGTTGGAGGAGTGGGTAGGGAGCCAGCGGGGCACCCTCTCATACCGCCTGGTGCAGGTTTTGACCGGACATGGTTGTTTCGGTCACTACCTGCACCGCGTCGCCCGCCGGGAGGAGTCGCCGCGGTGTCACCACTGCGACTCTCCCGACGACACGGCCGAGCACACGCTTGTCGAGTGCCCGGCCTGGCGACGGGAGCGCCGCACTCTTGTTGCGGTGCTCGGCGGTGGCGCCCTCTCAATGCCAAGCATGGTGCGAGCCATGGTTGGCAGTGGGAGGGCATGGAGGGCTGCCGCCTCCTTCTGCGAAAGCGTTATGGCGCAGAAGGAGGCAGCGGAGAGGGAGCGGGAGGAGGATCCTCTAGCCGCTCCCCTCCGGCGTAGACGTAGGGGCCGGCGAAGACGGGTGGCTTAGACCCCCGACCTTCCGGCTCCTGGGTGGTCTGAGGGTGCGGCCTAGCCAGCCGTGCGCCTCCTCGGTGCCGAGTCCGGCATAGACCACACCGACGTCTGGGGATTACCTAGTACCCTAGCGTAATCCCCCTTAAGTGGCGCGTCGCCCGGCCCCCTGTGGGGTTAGGGCCAGCTCGGGGTCACTCTGGAGTAGGGGTGCACTGCGGTGCGCCGAACCCAGAGCGGCCTCACAAGGGCTTAGGAGGGTACCGGTGGGTTTTAGCGGGTAGTCTGGCGCTGTTTCCCGCGCCGGGAATCCCGCACTGGTTGCGCCCCTTGGCGGGGGCGTGACGCGTCCATAAATGGATTCCCCATCGTCATCAAAAAAAAAAAAAAAAAAGGTTAGGTTAGGTTAGGTTAGGTTAGGTTAGGTTATGCGGATGACACTCTGGTCGCGGCGGGGGCGAGGGAGTGGGAGGAGGCAGTCCACCTTGCGTCGGTCGGCACCTCCATGGTCGTCCGACGCATTCGCCTCCTGGGGCTGGAGGTGGCCCTCGACAAAACGAGGGCCATGGCGTTCCATGCCCCGAGACGCAGGACCCCACCGGGGCTCTGTGTCCGAGTCGAGGGGGTCCGGGTTCATGTCGAGAGACACATGAAGTATCTCGGCCTGACCCTGGATCCCCGTTGGAGTTTTGAGGAGCATTTTAGGCTCCTCGCTCCCCGGCTTTGCGCCGCCGCAGCCGGACTCGGACGGCTCCTCCCGAACGTGGGGGGGCCCGGAGCGAAGTGCCGTAGGCTTTATCACGGGGTGATAAGGTCTATGGCACTGTATGGAGCCCCGGTGTGGGCAGAGTGCCTCTCGCCCCGCACCCAGGCCCTCTTGAGAGGGCCACAGAGGATCATCGCGATCCGGGCCGTGCGGGCGTATCGCACGGTCAGCCACGGGGCTGCCTGCGTGTTGGCGGGCACGCTCCCGTGGCAGCTCGATGCCCTGGTTCTGTCCCAGGTGCATCGAAATCGGGTCGCGATGAGGGAGCGGGGCGAGCGACCCGCTCTGGAGGTGATAGAGCGGGTTCGCTCCCTGGCGCAGAGGGAGGCTCTGCGCACGTGGGAAGAGGCACTCGCCAACCCAGCCGCTGGCCACCGGACGATCGATGCGATCCGTCCGGTGTTGGAGGAGTGGGTAGGGAGCCAGCGGGGCACCCTCTCATACCGCCTGGTGCAGGTTTTGACCGGACATGGTTGTTTCGGTCACTACCTGCACCGCGTCGCCCGCCGGGAGGAGTCGCCGCGGTGTCACCACTGCGACTCTCCCGACGACACGGCCGAGCACACGCTTGTCGAGTGCCCGGCCTGGCGACGGGAGCGCCGCACTCTTGTTGCGGTGCTCGGCGGTGGCGCCCTCTCAATGCCAAGCATGGTGCGAGCCATGGTTGGCAGTGGGAGGGCATGGAGGGCTGCCGCCTCCTTCTGCGAAAGCGTTATGGCGCAGAAGGAGGCAGCGGAGAGGGAGCGGGAGGAGGATCCTCTAGCCGCTCCCCTCCGGCGTAGACGTAGGGGCCGGCGAAGACGGGTGGCTTAGACCCCCGACCTTCCGGCTCCTGGGTGGTCTGAGGGTGCGGCCTAGCCAGCCGTGCGCCTCCTCGGTGCCGAGTCCGGCATAGACCACACCGACGTCTGGGGATTACCTAGTACCCTAGCGTAATCCCCCTTAAGTGGCGCGTCGCCCGGCCCCCTGTGGGGTTAGGGCCAGCTCGGGGTCACTCTGGAGTAGGGGTGCACTGCGGTGCGCCGAACCCAGAGCGGCCTCACAAGGGCTTAGGAGGGTACCGGTGGGTTTTAGCGGGTAGTCTGGCGCTGTTTCCCGCGCCGGGAATCCCGCACTGGTTGCGCCCCTTGGCGGGGGCGTGACGCGTCCATAAATGGATTCCCCATCGTCATCAAAAAAAAAAAAAAAAAAAAAAAAAAAAAGGTTAGGTTAGGTTAGGTTAGGTTCGGCCGGTGGTGCTGCTCGACGAGTCCGGGAAGGCGTTTGAGAAAATCATCGCCTCCCGGATCGTCGGGCACATTGAGGGCACGGGACCGGACTTGGCAGACTGCCAGTACGGTTTCCGCACCGGCCGGTCCACGATGGACGCGATCGGCCACCTCAAAAGGTGGACTGAGGAGGCCAATGCCCGTGGGGAGGGGGTGGTCGCGGTGTCGCTAGACATCGCGAACGCCTTCAACACCATTCCCCACGAGTGCATTGAGGCGGCACTCACATTCCACCGAGTGCCCCTCTATCTCCGCACCTTGGTGGGGGACTACCTGCGTGACAGGTCAGTCCTCTACGAGGATGCGGAGGGTCGCGTCCAGGCGTGGACAGTGGCGGCGGGTGTGCCCCAGGGGTCCGTACTAGGCCCTCTATTATGGAACCTGGGGTACAACTGGGTCCTGCGTGGCTCGCTCTCGCCGCGGATGGAGGTCGTCTGCTATGCGGATGACACTCTGGTCGCGGCGGGGGCGAGGGAGTGGGAGGAGGCAGTCCACCTTGCGTCGGTCGGCACCTCCATGGTCGTCCGACGCATTCGCCTCCTGGGGCTGGAGGTGGCCCTCGACAAAACGAGGGCCATGGCGTTCCATGCCCCGAGACGCAGGACCCCACCGGGGCTCTGTGTCCGAGTCGAGGGGGTCCGGGTTCATGTCGAGAGACACATGAAGTATCTCGGCCTGACCCTGGATCCCCGTTGGAGTTTTGAGGAGCATTTTAGGCTCCTCGCTCCCCGGCTTTGCGCCGCCGCAGCCGGACTCGGACGGCTCCTCCCGAACGTGGGGGGGCCCGGAGCGAAGTGCCGTAGGCTTTATCACGGGGTGATAAGGTCTATGGCACTGTATGGAGCCCCGGTGTGGGCAGAGTGCCTCTCGCCCCGCACCCAGGCCCTCTTGAGAGGGCCACAGAGGATCATCGCGATCCGGGCCGTGCGGGCGTATCGCACGGTCAGCCACGGGGCTGCCTGCGTGTTGGCGGGCACGCTCCCGTGGCAGCTCGATGCCCTGGTTCTGTCCCAGGTGCATCGAAATCGGGTCGCGATGAGGGAGCGGGGCGAGCGACCCGCTCTGGAGGTGATAGAGCGGGTTCGCTCCCTGGCGCAGAGGGAGGCTCTGCGCACGTGGGAAGA
This sequence comes from Parapoynx stratiotata, assembly GCA_910589355.1. NCBI lineage: Eukaryota > Metazoa > Arthropoda > Insecta > Lepidoptera > Crambidae > Parapoynx > Parapoynx stratiotata. The sequence continues at coordinate 15,450,636 of OU342476.1, forward strand.
GGCACTCGCCAACCCAGCCGCTGGCCACCGGACGATCGATGCGATCCGTCCGGTGTTGGAGGAGTGGGTAGGGAGCCAGCGGGGCACCCTCTCATACCGCCTGGTGCAGGTTTTGACCGGACATGGTTGTTTCGGTCACTACCTGCACCGCGTCGCCCGCCGGGAGGAGTCGCCGCGGTGTCACCACTGCGACTCTCCCGACGACACGGCCGAGCACACGCTTGTCGAGTGCCCGGCCTGGCGACGGGAGCGCCGCACTCTTGTTGCGGTGCTCGGCGGTGGCGCCCTCTCAATGCCAAGCATGGTGCGAGCCATGGTTGGCAGTGGGAGGGCATGGAGGGCTGCCGCCTCCTTCTGCGAAAGCGTTATGGCGCAGAAGGAGGCAGCGGAGAGGGAGCGGGAGGAGGATCCTCTAGCCGCTCCCCTCCGGCGTAGACGTAGGGGCCGGCGAAGACGGGTGGCTTAGACCCCCGACCTTCCGGCTCCTGGGTGGTCTGAGGGTGCGGCCTAGCCAGCCGTGCGCCTCCTCGGTGCCGAGTCCGGCATAGACCACACCGACGTCTGGGGATTACCTAGTACCCTAGCGTAATCCCCCTTAAGTGGCGCGTCGCCCGGCCCCCTGTGGGGTTAGGGCCAGCTCGGGGTCACTCTGGAGTAGGGGTGCACTGCGGTGCGCCGAACCCAGAGCGGCCTCACAAGGGCTTAGGAGGGTACCGGTGGGTTTTAGCGGGTAGTCTGGCGCTGTTTCCCGCGCCGGGAATCCCGCACTGGTTGCGCCCCTTGGGGGGGGCGTGACGCGTCCAGAAATGGATTCCCCATCGTCATCAAAAAAAAAAAAAAAGGTTAGGTTAGGTTAGGTTAGGTTAGGTTTTTTTTTTTTTTTAAAAGAATGCTTAGCTATAAAATATACTTATGCTTATTTTTAGCGCTATGTACTACACTAAAAATAGGCACGATATATACGATAATGAACGGAATATATTATGAGTTTATTGTATGGGATTAATTTGTATGAATTTTCGATTGTTTTGATAAATATCTGTTATAAATATATATGAACTATAATAATAATATTGAATTGTGTCGTGACCTAGCCTTGCAGCCGTAAATCACGGATGTAGGGTTGAGATTTTAAAATAAAGTTTTGATAAAAGTGAGTATATGTTTGTTTGTAAAAGTTTTAAAGTTTGTATATTAGGAATAAATATAAAAATAAACAATAAATAAAAACGTCAATTTCATTCAGTGTAAGTTATGTTCCGTTAAATGTTTTTAGATTGTTGATTATCTTTTCTAGATGCCGCAGGAACGTTCCAAGCGTCTCCTCCTTTCCTGCGATTCCAGAATAGTTTTTATATTCGATATCATTAAATTGACATGCAATGGTCATTGCTTGCCGGGTATTTTGGAAGCGGGGACATTCGTGAATTAGGTGATCCATAGTTTGTACAACGTTATCATCGCATGGACAATATGGATCACCAACGATGTGGAATCTATGCAGGTATGCCTTATGATATCCGTGCCCGGAAATGAACTGGGTGATTGCGAAATTAGGTGTGGCTTTATTTATGAATTTATGTAAGGATGAGTATTCGGGAAATGACTTCTTAGTATATTTGCAGTTATCCGGTATGTTGTAAAGTTTTTCAATTTCTTTTAAGAGTGTCTGTTGGTTGATCTGTTTTACGTATGATATTGGGAATTTGGAGTACATTGGAGTGGCGTCTGAACGAGCAGCAGCTTTCGCCGCTATATCCGCCAGTTCATTCCCGGGTATATCGTTATGTGCTTTGGCCCAAACAAATATGATCTTTTTGCCTGTAGATTCTATTTTATCGATGATGTTGAAGGTATTGACTGCATGGATGTTGAATGTATTGGCGTTGCTTAAATCCTGTAGGGTAGATAGTGAGTCAGTAACCACAAATGCGTTTACATCGCGGTCACCAATCCATCGACAGGCAGTTGTTATTGCCAACTGTTCAGCTTGATATGCTGAACAGGCGCCGTGCAACTTGAGCTGTGTATTGGTGATTTCACCTTGTGGATTTTGTATAACGACGGCAGCACCGACATTGTTGTCGACTTTGCTGCCGTCGGTATACAGGTAATAGTTTACGTCCGGGTACATTATAAATATGTCTTCTAATTCTTCTTTATTATTTGCAGTGTGGAAGGAGATTGGTCGACGGCGGGAAGGATGGAGTCTACACTTCGGGTGAGCTGGTGTTTCAAGATGGATGTTATCAGGTAAGTACTGTGATTTTTTATTCATTCTAGTTATTTCATTGTCTGCTATGGCTTTTATTTGTGCGGTGATGGGTGGTAGTTGGGATAGAACTATTGATAGAGGTGTGTTAATTGTATGGAAGCTTCTGATTATTTTTATGCAGAACATTCGCTGGTGCGATAGTAACATTTTACATATATATTTATTTTTAAGAGCATGTGCCCAAATCGACGCGCCATACGTGATAATGGGTATAATGACATGTTGATAGATGGTTTTAACATTTTCTGCATGTACGCCCCAGGTTGGGCGTATAAATATTTTTATTTTATTGTATATAGAGTTGGTTTTATCTATTGTTTGTTTAATATGCTGGCTAAATGTGAGCTTACTATCTATATTGATTCCTAAGTATTTTATATTTTTAGTAAATTCTAATATTGTATTGTTTAAGTGTATTTTTGCAGTTTTTGCTTTGTTGGTCATAGCCATAAGTTGGGTTTTGTTTGGACTAAATTTTAATTTATTATCATTTCCCCAATTGTTGATTGATTTTAAGGCGGAGTTTAAGTTGTTTTCTAAGTCTTTTATACTATATTCACTCGCTATTAATAGGATATCGTCTGCATAAGCTTGGATTCTGATTCCAGGGGGTAGATATATTTCCAAAAGTTCGTCCAATGCCAGATTCCACATTTGGGGGCCGCAGACTGATCCTTGTACGCAGCCTCTTGTTGCTAGCTTGGTTGTGTTTACGTGTCCTAGTGTAATTTGTATTTTCCTGTCTTGAATGTAGCTTGTCATAGTATTGTATATATTTTTGGGACATTGGTATTTTTTAAGCTGCTTTAGGATACTTGGCCACCAGACATTGTCAAAAGCGCCTTGTATATCAAGGGACACCATAACTACCTGTTTATTTTTAGATCTTTCTTTTTTAATGAATTCTATCGCGTCGTTTATTGCATTAATTGTTGAGGTTTGTGGTTTGAATCCGTATTGGAGGTTTTGGTTTAGGTGGTTTTTGTAAATGTGGTATGTGATTCTATTATTTATTAGTTTTTCATATAGTTTTCCGAAAACGGGTAGTAGGCCAATCGGTCTGAATGAGGATGCAGTGTTATATTTGTCTTTGTTTGGTTTTGGGATAATTTTGGCGACAGCAATTTTCCATGTGTCTGGGAAATATTGTAGTTGGAGTAGTCTATTTAGTAATATTAGTGTTAGATTTGGATGAATTTCGATGAATTTCTGAACTATATCTGCTGTTAAGCCGTCGTATCCAGGAGCTTTCTTGGGACTGATTTCTTTGATGTTCGCCCTTATTTCATGTATAGTGAAAGGTGGATCGTCTTCAGTTGCTGGGGGAGTTTCTACGTATTTCTTAATTGTTTCTTGTCTCCTGTTGTTGTTTGTGTCATCCGGGAATAAGGTTTTTGCCAGAATTTCACATGTTTCTTCTATACTTTCAGTGTAGGTGCCGTCCTCTTTTTTAAAGGTTCCAGGGGTTTGCAATAGTGGATTGGTTTTAGTTAGTTTGTTAGTGACGGTCCAGACATCGTTTGGATTTTGCGTGTTGCAGAAGTCTCTAAAAGATTCTGATGAAGTTTGTTGTATAGCTTTGTGATATTTGCTTCTAGCTTCGTTTCTTTCATGAATTTTTTGTTCTAATGCGTTTTGTAAATTATTGTTTGGTGTGTTACTAGTGTTTCTTTTTAGTTTCTTAGCTATTTTTGACATTTGATGATGAATTCTTATTACTTCTTTTTTCATTTCTTCTAGTGTGTCATTCCACCAGTGTGGTTTCCCTGGTCTGCTTTTATATTTAGGTAGGGTTTCTTGGCATACTAGTATGATTTTATTTGTAAGTGATTCTATATATGTGTTTATTTCTGTTTTGTTTAAGGTTGCTATTAGAGTTAAAGTCTCTTCACTGTTGTCTATGTATTCTTTACATTTGTCTTCGAATTCTTTCGTTTTTTCTTTGTTCCAGAAGTTTAACTTTGTAGTGTCGTATTTCCAGGTGTTATTACTGATGTTCTTGTTTATCTGTTTGTTTCCTCTTCCTTGTTTAATCTGATAGGTGATTGCTAAATGGTCTGATGTTGTGATTAAATTCTTGTTTGTTTTCCAATTAATGATATTTACTTGGTAATTGTGTTCGGTAATTGCTGTAATGTCTATATTTGACGTTCTAATTTGCCCGTGGGTGGTTGTTAGGAATGTGTAGTCATTATTTTCGTCATTAACGGTAATTATGCCGTGTCTGTTAAACATATTATTTATTTCTGTTCCTCTAGTGTTAGTTGTTGCCGAGCCCCATGTTCGGCTCCATGCGTTGAGGTCTCCAGTTATTATATTTGTGATGTTGCGGTTGTTGTTCAGAATTTCTTCGAGTTTGTTCAGCGTTCTATTCTTATCTGTTTTTGGTTCTATGTATATAGAGTATATATTTATCTTGTGTCCTGCTTTATTGCTAATCTGAATCGTTGTTATATTTTGGTTTGTTAGTTCATGGATTGGTATTACGCTGTATTTATTTCTTTTCATGGCTATTGCTGTTTTGTTTCTACTATTTTCTTCTGTATGTGTGTTGTGATGTTGATATATTGTGTATCCTGGTATCGGTTTGACTAAGTTGGTGTTGCCTGTGTATGGTTCAGTCAGTAATATAATATCAAATTTTTCTTCTTCTGTAATTTTAATAATTTCTTGGTGTGTGAGGTAATTTTTGTTACAGTTAATCTGTAAACATTTAAGGTCGTTACGATTGTTGTTATTATTCTGTTGGTTAGTAGATCTTAATGATGATGAATTATGGTTATGATGATTTGTAGACATTAATTTATTTCGTAGTTAATTCTTTCTATTGTCCTGAGGGCGTTTATTTCGTACGCCGGACATTTTTTGTTAGTGGCTGAGTGGTTTGTGGGTGTATTTTTCTTTGTTTTTATATTATGTTGCCAACAATTGTAGCATTTATTTTTGCTGCGGTCTTCCTTGTGTGGGCAGTCTTTATATGTATGTTCAGAGCTGGCGCAGTGTGAACATGCTTTGCGGTCCGATCTGCAGTATTTGTACGTGTGGCCATACTGCAGGCAGGTGTAACATTGTAGGACGGCCACGTGGTCCTCGGCCCGCACCCTAGAGTGCCCAATGTTAACGCGGCCTTCTTCGATTATTTTGTGGTAGATGATTGGGGTAGTTCTTATTATACAGTTATACAATTTTGGGTTTTTGTTTTTTCTGATGAGTGTGGTTTTTATTTGGTTGTCAGCGTTCTTATAGTCGATGTGCTCAAGGTATGAATTTTGACTGCATAATCTTTCTACGATCTCTTCTTTTGGTATGGATTCGTGTATTCCTTTTAGTATGATTGTTGGCTGTAGGTTATTTATTACTTTATATTGCATGTTTTTATTTTTATTGATTTTTTGTGTAGTGTCTTCCAGTTGTTGTTTAGTTTCGAATTCTATTTTTAATTTGTTGTCTCCTACGCTAACTATTTTATTGGGTAGATACTTTTCTTTTCTATATGATATTTGTTTACTCCAGGTTTCTCTGGTGTCTGTTTTGGTCTTGCTGTTTGTGACTGTGACTAGCAGAGCCGGTTTACTTTTATGAGTTTTATCTTTCTTTGTTATGCTCTTTGTTGGTGCCTTCGTATTTATTACTCCGGCGTAGGTTTTGGACTTCATTACTTCTTTTAGTGTCTTGGCGACTGTCTTTTCTACTGTCTCAGTGACCTGGTTAGTTATGATTTCTTTGATTTCATTGCTAGTAATATTGACTGATTGTGTTTGGGCTAGAGATGTAGTGCCCACATTTTGTTTTTTAAGTTTTTGTGCCATTTTATGTATTTCATTGGCGTGGGCTAGTGCCGCCTCACGGTTGGCTTTTGTGACGCTTTTCGATGTTGTAATGCTTAGTTTGTCAATGATTCCTAGTGCATGTTTCATGATTTTATTAATTGGGCTGTTAGTATCATCGCAGCCTTGAATCATCGTTGTTTCTCCGCCGCTGAAATATTGCAGTTCTTCGTCTGAATCATATTCGTATTCTGATCGGTTGTCATTAATGCTTGCCATGGTCGTCGTATTTTTAGAAGATTCGGTTTGTTTTGAGTTTGATTTTAAGTGTTCCATGATAGTCCCACGAGTCAGGCCGATATAGGGAAAACACTCCCGGGTGACGCCCATTCCGGGAGTGCTGGCTACATACAACGGAGGACGCCAGGTGTCCGAGGGTTTAGCGGGGTTTCTCCCGGGTTTTAAAGACTTTTCCTTGTCGCGGGCCGGCCAATCAAGGCAAGCCCTCCGCTCCGTCCATGACCAACGGCGTACCCCCATGGACGCCTCGAATGGGGGTCGTTGTCGATGGTAGGACGGGCTGCGGAAAGAGGGACTGGCGTAAGGTCACCTCGCAGCTCCCCTTTCGGGGGGCTGGTTACCACCGGGCAACTGCCTCACGATGGCATGCCTCCGGGCAAATACCCCGCCGAGGACTTAGGTTGTGGAGCTATTAGTTTGGAGAGGAGTGTGTGTTGGCCGGGTGTTATTGGCGCGATAAAAAGTTTGGTCTCCCCCCCGTAAGCCCCCCCACCACGACAAGGTTTCTCCACCAAGGGGGGGGTTAGGTTAGGTTAGGTTAGGTTAGGTTAGGTTTCCGGCGCGACAGGAAGATCCGGATCGGGGGCAGGAACGGGACGGAATCGGAGAGGGGGGTCGAGTGCGGGGTTCCGCAGGGGTCGGTTCTGGGACCCCTTCTGTGGAACCTCGCATACGATGCGGTCCTTCGCACCAGCCTTCCTTGCGGCGTGAGTGTCGTCTGCTATGCCGACGACACTCTCGTCGTGACGACTGGGGCCGAGTTTGGGCGGACGCTCAGGCTTGCCGAGCTAGGGGTGGCATGTGTCGTGAGGGCAATCCGCCGGCTGGGTCTAGAAATAGCGCCTAACAAGACCGAGGCGCTATGGTTCCACGGCCTATCAAGATGCCGGGAACCACCCAGCTGCCGGATTCGGGTAGGTGACGCGGAGGTCCAGGTGGGGCCTCATATCAAATACCTTGGCCTCACCTTGGACAGCAGGTGGAGCTTCGAAGAGCATTTCGTGCGGTTGGTCCCCCGAGTTAGAAGGGTGGCGGGTTCTCTACACCGCCTGCTACCCAACTTGGGGGGACCAGGGGATGGTGTTCGCCGCCTGTACGCTGGCGTCGTACGGTCCGTGGCCTTGTATGGGGCCCCCGTGTGGTCGCGAGACTGCACGAGGTCCTCCCGCTGCAGAGCTCTACTCCGGAGCATGCAGCGGACAATGGCCATACGGATCGTGCGGGGCTACCGTACTATCTCGTACGAGGCGGCGACAGTTCTGGGGCGCTCCCCCCCTTTCGAAATCCTTGCCGGCATGTACGCGGCGATGTTCAACGCGCCGCGGCGTGTCGGCGGGGGGGGAGAGGGGGGGAACCCCCCAGATCCAGCGTACGGAATGCACAGACGGGAGATGCTCCGACGGGCTGAGAGGGACTGGCGTGCACAGCTAGAGTTAATGGGTTGTGCGCGCCAGCGCGCCGTCGGAGCGATTCTCCCGCACTTCGAAGCTTGGCTCCGCGGGAAGGGGGAGGTCACCTACCGCTTGACTCAGATACTCACCGGGCATGGTTGTTTCGGTGAGTATCTGAGCCGAATAGGGAGGGAGGTAACGACACGTTGCCACCACTGCGCATTCGACCTCGACTCGGCCCAGCATACGCTGGCGGACTGCCCCGCTTGGGCCTCCGAACGCCGAGTCCTGGTCGACGAGATCGGGCATGATCTGTCCCCGCCAGCATTGATTGCGGCAATGCTGGCGGATGAGGGAGGTTGGAGGGCTGTGGCCTCCTTCTGTGAAGCCGTCATGCTCCAGAAGGAGGCCGCCGAGCGGGATCGGGAGATGGCCGATCCCGCTCGAAGAAGGCGGCGTCGGGCGAGGTAGACCTGATGCGCCGCCGCGGGTCGCTGGTGGGCACGACAAAGCTTGTGCCCATGGACGCGACCCGGGAGGGATGACACCCCCCGATATGGCTGGGGGGGTGTCGTCGAGGAATGGCCGACGCCGCAGCGGGCCGCACCGCCTTTTACACGGTGCGGCCCCCTCTGGTGTCACTAAGGAGGGCTCCCCTAGTAGTAACAGGGGAGCGAAGGCTGGGGGGTCCCCAGTAGCGATACTCGACCCTGGGGCCCCTTGTAATGCCTGATGGTGGCCATCGCTGGGGTTTTAGTGGGTAGGCCTTCCCCTTCTGGGTAGGAGAGCCCCACATAACCACCGGGATCTTACGCACCCGGTGGTATGCAATTCAATGCATTTCCCCAGCGTAAACAAAAAAAAAAAAAAAAAAAAAAAGGTTAGGTTTCCGTGTGCGGGGCTAGTACCGCCATCGGACGCGTCCCCGGGCTGCGGATAGGGGAATGCCCTCCAGATATGGGGGGTAGCGGCTTCGGCCGTCGCGGACAGCCACTAGCAACGGTGTGACTGCTTGCTCCTCACGGGGCGGGCATTGCACGGTCACACCAACCCGTAAGCTCACACTGAGTGGGCCCGGGGGCTGGGCGTATGGGGCTTGCCCTGTGCGTCTGGTTGCGAGGAAGAAAACCTCTCTAAAATAATTACCCTGTGAAGGGCCCTTTTCAGGGCCAGCGGACCCTTCGGGGTCGTGGGTGGCGGGCCTGCAAGGCTCGCGGGAGGCGTCGGGAGTATTTGTTTTTCGGCACTCCGGTCGTGGGAGTTTCATCTCCCGGGAGAGTTCTGCCTCTCTTGTCTTCGCCCGAAAGGGCTTCGACGGCGCGGCGGGGACCCCTGCATAGCAGGACCTCGTCGGGCCAACCTGTTATCCCCCCCCGGGCGTCTGGTGTCATGTTTATCGGCGCGGGTAAGGGACCAGGGGGGCTTGCCTTAAGTGGCCGGCCCCGAGATGAGAAAACATCAATAAAAAATCCTCAACGGGGGTGCGTTTTGGCGGGCTGCGGCCCCGATGGAGTGCGCGGCGTACCCCCGCCTTCTCTGAAGGTGGCAGGCGAGCGGATCTGCCAGCTAGCGGCCAGTGTTTTCTGGGTCAGGGGGGGCAGACCCTAAAGCCCCCCTACTCGTGGGAACAATCATGGAAGTGTCAAAATCTCAAAAACCCAAAGACGTTGGAGGTGAGCCGAGAAGGCTACGTATGGAAGATTCAGACGAGGAGAGTTTGTCGGACGGAGCTGGTTACGGAACCCCAGCACAGCGTCTAGGTGCAAAAGACGTCATAGAAGTTGTCGATAAGGAGTCGGACAGGCCGGCCCGAAATACGCGGAGTAGGGCCGCGAGAGGTGAAAAGGTGGCAGCTAGAAAAATCAGCGTCAGCAGAAGCCCTTCGCTGACGTGCTCGGAATATTCTAGCGAATCAGAGGCATCAGAGCCGGCAGTGATGGCAAGTGGTCCAGGGAAAAGGGGGCGCGGTAGACCCCCTACAACCGGGGAATATATAGGGTATGGAAAGGCCCTTCAGGAGAGAGAGCGGCACAGGCTCGACGTTGCCGAAAGCATCACGGCACGAGAAATAGAGGACCTTGCCCGCTCCTTCACCGGCGGAGAAAGGGGTCGAAAGATTCCTGAACAGTTAGAGACGGATAACCCCACAAATCCCGGCCTCATCGACCTCGGCAAAGAAGGTGTCCGAGTGTTCGAGGCCATGCTGAACAAGTCTTCGAATATCAAGGGAAACATAAAGGGAGAGATGAAGAAGGCCTGTGCACTGATGGGGGCGGTCGTAAACCGTATCGGCACCCTCACTACCACGGACGAAACTCGTATCCTTCACCAGGAGAAAGAGTCGTACAAGAACGAGCGTAACATTTGGCGGCAAAAATTTGAAAAGTTGGAGAAGGAGCTCGAAGATTGCAAGCGCCGACTCCTGCGGTATGAGGTGGCTGCGGCCGAGACGGCTGCTGCTCCCGCACCCCAGCAAGATCTTGAAAAGCGGCTGGATGAGCGGGACGATAGGCTGCTATCAGCCATGCGCGGCATGTTGGAGAGTGTTAGGCCTCCGCCGGTAGTCTCGGTTGAACCCGCTCCCGAGCCGCCACCGAAGGCTAGCATCAGCCGTGCAGCTAAACCAGCGGTAGAGAAGCCCGGAAATAAGAAGCCCGAGTTAGTGCGACAAAAGCCCGAACCTGCGAAGCCAGCGACCACCTCGGCCGTTGTCTCAAACGGCGAGGAAGAGGGCTGGAAAACAGTGAAAGGCCGCAAACAGCGCATGAGGGAGAAGAAGCAGCAAGCAAAAGCGGCTCCTTCTAGCAAAAAGGTGGCGGACACCACTCCGACTCCACCAAAGAAGACGTCAGGTCCGAGGAAGCAGAGACCGGTCCGGCTGCGGGAGAGAAAGGCCCCAGCTGTCGTAATCGACATCTTAAAGTCGGAGAAGGAGAGAGAGGGCGGGCTGACTCTCGTGGAGGTCATGAAGGAGGCAAGGGACAAGGTCGACCTACGGAAACTGGGCATCCCTTCTCTTTCACTCAAGCGTTCCTACGCTGGGGCTGTCATATTGGAGCTCCCAAAGGAGGTTGGCGTTGAGGGGGCCCAGAAATTGGAGCAAAGTCTGAAGGAGAATCTGCCAACTCTAGTTCGGGTGACTCGGCCAGTCAAGAAGGCCGAAATCCGGGTAGTCGGTCTAGATCTATCAGTTACAGTGGGGCGGAGATGCTTGCCTGCCTGTCAGACGTCGAAAAGACCGCAGACAGGCCTAAAAGCTCCCGAGCAGAGGTGGTGAAGTCCGTCCGAACCGCCCTGCCCAGCCTTCATAGGGGAATGACTCTCTCGGTCTAGATCTATCAGTTACGCATGAGGAGCTGGCGAAAGCGGCTGCCGACACGTCTGGTCTATCGGTGGATGACTTCCTGATCGGCGACCTGCGATCAGGAAGGGACGGCATGCTAACGGCGCTTATTAGATGCCCGGTGGCTGCCGCCAAGAAGCTTGTGGAGGGGAGACGCCTCCTTGTTGGATGGAGCGCGGCGAAAGTCATCGCCCTCGCGCCCCGGCCGATGCGTTGTTTCGGCTGTTTGGAGTTAGGTCACACGAGGGAGATGTGCTCGAGCCAGGTAGACCGGAGCACTCAATGCTTCCGGTGCGGAGAGACGGGCCACTACGCGAACGTCTGCAGCGCTAAGCCCAGATGCACTGTGTGTGCTGCAATGGAGCTGCCCTCAGGGCACGTGATGTGCGGCAAGCTCTGCCGCCCTAAACCAAAGCAGCAAGCCAGCAAGAAGCGCGGAACAAATTCGTCCGAGGGTCCGCGCGCTGATAGGAAGAAGTAGCCACGTCGGGGTATTTTCCCGGTGGCGGGCCACGTCGGGGCTTTTGTCCGGTGGCGGGCTGCGTCGGGGTATTAGCCCGGCAGTCGAGGGTCGCGTCGGGGCATTTGCCCGGCGATCCGGCTTTCCGACAGGGCAGTGATGGCAACGCCTTTCGGGGTGTTGCTTGAGCCCAGGGCCACGCGGGTGACGGGACGGGGGTCCTTGGTATGGAGGCAGTCACCCGCCTTGCACGGCTCGTCGGCAGTCGCTCCCGTGGCACGGAGTGGCTGGTCCCCCTCCAGGGACAGGCCAGTTGGGGCCGAAAGGCCACGCCGCGTCGGAAGCTGGTGCATACACGAGAGCCCGGCTTCCGAACTATCGCGGCGGAGGAGTAGCCCCCGGGGGGTTTAGCGGGTTCGAGCCCCGCATAACCAGGTCTTCCCCCGAAGCCTGGTATGGGTCGGCCATTACCCCGGGTCAAAAAAAAAAAAAAAAAAAAAAAAAAAAAGGTTAGGTTAGGTTAGGTTAGGTTAGGTTTCCCGTGGCAGCTCGATGCCCTGGTTCTGTCCCAGGTGCATCGAAATCGGGTCGCGATGAGGGAGCGGGGCGAGCGACCCGCTCTGGAGGTGATAGAGCGGGTTCGCTCCCTGGCGCAGAGGGAGGCTCTGCGCACGTGGGAAGAGGCACTCGCCAACCCAGCCGCTGGCCACCGGACGATCGATGCGATCCGTCCGGTGTTGGAGGAGTGGGTAGGGAGCCAGCGGGGCACCCTCTCATACCGCCTGGTGCAGGTTTTGACCGGACATGGTTGTTTCGGTCACTACCTGCACCGCGTCGCCCGCCGGGAGGAGTCGCCGCGGTGTCACCACTGCGACTCTCCCGACGACACGGCCGAGCACACGCTTGTCGAGTGCCCGGCCTGGCGACGGGAGCGCCGCACTCTTGTTGCGGTGCTCGGCGGTGGCGCCCTCTCAATGCCAAGCATGGTGCGAGCCATGGTTGGTAGTGGGAGGGCATGGAGGGCTGCCGCCTCCTTCTGCGAAAGCGTTATGGCGCAGAAGGAGGCAGCGGAGAGGGAGCGGGAGGAGGATCCTCTAGCCGCTCCCCTCCGGCGTAGACGTAGGGGCCGGCGAAGACGGGTGGCTTAGACCCCCGACCTTCCGGCTCCTGGGTGGTCTGAGGGTGCGGCCTAGCCAGCCGTGCGCCTCCTCGGTGCCGAGTCCGGCATAGACCACACCGACGTCTGGGGATTACCTAGTACCCTAGCGTAATCCCCCTTAAGTGGCGCGTCGCCCGGCCCCCCGTGGGGTTAGGGCCAGCTCGGGGTCACTCTGGAGTAGGGGTGCACTGCGGTGCGCCGAACCCAGAGCGGCCTCACAAGGGCTTAGGAGGGTACCGGTGGGTTTTAGCGGGTAGTCTGGCGCTGTTTCCCGCGCCGGGAATCCCGCACTGGTTGCGCCCCTTGGCGGGGGCGTGACGCGTCCATAAATGGATTCCCCATCGTCATCAAAAAAAAAAAAAAAAAAAAAAAAGGTTAGGTTAGGTTAGGTTAGGTTAGGTTAGGTTAGGTTAGGTTAGGTTGGGGTGCCTGGTCAGATAGCCTCCTCGTGGCGCACCCCGGGCAACCGCCGCTGACCACTGGATTGGATTTCCCCCAAATCAGTGCTCAGCGGCGGGCTAATGGTCTGACGTGTTGTGGCGGCGGAGACCACACCCAGATGGTCCGCTGCCGGGCTTCGATGCCTATTGATAGGAATGGGGCTTGAGTGCCCGGGTATATTTGTATGGGAAGGCGGTCTCCTCTCTTCCCCTCTGCTTACAGAGGCGTCGAAAGAGGGTGAGCTCTGTGTTTTGCGGGCGACGGACCAGGGGTTACGAACCTCCCCGTTCGGCCGCTCTCGCAGTAGGGAACTGTGTAGAGGCGATGGATATCGGGTTATGAACCCCTCCACTCGGCTCTGCGGGATAGGTAAGAGCTTCGGCTCGTTGGCGCGGCGGTGGATGCAGCTGGGTCTGCCGTTGGGCAACCCGTTACCCCACACTCAGTGGGGCCGGGGGTACGGCGCACTGAGCGTCGGACCGAGCGGAAGAAAACCGCACAAAAAATTACCCTAACCCTAAGGTGCGGCCCGTGCCGATGGGGTGAATGGCTGGAGGGAGTCCAGTGCCAAGCGGGTCACCATGGGAGTCATCCCTTAAATGACAACAATGGAAGGGTCTACAAAGGAATGTAATATGTCATGCCATCCCGCTGACACCGGGCGCTCGGGGGAAGCTCATACCCCGGGTGAGAAATGTGTTATGAGCGGCCTATGCGCTCCGCCTGGCCAGCGGCGCCAGACGATTACCGGGTCGTCTGGTGTGAAATTAGCTACCGAGGCGTTTGTGGAAGGAAAGACGGACGTTCCGCCTTTGCCAAGAGGCGCAGGCGATGATCCCGCGACAGCGGAGGTGCCGACGGCAGTTGTAACTGCTGCCGATGATCCCGCAGGGCGAGGACGAACCCAGTCAAAGGACCGGACAAACAGTGAGGGCCAGTGTGGTTCGGAAAGACCCCGATCCAATTCAAGGGGACCCAACGCATCGTCGTCAGGGAAAGGGCCTTTGGTTGTACGGATTCCACTTGTGGGCAATCAGCGTCCCAAAAAAGATGTTGGGGCCAAACTTGTGGACGATAGTGACGGTGGTATGTCAACCACATCCGGAGAAGGCGAGACGCTACGGGCGGGCAAACGCAAGTCGCAGCGTACCCTGGAGCGTGTAAAGAAAAAGAGGGCGGGAGACAAGGATTCGAGATGGGTAGACCACTCTCAAAGTGCCGGGGAGGAAGAGACCGCGACCAGCGATATTGGGGCGGAGATGCTTGCCTGCCTGTCAGACGTCGAAAAGACCGCAGACAGGCCTAAAAGCTCCCGAGCAGAGGTGGTGAAGTCCGTCCGAACCGCCCTGCCCAGCCTTCATAGGGGAATGACCGAACTCTGCGATCGGGCGGAAAAACGGGACAGCGAAAACGAATATGTAAGGGCCCTCATACAACAGCTCACTGGCCGCGTTGCAAAGCTGGCCAGTGAGGTGAGTGCCCTTAAGGAAGAGAACGAGGCCTTAAGGAAAAAACTCCCCAGGAACGGAACAGAGGAGCCGGGGTCATCCCAGGAAAGCATGCCTCCCCCGACGCAGCCGGCGCCCAGAAGAGGCAAGAAGGCGACGGTGGATGTTCAAACAAAGGAGCCTGTTCCACCAACGGCCCAGGAGCCCCGGTCAGAGCCTGCTGCGTCGGACTGGGAGCGGATCTCGCTCATCCTAGAGCGGGAATTTGCTAGGTTCCAGGGTGACATGATGAGCAAGCTCTGTCCGGAGCTGGGGAAGAGGCCCATGCTTGCCCACGAGAGGAGGGCTGAGAAAGTTCCCTCAGCGCCACCTGCCTTAGCCAGCGAAGGGGGGAAAAAGAAGAAAGGGAGAAAGGGGAGGAAAAAGAAGGGCCAACAATCAGGCGCAGCGGTCCCGCCGGCGGCACCTATTCCGCTGGCGGTCCCAAACCCAATACCTGCGCCGCCTCCCCGGGAAGCCTCCAAAGGAGACTCGTGGGCTGTAGTGGCGGGGCGAAAAACGGGAGCCGCCCCAAAGAGGACCGCGGCCCCAGCCCCGGTCCCACGCATAAGGGTGGTCGACCCCGGCCCACGGAGGGTGCCTAAGCCACCCGCCTGCGCTGCGGTTGTGGTAACGGTGCCTCCGGACGCCGGAACGACGTACGCTGCGGTGATGGAGTCCGCCAAATCCAAAATTAATCTGGCAGACCTGGGTATCACCGCAGGCTTGCGGCGTAAAATAGCTGCAACGGGGGCCTTCCTGCTGGAGGTGCCCGGCCCGGAGAGCGCCGCTAAAGCCGACGCCCTGGCGGAGCGCATGAGGGAGGTTCTGGCAGGCACGGGCGCTTTAATCTCGCGCCCGTGCAAAATGGGGGACCTGCGTGTACTGGACCTTGACGAGTCCATCACTCAAGCGGACGTGGGGGCGGCCATTGCCGCGGCTGGAGCCTGTTCACCCGATGACGTGAAAGTCGGGGAGATACGTGCCAGCCGCTTCCGCCTAGGAACGGCCTGGGTCAGGTGTCCGCTCAGCGCCATCAGAAAACTGGCGTCTGGGCGGATCCTTATTGGATGGACCTCCGTTAGGGTTGTGGCACTGGCAGCACGGCCTTTACAGTGCTACCAGTGCCTCGAAAAGGGGCACGTTAGGGCTAGATGCCCTAACCCTAACTGCGACAGGAGCACTCGATGCTACAGGTGCGGAGAGTCGGGGCACGTTGCCCGTCTCTGCACTGCGAGTACTCCTCGCTGCCCACTCTGTTCAGACTTGGGCAGACCGGCGGAACACAGGATGGGGAGCAAGAAATGCTCCCCTCCTAAAAAGAAGAAGGCGGGGGTTAGTGATCAACCCCCTGCCCCGGTCCGGGGGCGAGGTGAAACCATGGACACCCTTTAAATGTCAGTCCATGGTAAGGTGCTGCAGGGCAACCTCAACCACTGCCGCGCTGCGCAAGACCTGCTTATGCAGACGCTCGCAGAGGTTGGGGTTGCGTTAGCGATCGTAGCTGAGCCCTACTCTGTCCCGAACCACCCAAGATGGTTCGGGGACGACCAGGGCTCAGTGGCCATCTATTGGGCTAGTGATAGGCCGCACTGCAGTCCCCTTGCCCGGGGGCCGGGCTTCGTGGCCGTGGAATGGGGTTCCACGGCCGTTATAGGCTGTTACGTCTCCCCGAACAGCGGCCTCGCCGCATTCGAGGCATTCCTGGACGGGCTGGCGTGCTGTGTTCGCGGCTGCGCCCCCCGTCCCGTCTTCGTCCTGGGTGATTTCAACGCCCACTCGCGAGAGTGGGGTGACACCCGGGATGACGTAAGAGGGGAGACACTCCTGGAGTGTGTGGCGGGACTGGACCTTCGGCTTCTAAACCAGGGTTCAGTCAGCACCTGCGTGCGGTGGCAGGGGGAGTCGGTCGTCGACCTGTCGTGGGCGACTCCCACTGCGCACCGTATGGTGTCGGGATGGAGGGTCGCGGAGGAGGTGGTCACTCTGTCCGACCACCGACACATCGTATTCGATGTGTCTCTCCGCCACCCTGCCCGAACGCTCCAGGAGGACAGCCGTCCGCGACGCTGGTCCATCAAGCGGCTGGACCGAGATAGGGCCATCGCCGCAGCCCACGTCGCGGACTGGTCGGAGGAAGGACACGTCATGCCCGATCTCGATGCGCAGGTGGCCTGGCTCCGGGAAACATTGACGTCGATCTGCGATGCGTCAATGCCCCGAGTCAGGCCGCCCCGACGGAGCTCTGCGTACTGGTGGAATGAGGAGATCGCGCGGCTCAGGAGAGTTGTTATAGCCGCGCGCCGCCAGTACCTCAGAGCTCGAAGAAGACGGCAAGCCTCAGTCGAAGATGTCCTGAGCGCCAGGCGCGCCTACGGGGCCGCAGCCAAGGCGATCAGCATCGCCATTGCTGACGCCAAGGCTAGGTCATGGAACGAGCTCCTGGAGGGACTGGAGAGGGATCCATGGGGGCGCCCGTACCAAATGGTACTGGGCAAGCTCAGACCGTGGGTTCCTCCCCTGACGGAAACCCTGGACCCCGAGTTCGTGGGAAGAGTGGTGGATACACTCTTCCCAAGGGTCCAGGACAGTCCCTCCGAAGCCCCGTCGCCCGCGCCGTGGTCGGACGACCTAGGGGTGACGGAGAGCGAGCTCGCCGGGGCCGTGATGCGGCTCACAGCGCGCAACACCGCACCAGGCCCGGACGGGGTCCCGGGCAAGGTGCTGGCGCTGGCGCTCAGGGCATTGGGGAACAGAGTGAGGCAGCTCTTTACAAGCTGCCTCAGAGAGGGGGTGTTCCCCGTCGACTGGAAGTCGGCCAGGCTGGTGCTTTTGAGGAAGGAGGGAAGGACCGAAGATGTTCCGTCGTCGTTCCGTCCGATCTGCTTGCTGAACGAGGTGGGGAAGCTCTTCGAGAGGATCATCTCCACCCGTATCGGCGAGCACCTGTCGCGCGTAGGTCCCGACTTGTCGGACTGCCAATTTGGATTCCGGCGGGGGCGTTCGACGCTGGACGCCGTCCAGCGTGTTCGGTCTCTGTCGGAGTCCGCAGTCCGAGCGGGAGGGGTGGCTCTGGCGGTGTCGCTTGACATCGTCAACGCCTTCGGCACCCTTCCCTGGCAGGCCATTAGGGGGGCACTCGAATATCACGAGTTGCCCCTCTACCTGCGGGCTGTGGTCGGGGACTATTTGCGCGACAGGAAGATTCGGATCGGGGGCAGGAACGGGACGGAATCGGAGAGGGGGGTCGAGTGCGGGGTTCCGCAGGGGTCGGTTCTGGGACCCCTTCTGTGGAACCTCGCATACGATGCGGTCCTTCGCACCAGCCTTCCTTGCGGCGTGAGTGTCGTCTGCTATGCCGACGACACTCTCGTCGTGACGACTGGGGCCGACTTTGGGCGGACGCTCAGGCTTGCCGAGCTGGGGGTGGCATGTGTCGTGAGGGCAATCCGCCGGCTGGGTCTAGAAATAGCGCCTAACAAGACCGAGGCGCTATGGTTCCACGGCCTATCAAGATGCCGGGAACCACCCAGCTGCCGGATTCGGGTAGGTGACGCGGAGGTCCAGGTGGGGCCTCATATCAAATACCTTGGCCTCACCTTGGACAGCAGGTGGAGCTTCGAAGAGCATTTCGTGCGGTTGGTCCCCCGAGTCAAAAGGGTAGCGGGTTCTCTACACCGCTTGCTACCCAACTTGGGGGGACCAGGGGATGGTGTTCGCCGCCTGTACGCTGGCGTCGTACGGTCCGTGGCCTTGTATGGGGCCCCCGTGTGGTCGCGAGACTGCACGAGGTCCTCCCGCTGCAGAGCTCTACTCCGGAGCATGCAGCGGACAATGGCCATACGGATCGTGCGGGGCTACCGTACTATCTCGTACGAGGCGGCGACAGTTCTGGGGCGCTCCCCCCCTTTCGAAATCCTTGCCGGCAGGTACGCGGCGATGTACAACGCGCCGCGGCGTATCGGCGGGGGGGGAGAGGGGGGGAACCCCCCAGAACCAGCGCACGGAATGCACAGACGGGAGATACTCCGACGGGCTGAGAGGGACTGGCGTGCACAGCTAGAGTTAATGGGTTGTGCGCGCCAGCGCGCCGTCGGAGCGATTCTCCCGCACTTCGAAGCTTGGCTCCGCGGGAAGGGGGAGGTCACCTACCGCCTGACTCAGATACTCACCGGACATGGTTGTTTCGGTGAGTATCTGAGTCGTATAGGGAGGGAGGTAACGACACGTTGCCACCACTGCGCATTCGACCTCGACTCGGCCCAGCATACGCTGGCGGACTGCCCCGCTTGGGCCTCCGAACGCCGAGTCCTGGTCGACGAGATCGGGCATGATCTGTCCCCGCCAGCATTGATTGCGGCAATGCTGGCGGATGAGGGAGGATGGAGGGCTGTCGCCTCCTTCTGTGAAGCCGTCATGCTCCAGAAGGAGGCCGCCGAGCGGGATCGGGAGATGGCCGATCCCGCTCGAAGAAGGCGGCGTCGGGCGAGGTAGACCTGATGCGCCGCCGCGGGTCGCTGGTGGGCACGACAAAGCTTGTGCCCATGGACGCGACCCGGGAGGGATGACACCCCCCGATATGGCTGGGGGGGTGTCGTCGAGGAATGGCCGACGCCGCAGCGGGCCGCACCGCCTTTTACACGGTGCTGCCCCCTCCGGTGTCACTAAGGAGGGCTCCCCTAGTAGCGATAGGGGAGCGAAGGCTGGGGGGTCCCCAGTAGCGATACTCGACCCTGGGGCCCCTTGTAATGCCTGATGGTGGCCATCGCTGGGGTTTTAGTGGGTAGGCCTTCCCCTTCTGGGAAGGAGAGCCCCACATAACCACCGGGTTCTTACGCACCCGGTGGTATGCAATTCAATGCATTTCCCCAGCGTAAACAAAAAAAAAAAAAAAAAAAAAAAAGGTTAGGTTAGGTTAGGTTAGGTTAGGTTAGGTTAGGTTAGGTTGGGGTGCCTGGTCAGATAGCCTCCTCGTGGCGCACCCTGGGCAACCGCCGCTGACCACTGGATTGGATTTCCCCCAAATCAGTGTTCAGCGGAGGGCTAATGGTCTGACGTGGATGAGGCGGCGGAGACCACACCCAGATGGTCCGCCGCCGGGCTTCAGTGCCCGTTGATAGAGAGGGGCTTCAGTGCCCGGGATAAGGAAGAAAAGACACAATGAAAGCGCATGGCAAAACTACACGTCCCCGGGAGGGTCTCCGTGAGGAGGAATCCCTCACCGGCCCTGCGGGAGAGTCGGGGTCCAAGCGAATCCGCTTGGAATCCGAATCTTCCGCTGAGTCGGTCTGCCCCTCGTATACGGGGGGGGCAACTGTGCGCGGTAACGGAGGAGCAGCGGATGTTCCGGCAAAGGCCGATGATCCCGCAAAGGAACAGAGGGTGACTCCTGATAGGAGATGGATTGTCTCGCACCTTGGCAGGCTCCGAGGACTGTCCTGCAAGTTGTGGCTTAATCGGGAGGCCTTAGATGAAGCCATGGCAATGGCCAAGATTCTTAGGGATGCAGAGGAGATGGCTAAATCTTACCACGACGCCGCAGATGAAGCCGTCATTAAGAGCCGGAAGCGAGAGCGAGAGCTCCTAGGGGAGATCGAGGCCCTCAAGGCCGCCATCACGGAGCTGGAGGAGGCTTCAGCCACTAAGGCCGACTTCACCCGTCTGGAGAGTCGAGTCGCGGACGAACTGGGCAGATTTGCCAAGGAGCTCGGGAAGCAGCCGACCCAGCAACAGGCCCCAGTAACGGCGCCGCGCTCTTACGCGGAGGCGGCACGGAAGGAGATCGCTCCCAGCGCGACTTCCGCGCCGAAAGAACGGCCGAAGAGGAGGAGGGCCAAAAGGGCGAAAGTCAGGGCGCCGGACACGGCTGCTCTGACTATTAATATCGAGCCGGAGGCGGCCGCGCGTGGTGTGACCGCAGAGAAGGTGTTGGAGCGGGCCCAAGCGGGCTCCCGTTTGAGCGCAGAGATGGTGGCGCAATTAAGATGGACGAGATCCGTAACCGGGGCCACCATGTGCCTCGTTTCGGGGCCACAAAAAGAAGAGTGGGCACAGGAGTCGCCCGCAAAATAGAGGATGCAGCCGATGGTGCGGTCAGGATCGCCTGGCCTGAAAAGAGGACGGAGATAGTTCTCTCCGGTCTGTCCGGCGCGACATCAAGCGCCGACATCACTGCCGCGATGAGCTCGGCGGGCGGTTGCCCACCGGAGAAGATCAAGGTGGGAAATATTCGTCCCACCGGCTCAGGGGGCTTTCGAGCCTGGACCAGCTGCCCCAGTGGTGCAGCCAAGAAGGTGGCGGAAGGTGGCCGACTCCAGATTGGGTGGGCGGCGGCGTTCGTGCGGGTTCTGCCCCCGCGCGACGTGCGCTGCTTCAAGTGCCTGGAGTCGGGTCACGTCAAGGCGACATGCACCTCGGTGGTTGACCGCACCGAGGTCTGCTACCGTTGCGGACGCACCGGTCACAAGGCGGCGATGTGCCAGGAGAGGGCCCACTGCCCTCTATGTGCAGAGGCGGGTCGCGAGGCCACCCATCGATTGGGGGATACGAGGTGCGGCGCCCCACGGCGCCGCGTGAGGGCGGCCCCGATTGGCGGCCACAAATGCGACCCTCCTCAAGCTGAGCCCATGGACGCTCAATCGGGCGTCGGGGGGCCTGGCGGAGGGGGGGCGCAAGGTGCCGCTAGTGTTGCGTCTACGGGCGCAGGGACGGAGACGCCCAGGAGAACTGGTGCGTCGGCGGATGGCCGACGGGAGTCGGCGGCCCGGACATAGTGTGATCCGGGCACTTTAAACAGCCCTTTTTAGGGCTAGCGGACCCTCAGATGGGGGGTCGTGGGATGGCCGGCCTGCTAGACCGGCGGGGGCACTTGTGCCCTTCAGGGTGGCGCCGGGCCTCAGTGACTGCTTCTCTCACAGAGAAACAGTTGACTGAGGCTCGGCCTTGGCGTTGCTGCAGGTCTCTTCCCGCAGTCTCGTCGAGTGGTGGGATGACACCCCCTCCATGGCTGGGGGGTGTCGTCGTGGTGTGGCATGCCGCCGCGGACCGTACCGCTCTTTACACGGTGCGGCCCGCGGTGGCGTCCCACTCGTGGGCCGTTTTGCCCAGGAAGGGCTCTCCGTGGGGGAGCAAAGGCTGGGGGGTCCCCAGTTGCAATATTTGACCCTGGGGCCCCTGTCATGCCAGATGGCGGCTATCGCTGGGGTTTTAGTGGGTAGGCCTTCCCCTTCTGGGAAGGAGAGCCCCACATAACCACCGGGAACTCACGCACCCGGTGGTATGCAATTTAATGCATTTCCCCGGCGTGAACAAAAAAAAAAAAAAAAAAAAAAAAAAAAAAAAAAGGTTAGGTTAGGTTAGGTTAGGTTAGGTTAGGTTAGGTTAGGTTAGGTTAGGTTAGGTTAGGTTAGGTTCGGGCGGCGGTCCGTGTGCGGGGCTAGTACCGCCATCGGACGCGTCCCCGGGCTGCGGATAGGGGAATGCCCTCCAGATATGGGGGGTAGCGGCTTCGGCCGTCGCGGACAGCCACTAGCAACGGTGTGACTGCTTGCTCCTCACGGGGCGGGCATTGCACGGTCACACCAACCCGTAAGCTCACACTGAGTGGGCCCGGGGGCTGGGCGTATGGGGCTTGCCCTGTGCGTCTGGTTGCGAGGAAGAAAACCTCTCTAAAATAATTACCCTGTGGAGGGCCCTTTTCAGGGCCAGCGGACCCTTCGGGGTCGTGGGTGGCGGGCCTGCAAGGCTCGCGGGAGGCGTCGGGAGTATTTGTTTTTCGGCACTCCGGTCGTGGGAGTTTCATCTCCCGGGAGAGTTCTGCCTCTCTTGTCTTCGCCCGAAAGGGCTTCGACGTCGCGGCGGGGACCCCTGCATAGCAGGACCTCGTCGGGCCAACCTGTTATCCCCCCCGGGCGTCTGGTGTCATGTTTATCGGCGCGGGTAAGGGACCAGGGGGGCTTGCCTTAAGTGGCCGGCCCCGAGATGAGAAAACATCAATAAAAAATCCTCAACGGGGGTGCGTTTTGGCGGGCTGCGGCCCCGATGGAGTGCGCGGCGTACCCCCGCCTTCTCTGAAGGTGGCAGGCGAGCGGATCTGCCAGCTAGCGGCCAGTGTTTTCTGGGTCAGGGGGGGCAGACCCTAAAGCCCCCCTACTCGTGGGAACATCATGGAAGATCTCAAAAAACGAAAACCAGACGTACTAGTGGCGGAGCCGAGAAGGCAATATAGTGAGGAGGAAGATTCAGACGCAGCTGGGTACAGTACTCCCGTGCAGCGTCCAGATAAAGAGATGATCAGGGTCATTGACAAGGAGTCCGATAGACCGGCCTTGAACACGCGGAGTAGGGCCGCGAAGGTGGAAGAGATGGTCGCGAGGAGGATAAGTGTCAGCCGCAGTCCCTCGTTGTCCGGATCTGACTATTCTGAGGATTCCGATGCATCAGTGGACTCTTGCGCACAACGACGGAGGACCATCACTGCTGAGTCGTCAGCCAAACGTGGACGTGGACGCCCCCCAACCACGGGGGCATACATAGGCTATGGAGAGGCTCTCAAAGAGAGGGAACGACAGAGACTGGACATAGCTGAGGAAATCACAGCCAGGGAAATCGAAGACCTGGCCATCGACTTCACAGGTGGTGATAGAGGAAGGAAGATCCCAGAGAAGCTTCACACCGACATCGGCAACCCGTCGGCCCCGGGCCTCATTGACCTGGGCAAGATGGGGGTCAAAATGTTCGACACAATGTTGGACAAGTCGAGCAGGATCAAGGGCAATGTGAAGGGGGAGATGCGGAGGGCCTGCATTCTGCAGCAGAAGGTTTTGGACCGCATCGGAACACTGGTAGTGTCGGACGAAGCCAGAGAATGGCATAAGGAAAAAGAAGAAATGAGGGCAGAGATGCGCAAATGGCAGGAAAGGGCCGAAAGGCTGGAGAAGGACTTTCAGCAGTGTCGCGTCGAGCTGATCGAAGCTAAAGCCGCTTTAGAAGCTGCAGAGAGAAGATCAGGCTCTAACGCAGGAGAGCTTGTCCCCCGCCTAGAGGTGCGGCAGTGGGAGAAGAGAGAAGAGCGGCTGAAGTCAGATATTCTGGCGTCAGTGGAAGAGAAAGTAGAGAAATTAGTGGAGAAGAGCACAACGGCAATTCTTGCTGCGCTTCCGGCATCAGCTCCCATTGGAGAGAAACAAAATGTGGCGGCTCGGTCCTATGCCGCTGCCGCTGGAAAGCCGACGGGCCCCACAAAGCAGCCCGAAAAGAAGAAGCAAGTTAACAGCGTCTCAAATCCGCCAGCGACTGCTAGCCAGAGTACCAGTAAAGAGGAGGAGTGGGAAACGGTGAAGAGCAAGGCGAAGAAACAGAAGGAGAAGAAGGCCAAGGCTTCGAAGGAAAAAGCTGAAAAGGAGAAAGCTGAAAAGGACGACAAAGCCAAGAAGCCGCCTAAAAAGAAGAGGGTGGCACGCTTCCGCGAACGGAAGACCACGGCGGTTGTAATAGACCTCCTGAGGGCAGAGAAGGAGAAAGAAGGAGGCCTCACTTTGGTCGACGTGATGAAGCAGGCCAAAGAGAAGGTGAACCTTAAAAACCTGGGGATACCGAGTGTCTCATTCAAGATGTCTCAGGCGGGGGCCGTTATCTTGGAGCTTCCTCAGGAGGTGGGGGCTGAAGGGGCTCAAAGATTACAGCAGAGCCTTATCGAGAACCTGCCGATGGTGGTCCGGGTCACTCGACCTGTCAAGAAAGTGGAGGTGCGTATTGTGGGGCTAGATTATTCAGTGTCCTGCGAGGAGTTGGCTCAGTCAGCTGCAGTTGCCACGGGTCTTACGGTCGATGACTTTTTGGTAGGAGATCTTCGGCCATACAAAGATGGCATGTTCGCGGCGCTAGTCAGGTGTCCGATAGCTGCCGGAAAGAAGTTGGTGGAGCTCAGGCGTCTACTCGTTGGCTGGAGTTCTGCAAAGGTGGTCGCTCTTGAACCCAGGCCCATGCGATGCTACTCATGCATGGTGCTGGGTCACACAAGACAGTCGTGCAAAAACGGGGTCGACAGAAGCGATCAATGCTTCCGCTGTGGTGAAGTTGGCCACATATCAGCTGATTGCCAGGCCAAACCGAGGTGCACAGTGTGCGCCGCATTGAACCTGCCGGCAGGACATGTCATGGGTGGCAAGTTATGTCGCCCCCGGCAACAACAGCAAGAAGAAAGAAGGCGCGGGCCCAAAGAGGCAGCGAGCGCCAAGAAGTAGAAGCCACGCCGGGGCATTTGTCCGGTGGCGGGCCGCGTCGGGGCTTTTGTCCGGCGGCGGGCTGCGTCGGGGTAGTTGCCCGGCAGTCGAAGGTCGCGTCGGGGCTTTTGTCCGGCGACCTGGTTCTCTGACAGGGCAATGATAGTGATGCTCCTCGGGGTGTTGCTTGAGCCCAGGGCCACGCGGGTGTCGGGACTGGGGTCCTTGGTCTGGAGGCAGACACCCGCATTGCACGGCTCGTCAGCAGTCGCTCCCGTGGCACGGAGTGGCTGGTCCCCCTCCAGGGACAGACCGGCTGAAGGTCGCAAGGCCTGAGCGGCGTCGGCACCGGTGCGTACTCGAGATCCTGGTGCCGACATACGCAGCAGCGGAGTAGCCCCCGGGGTTTTAGTGGGTTCGAGCCCCACATAACCCGCCTTCCCCCAGGAGGACGGGTATGGGTCGGCCATTCCCCCGGGAAAAAAAAAAAAAAAAAAAAAAAAAAAAAAAAAAAAAAAAAAGGTTCGGGCGGCGGCGTTCGTGCGGGTTCTGCCCCCGCGCGACGTACGCTGCTTCAAGTGCCTGGAGTCGGGCCACGTTAGGGCGACGTGCACCTCGGTGGTCGACCGCACCGAGGTGTGTTATCGCTGTGGAGGCACCGGTCACAAGGCGGCGATGTGCCAGGAGAGGGCCCACTGCCCTCTATGCGCAGAGGCGGGTCGCGAGGCCAGCCATAGATTGGGGGACACGAGGTGCGGCGCCCCACGGCGCCGCGTGAGGGCGGCCCCGATTGGCGGCCACAAATGCGACCCTCCACAAGCTGAGCCCATGGACGCTCAATCGGGCGTCGGGGGGCCTGGCGGAGGGGGGGCGCAAGTTGCCGCTAGTGTTGCGCCTACGGGCGCCGGGACGGAGACGCCCAGGAGAACTGGTGCGTCGGCGGATGGCCGACAGGAGTCGGCGGCCCGGACATAGTCACGTCCGGGCACTTTAAACAGCCCTTTTCAGGGCTAGCGGACCCTCAGATGGGGGGTCGTGGGATGGCCGGCCTGCTAGGCCGGCGGAGGCACTTGTGCCTTTCAGGGTAGCGCCGGGCCTCAGTGCCCGCTTCTCCCTCGGAGAAGCAGTTGGCTGAAGCTCGGCCTTGGCGTTGCTGCAGGGTTTTTCCCGCAGTCTCGCCAAGTGGTGGGATGACACCCCCGCCATGGCTGGGGGGTGTCGTCGTGATGTGGCATGCCGCCGCGGACCGTACCGCTCTTTACGCGGTGCGGCCCGCGGCGGCGTCCCACTCGCGGGCCGTTTTGCCCAGGAAGGGCTCTCCGTGGGGGAGCAAAGGCTGGGGGGTTCCCCAGTTGCAATATTTGACCCTGGGGCCCCTGTCATGCCAGATGGTGGCCATCGCTGGGGTTTTAGTGGGTAGGCCTTCCCCTTCTGGGAAGGAGAGCCCCACATAACCACCGGGAACTCACGCACCCGGTGGTATGCAATTTAATGCATTTCCCCGGCGTGAACAAAAAAAAAAAAAAAAAAAAGGTTAGGTTAGGTTAGGTTAGGTTAGGTTGGGGTGCGGGCTGGCAGACCTCCTCGTGGTGCACCCTGGGAGGGGAGTGGGAGTAACCTCAGTTGCGGTTGCTCCCACTCCTCTGCGAACTGTCAGCGGAGAGGAAACGGTCGAGTCTCTTTATTTGTTGATTCCCGTTGGGACTTATGCGTCCGGCGATTATGTGAGGCATCTTCAAGGTGCGTATGGTGGCCACTCCCGACTCATTTACCTTTCAAAGGAGTGTGGATGTGGTGTTTGGAGAAAGGCCCTTATTAGGGACAGCGGACATTTTTGTAGTCGTGGTATGGCGGGCCTCCAAGGCCTGCGGGTCGTTCTTATGACCGTGTGTGGTCGGCGCTTTCGCGCTTAGGCAACTCTTGCCTACGTTGTGACGTATTTCGTCTTCGGGCTCCTTTCGGGGCTCAGTGGCCACCTTCGTGTGGCGTGGTATGGCGGACCTTCAAGGTCTGCGGTGCGGCGGGATCGGTGGCTACGGTCTGTAGCCGCTGATTTGGTCTTCGGGCCCCTGTCGGGCAACCTGTGCCTCCTTGTTTGGTGTTGTGGTCATGTCTCGCTGCCAGCTTGGGGGTGTAGGGGCCTTGCCTTAACTGGCCGGGCCAAGTGGAGTAAACCACCATAAAAATCAGCAAGTCCCTGTTGTTGGTGACCGCGGCAACAGGGGGCCTTCGGGTGGTGGGCGGCTCACAGTCCACCAACTAGCGCCATCCTGGGGTACTACCCGTCCCCCCAGTGTAGTAGGGTTACCCGGGTGCAGAGGGCACCACCCGGGTGGACACTATGTTTCCCTCATGCTCGTGGGATAAATATGAAGAGTTCCAATAATAAAACCCAAAACCCTAGCGTAAGCACTCACTCCAGACGGAGTGAATTTTTGAAGAATAAGGTCGTAGTCAGCGACGAAGCGATGTCGGATTGCTCGTTCAAATCGACAGAGACGGTGGCCTCTAAGGCCAGTAAAAAGAGGAAGCGCTCCCATACCAGCAGGGGAAGCGGCGTCGGCAGCCAATCGGAATCGGACAGTGGGTCTGACAACAGTTCCGTGTCGGCCGCAAAGAAGCCGACCGACAAGAGAGGAAGGGGCAGGCCGCCCACAACTGGCCAATATGTTGGGATGGCCAAGGCGAAGGCTGCATATAATGACCAATTAAGGGAAGAGACCCGCCTCCTGGCTGAGAAGAGTCTGGCCGAAGACATGGCCAAAGATGCGGAAAGACGGAGGCTAAGATCGAGCTCCGCTCATTCAGAGGCGTCCATGCGTATGTTGGGAGATGAAGAAGAGCCACCGGCGTATGAGCTGCGTGAGGACTTCCTCGAAGATGCGAAGTTGTGTCGGGAAATTGCTCGGAAATCTGGCAACTTAAAGGGCACGTACGTCAAAGCCCTGAATAACATAGCCGACAACATAACGGCAAGGTCGTCAACACTCGTCAAGCGTACAGCCTCTGACGAGAATGCCAAGTTACTGGCCAAGGTAAAGAGGCTCCAGGAGGACAATAAGCGGCTCACTGAGGACCTGGCGGAGAGTCGCAAAGAGATGTCTGAAGTAAGAGTTGAGCTTCTGGACATAAGGCGTCGAATGGAGCCGACTACGACTGCATGTGCCGTCGAGACCTCAGCGCTCACAGGCGATGAGCAAATAACTCCGGCGCAGATGGTAAGGCTGTTGAAGGAGATGTCCAAAGACATAAAGAAGGAAATGGACGAGATGCGTGCCAGTATCCTAAACATTGTGGACGCGAAAGTCGAGGGCAAGTTTGTGCCAGATAGGCCACGTCCTGCGCTCGCCTCGGACAGGAACCGGGACAAATCACTTCCTCCGGTCATCATAGGTGGAAGGGCACCGGCTAGAGAGGATGACCTTTCGTCCGCTGCGGCAGCACGGCCGCACTCGGAGAGGAACCCTCCCAAAGTGGCGGGAAAGACAAAGGGTCAGGGCAAAAACAAGCCTGAGATAGTCACAGCAGCGGCTGCCCCGGCGCCGGCCAAAGCCAGTCAGACGGGGAAAACAGTTCCTGCCAGCACAAACGAGGGAGACTGGCAAGTACAACAGTCGCGTAAGCAGAGGGGGAAAGCTCGTCGGCTCACGGCCACAGCCCCGCAGACTTCGAAGGGCAAACAGATGAAGCCGAGAAAGATACGGGTCCCTCGTACGGCTGCAGTGGTCTTGACAATTGACTCAGACGCAGAGCAGAAGGGCCTTACGTACGCTGACGTGATCAATAGGGCGCGTAGCGTAATCGACTTGGGCGAGCTTGGCCTTGTTCCTGTCCATATTAGGGGAGCCGCTACCGGAGCACGTATACTCCAAATAGCCAGTGGTGAAGACGCGGCTGACAATGCCGCTAAAGCCGACGCTCTGGCCGAAAAGCTGAGAACGGTGTTGAAGGAGGACGTTCGGGTCACTAGACCGGTGAAGCGAGCGGAGTTCCGGGTCATTGACCTGGATGACTCGGTCACGAAGGACGATGTGGTCGCTGCCATTGTTATAAAAACAGAGTGTGCAATGGACAGCATAACAGTAAGCGACATTCGTCGGCATCCGGACGGCATGGGCTCCGTCCTGGTGAAATGCCCAGTTGCAGCGGCGAAAGTAGTGATGGCTGAGAAAAGGCTTTTTGTTGGTTGGAGTGCGGCACGAATCCGTGTGCTTGAGCCGCGTCCCAGGAAATGTTTCCGCTGTCACGAGGTCGGACATACTCGACAGCGTTGTCCATCTGACGTGGATCGGAGTGAGCTCTGCTTTCGGTGCGGCCAGACTGGCCACAAAGCAGCGGCTTGCACGAACGAGCCTCACTGCACGCTTTGTGCAAACGCGAAAAAGCCATCTGGCCACATTATGCGCGGGAAGAGCTGCAATGCCCCACCCCCGCCTAAAGGTAGAAAGGCAGCCGTCATGGCCCCGGCAGCCTCAAATGCGAAGCGGGTACCGCCGCAAGAAGCCATGGAATCTTAATGGCGAATACACCCATTTACAAGATTCTTCAGGGCAACCTCAACCACTCCGGCGGTGCGCAAGATCTGCTCATGCAAACCATGCCGGAGTGGTTGATTGACATTTCGGTTGTCGCGGAGCCGTATTTTTCTCCGCCCGGCAATAATAACTATGCCGCTGATCAAGACTTGACTGTGGTCATTATACGGTCACCGTCATCAAGGTCCCCGCCCCTCAACATCAAGGAGCGGGGCCATGGATATGTCGTCGCGCAATGGGGAGACATAGTACTGGTCGGCGTATACTTCTCCCCAAATCGCCCCTTGGCTCAGTTCGAGTCATTTGTCGGATTGTTAGGTGCAGCGGTTCGTCGTGCTGCACCTTGTCAGGTCTTCGTGGCGGGGGACTTCAACGCCAAGTCTACGGCGTGGGGTTCCCCTGCCACGGATGCACGTGGATCCATTGTCGAGGATTGGGCAAACATGTTCGGCCTTGTTCTGCTCAACAGGGGCTCTATTGACACCTGTGTGCGACAGCGGGGGGGGTCTATAGTGGACCTTACGTTCGCTACCCCCGCTCTCGCGACACACGTTGCTGATTGGCGAGTCCACGTAGAGGCGGAGACACTGTCGGACCACCGCTACATTACGTTCGACGTGTCTCCCTATCGAGGGGTTACCGGAGCTACAGCGCCTAGAGCCGGTCTTCCACAAGTGTTTCCTAGGTGGTCGCTGGCCAAATTTAATAAAGAATTGGCGGGAGAGGCCGCCCTGATGGAAGACTGGTTCAATGAGTATTCGCAACCTTCCACGGACGTTGACGAAGAGGTGGCTTTGTTCGGTCAATCACTGGTACGCATCTGTGATGCGTCTATGCCGAGGACAAGACGTCTGCCTCCAAAGCGCGAGGTCTATTGGTGGACTGCGGAGCTGGCTGAGATGCGGCGTGTCTGCATAACCAGACGCAGAGCATTCACCAGGCACCGCAGACTACGCCCCGCCAGAAGGGACGAAGAGGTAGAGGCGCAGCTGCATGCAGCGCTGAAAGAGGCCCGACACACTTTTAGGGTCGCGATTGCTGAGGCCAAATCCGCTGCATACAAAGAATGGCTGGATCTACTTGACGCGGACCCATGGGGGCGTCCATACAGAACCATTCGCAGTAAGATGTGCAACACGGGTCCTCCAGCTACTGAAACGCTGGAGCCCGCGTTCCTCGATGATATCATCTCCGCTCTGTTTCCATCTCGAGCGGAGCATGTCCCGCCCTATACTGCTCCAATTACTAGGGCCGAACTGGAGGATGATGATCTTCCCCCTCCTATTACTCCGGGGGAGATGGAAGTGGTGGTGAGAAGACTCCGGGCCAAAACTACAGCTCCTGGTCCGGACGGTGTTCCCGGCAAGGTTCTTGCCGCGTCTCTCGCTACGTTAGAGAATCGACTTAAGGGGATCTACAACCTTTGCCTATCCTCGGGTCGTTTCCCCAAAAGCTGGAAAATGGGCCGTCTGGTCTTATTGCCGAAGCCTGGTAAGCCACCCAACATCCCGTCAGCTTACAGGCCCATCGTTTTACTGGATGAAGCGGGCAAACTTCTGGAAAGGATTATATCCACCCGCATCAACCAGCACTTGAAAGAGTCCGGCCCGAATCTATCCAACAACCAGTTCGGGTTCCGTGAAAACCGCTCTACCATCGACGCCATTTGCTCTGTCAAGGCATTCGCGACAGAAGCGGTTTCAAGGGGCAGGGTGACCTTGGCGGTGTCATTGGACATTGCCAACGCTTTTAACACCCTGCCCTTTGCGTGTATCGAGGAGGCATTACGCTACCATCAAGTGCCTCCATATTTGGTTCGGATAGTCCGTAATTACCTCCGCAACAGGCTCATTATGTGCCTGGATCGTCGCGGAAGTATGGTTAGACGGACAACCTCTTGCGGAGTTCCACAGGGGTCGGTGCTCGGCCCGCTCCTGTGGAATATTGGTTATGACTGGGTGCTCCGGGGAAGTCTCCTGCCAGGAACCTGTGTCACGTGTTACGCTGACGACACGCTTATTCTGGCGAATGGCGATAACTATGCCGAAGCCGCGCGTCTAGCAACAGTCAGTGTAACACTGGTGGTCAGTCGCATTGAGAGCCTTGGTCTCAAAGTGGCTCTAGAAAAGACAGAGGCCCTCCTCTTTCATGGGCCGAGGATGAAACCCCCACATGGAGCAGGAATTACCATCAATGGGGTGCGCATACCGCTAAAAGATCATATGCGCTATTTGGGACTAGAGCTCGACCCACGTTGGTCCTTTAACGAGCACTTTAGCCGCATGTGTCCGAAGCTCCTCAGGACTGCGGCGGCTCTGAGCCGGCTATTGCCGAATCTGAGCGGCCCCAGCACGGCATGTCGCCGTCTGTATACTGGGGTCGTCAGATCCATGGCCCTATATGGGTCACCGATCTGGGCAGACACGTTGTCTCCACACAACGCTGCCCTACTACGAAGAGCCCAAAGAGTGATGGCGATTAGGGTCATCCGTGGGTATCGCACCGTGTCCTGTGACGCTGCGTGCGTGCTGGCAGGTACCCCTCCGTGGGACCTAGACGCGAGGGCGTTGGCTGACGTATATCGACGCAGCGCCCAAGTGCGTGTCGAGGGAGTCCGGCCACTACCGGAAATGGTGAGACGCTGGAGGGACAGAGCCCACGCGTCTACTCTGAGGGAATGGCGGCGCAGGTTGGAGGATCCTGTAGCCGGCCACTGGACCATCGGAGGCATTCGGCCAAATATGGTCGAATGGCTGGTGAGAGAGCATGGGACGCTCAACTTTCGGTTGACACAGGTGCTGTCGGGGCATGGATGCTTCGGCAGCTACCTTCACAGAGTCGCCGGTCGAGAGCCAACGCCGTGCTGCCACCACTGCCAGAGCGATGTGGACGACGCGCAGCATACCCTGCAAGTTTGCCCTGCGTGGGCAACTCAACGCGTCGTCCTTACCGCAGAGATAGGGGCGGACCT
This sequence comes from Parapoynx stratiotata, assembly GCA_910589355.1. Taxonomy (NCBI): domain Eukaryota; kingdom Metazoa; phylum Arthropoda; class Insecta; order Lepidoptera; family Crambidae; genus Parapoynx; species Parapoynx stratiotata. Next base: position 15,482,988 of record OU342476.1, read on the forward strand.
CTCACTCGCGGCTGTTGTCAAAGCAATGGTCCGCAGTGAGAGCTCCTGGATAGCGGTGGCAACCTTCGGCGACGAGGTCATGTCGCTGAAGGAAAGAGCGGAGCGGGAGCGCGAGCAGGAGCCCGACGCTAACCCAATCCGAAGGAGAAGAGGTGGCCAGAGGCGGAGGCGCCATGCCAATCTCCAGCCACCATAATGGGGGCGCGGGTGATGGAGTGGGGCTCCATCACTCGCATCACACGCCCTCGCGCTGGGAGAGTATCTTTGTCGTCCGCGGATACTCTCCTTCCCCTAAGAGAGCCTGAAATAGGGCATCAGTCGCCAAGCGGGTGTGGGAGGTCGTGTGCGATGAGCTCCCCATACCACACCCGATTTAGTGACAAAGCGGAACCGTTGGTTTTTAGTAGGTAGGCCCCCGACTATCGGGGGAGATTCCTACATAACCCAGGCCGGCCCCACTAAGGTCTGGGTAGGTATAAAACCTTTTCCAACGAAAAAAAAAAAAAAAAAAAAAAAGGTTAGGTTAGGTTAGGTTAGGTTTCCGTGTGCGGGGCTAGTACCGCCATCGGACGCGTCCCCGGGTTGCGGATAGGGGAATGCCTCCTTAGGGGGGTAGCGGCTTCGGCCGTCGCGGACAGCCACTAGCAACGGTGTGATTGCCTGCCCTTTTCAGGGCGGGCATTGCACGGTCACACCATCCCGTAAGTCTGCCTTCAGGAGACCCGGGGGCCGGACGTGTGGAGCTCGCTCTGCATGTCTGGTCGCGAGGACATAACCTCTATAAAACAACGTGTTGTAGGTGTTCTGTGAAAGCAGAATGCTTCGTATGCAACGCAGGTTTGTGTTGCACTACGACGATGACACGTTATGTGGTAGCTTGCCCTTTTCAGGGCGGGCATTGCACAACCACATAAGACCGTAAGTCCGCTCTCTATGGCGGGCCCGGGGGCCAGGTGTGTGGAGCTTGCTCTGCGCGTCTGGCCACGAGGAAGAAAACCTCTATAAAAATTGAACGTAGCTAACGGGCTTTTGGTGTATCGATACCCAGCCATACGCGTCCCCCGGAGTGAGGTAGTTCGCCGGCTAGGTCGGGGCGTTACGTGGCCTCTGGGGTACCGATCCACATTAGACCGTAAGGGGTGGAATGAGGCACTTTTAAGTGCACGACTTCCACCTTGTTAGGGTAGGGTGCACCCGAGTCGCTGAGGCTAGGTCTCCGACCGATGATGTCTATCGCGCCTCGGAGGTCTCGACTGTTGACATCGCGCGAACGGAGCCCTTGTCCGTCTGCGCTTTGTTAGATTGGCGATATTGGTGGAGGCGCTGCCGAGTTGCTAGTGCCGACACCTCAACAGTCGGGGCTATTCAGCTGAAAGTGGATGAAACTCGCCCGTCCGCCGGTAAGCACTTCTGGGTGGGTTTGTCTTTCTCAAGACGAACTTCACCTCGCCACTGTCTCTCAGTGGGGGCTAGGGCCTTCCCTATGATGCCCAGTTAGGTAGGGACCGTCTGGGTACAATTGCATACGGATGTCACGTGGCAGGTTAGGTTAGCCTCCTTCATGCGGATGCAGTTGTACTCGCTCGTTCGGAATTGGGCCGGGATGTCATGGTTTGTTCTGTCATGCCATGCCATACCACGCCTAATATCGTGCGGGCTAGGGAGGCTCCCTCTCTAGGACATCTCACAACCGTAAGCCCGCCTTCAGGGGGCCCGGGGGCTGGATGTGCGGAGCTTGCTCTGCGAATCTGGCCGCGAGGAAAAAAACCTCTATAAAAATAGAGCGTGTTGGGAGCGTTCTGTGTATATACCGTTACGCTATATACAGGGAATGCCTCGCGTGCAGTACAGTACTGTGCTGCACGACGACGATGACACGTCTTTCTGCGGTGCAACTTGCCCGTCAGAGGGCGAGCTGCATTGCTCCCCCAGACCGTAAGTCCGCCATCGGTGGACCCGGGGACCGGCGTGTGGAGCTCGCTCTGTGCGTTGGCCGTGAGGAAGAAAAGCCTCTATAAAAAAATTGACCGTATTAATGGGTCTTTGGTGTATCGATACCCAGTCATACGCGTCTCCCGGAGTCGAGGTAGTTCGCCGGCTAGGTCGGGGCGTTACGTGGCCTCTGGGGTACCGATCCACATCGGCTCATATGGGGCGGAAATAGGCACTTTTAGTGCACGACGTCTGCCTTGTTAGGTTAGGGCCACCTGAGCCGCTGAGACTAGGTCTCTGACCGATGATGTCTATCGCGCCTCGGAGGTCTCGACTGCTGACATCGCGCGAACGGAGCTCGCTCCGAGTTGCGCTTTGCGAGATTGGCGATATTGGTGAAGGCGCTGCCGAGTTGCTAGTGCCGACACCTCAGCAGCCGAGACTATTCAGCTGAAAGTGGATGAAACTCGCCCGTCCGCCGGTAAGCACTTCTGGGTGGGTTTGTCTTTCTCAAGACAAGCCTCACCCCACCGCTGTCTCTCAGTGGGGGCTAGGGCCTTCCCTATGATGCCCAGTTAGGAAACGGGTGCGGGATGGTAGTCTCCCTGCAGAGCACCCCGGGAGGGGGGTAATGCAAAGATGCCGCATTGCCTTCCTGCCAACTACCAACGTCTGGGTACGATCCTGTATGCGGATGTCACGTTGCAGTTTAGGTTAGCCTCCTTCATGCGCATGCAGGTGTACTCATCCGCCCGAAATCGACCAGGATGCCGTGGAATGCTCGTCATACCATGTCATGCAAGGTCACATCTCGTGCGGATTAGAGAGTTGATAAAAGAAAAAAATGCCTCTCTAGGACTGCTCCGAGGTTCTGCTGTGGACTAGGCCTATATTTGCTCGATGTCTGCGAGAGCCTTAAGAGCATGCTGATTCTGCGTATTGGGCTATGTCGGGTGTCAGAAGAAAGTCGTGGTTAGGACGGTAGGAGGCTCACTGGCGCCCGGGATGGGAACTTGATGCGCGGGATCAGTAGGCTGCGTCGGTCTGGGGAGTTCGAGATGGCCCTTCTACCTTTGCCTTGGAATCTGCTCCCGCTTTTCGGGGTAGGAGGGATTAGGTCGCGAACTCTTCAGACGGACAACTCGTCCGCCCAAACCGATTTCTGGCTAGGCTTCGGCCAATTATGTCAGCGGGGAGGAGGCCCGATTGTTGCGACTTTTCTGTTGAACCGGGTTCGCCCGTAGTAAACATTTTGGTGGAGTGGCGAAGGTGCTTGCACTGGAGCCTTGTAGCAATCGGGCTTGAACGTTTGTCGAATCAAGGTGGTTGTTGAGTCACAGCCTTGTAGTAGACACCAGAGGTTAGAAGATAGGCTAGGGGGGGGGTGACGGTCTAGGCAGAGGGCCCATAATGACTGTTGCTCCTTCCTTCAGCTTATTTGAGGCTTATGCGTCCGTTTTTAAATCCGTGTGCGGGGCTAGTACCGCCATCGGACGCGTCCCCGGGCTGCGGATAGGGGAATGCCCTCCAGATATGGGGGGTAGCGGCTTCGGCCGTCGCGGACAGCCACTAGCAACGGTGTGACTGCTTGCTCCTCACGGGGCGGGCATTGCACGGTCACACCAACCCGTAAGCTCACACTGAGTGGGCCCGGGGGCTGGGCGTATGGGGCTTGCCCTGTGCGTCTGGTTGCGAGGAAGAAAACCTCTCTAAAATAATTACCCTGTGAAGGGTCCTTTTCAGGGCCAGCGGACCCTTCGGGGTCGTGGGTGGCGGGCCTGCAAGGCTCGCGGGAGGCGTCAGGAGTATTTGTTTTTCGGCGCTCCGGTCGAGGGAGCTTCATCTCCCGGGAGAGTTCTGCCTCCCCTGTCTTCGCCTGAAAGGGCTTCGACGGCGCGGCGGGGACCCCTGCATGGCAGGACCTCGTCGGGCCAACCTGTTATCCCCCCCGGGCGTCTGGTGTCATGTTTATCGGCGCGGGTAAGGGACCAGGGGGGCTTGCCTTAAGTGGCCGGCCCCAAGATGAGAAAACATCAATAACAAATCCTCAACGGGGGTGCGTTTTGGCGGGCTGCGGCCCCGATGGAGTGCGCGGCGTACCCCCGCCTTCTTTGAAGGTGGCAGGCGAGTGGATCTGCCAGCTAGCGGCCAGTGTTTTCTGGGTCAGGGGGGGCAGACCCTAAAGCCCCCTTACTCGTGGGAACAATAATGGAGTCACTTAAATATAAAAAACCAAAAGAAGTTTGTGAAGGAGTGCCGAGAAGGCAATTAGTCGAAACCGAGGGTGAATGTTCAGATGGAACTGGGTATGTAACCCCGGGAACTGGGAAACGCCTGAGCTATCGGGACGTCCTCAAGGTGGAAGAGAAGGAGTCGGACAGACCGGCCAGGAACACGCGGAGTAGGGCCGCAAAGGGTGAAGCCGTTTCGAGAAGAATCTCCGTCAGTCGGAGTCCATCGCTGACTGGGTCGGAGAGCTCGGATTATTCAGTGGAGTCAGAAGTCGAGTTTCTCTCAGCAAGCTCGGCTAAGAGAGGGCGCGGAAGGCCTCCCACGACGGGTGAATACGTCGGATGGGGGAAAGCCTTGAAGGAGAGAGAGCGGCAAAGGCTCGACGTCGCCGAGGACATATCGGCGCGGGAAATCGAAGACCTGGCCCGCGATTTCACCGGTGGAGAGAGTAGACGAAGGTTGCCCGAAAAGCTAGAGACGGACATCGCGGACCCTACGAACCCGGGCCTCATTGACCTTGCTAAGCAGGGCACGCGGGTTTTCGAGACCATGCTCGACAAGTCGTCAAGGTTGAAGGGAGACGTCCGCGGGGAGATGAAGCGGGTCTGTGTACTGCAGAGGGAGGTGCTGAGTAGAATTGGCACCCTCTCAACCACGGATGAGTCCCGCGTCATACACAGACAGTACACGACGCTCAAAGACGAACACAAGGCTCTCCAGCAGCGGTTCGAAAAGGTCGAAAGGGAGCTCGATGAGTGTAAGCGCAGACTCATGAGCTATGAGGTGTCTGCAGCGGCTGCCTCTGCGGCTGCTCCTGCGGCTGCTTATGCGCCGCAGCTTGAGGTTCTCAGCGATGACGCTAAGCTGCGAGACTACATCAAAGCTGCGGTCCGGGATGCTATGGCGGAACTCAGACCTGTGCCTGTGGATCCAGTGGTGCTGACGCCTGAGCCTGTCCAGAAGGCGGCCGGACGCGCGATTGGCACTCCTGTAGCAGCTGCAGCTGCAGCAACCAAGACACAGGCGACGAAGAAGACTCTAGCTCTCCCAGCTACAAACTCGGTCGCAGTCGTTAATGACGAGGAAGTTAACTGGAGTACGGCAATGGGCCGTAAGAAGGTAATGAAGAGGAAGAAGGAGCAGGCGCAATCCGCGGCTCCTAACAAGGCGAAGACCGGGGACAGCAACACTAAAGCCCCAAAGAAGAAGAAGGCGGAAGACCCGAAAGCCCCGAAGGAACCGAAGGGGCCGAAGAAACCGAAGCCAGTCCGTCTTCGTGAGAAGAAGGCCCCCGCCGTGGTCATCGACCTCCTCAAGTCTGAGAAGGAGAGGGAAGGAGGGCTTACGCTGGTCGATATCATGAAGGAGGCCAGGAACAAGGTGGACTTAAAGAAGCTGGGTATTCCATCGCTATCTTTGAAGAGGTCGTATGCGGGGGCTGTCATCTTAGAGCTCCCCAAAGAGGTAGGGATCGAGGGGGCCCAACGGCTCGAGCAGAGCCTCAAGGAGAATCTGCCCATAGTCGCTCGCGTCACCCGCCCAATTAAAAAGGCGGAAGTTAGGTTCACGGGCCTGGATTACGCCGTGACACATGAGGAGCTCGCGAAGGCGGCCGCCGAAGCTACGGATGCAACGGCGGACGACTTCCTTGTTGGTGACCTTCGGCCAGGGAGGGACGGGATGTTGGCGGTACTCGTCAGATGTCCGGTGGCAGCCGCCAAGAAATTGGCAGAGAAAAAGCGTTTGATAGTGGGATGGAGTTCGGCCAAAATTGTCGCTCTACAGCCGCGTCCGCTACGTTGCTACGGCTGCTTGGAGCTCGGTCACACACGAGAGATGTGCAAGAGCCAAGTAGACCGTAGCCAATTGTGCTTCAGGTGCGGGGAGGAGGGGCATTTCGCAGCTGACTGCAGCGCCAAGCCCAAGTGCGGAGTCTGCGCCGCGTTGAGTCTACCGGCTGGGCACGTTGCGTGCGGCAAGCTCTGCCGCCCTAAGCCCAAGCAGGAAGAGAACAGGAAGCGCGGGCCTCAACCTAGTGGTCAGCGCGTTGAGAAGAAGTAGCCACGTCGGGGTATTTGCCCGGTGGCGGGCCACGTCGGGGCTTTTGTCCGGTGGCGGGCTGCGTCGGGGTATCTGCCCGGCAGTCGAGGGTCGCGTCGGGGTATTTGCCCGGCGACCCGGCTTTCCCGACAGGGCAATGATGGCAATGCCTTTCGGGGTGTTGCTTGAGCCCAGGGCCACGCGGGTGACGGGACGGGGGTCCTTGGTTTGGAGGCAGTCACCCGCCTTGCACGGCTCGTCGGCAGTCGCTCCCTTGGCACGGAGCGGCTGGTCCCCCTCCAGGGACAGGCCAGTTGAGGCCGAAAGGCCACGCCGCGGCGGTCGTCGGTTGCATACTCGAGAGCCCGACACCGCACCAACGCGGCGGAGGATAAGCCCCCGGGGGGTTTAGCGGGTTCGAGCCCCGCATAACCAGGTCTTCCCCCGAAGCCTGGTATGGGTCGGCCATTACCCCGGGTCAAAAAAAAAAAAAAAAAAAAAAAAAAAAAAGGTTAGGTTAGGTTAGGTTAGGTTAGGTTAGGTTAGGTTAGGTTAGGTTAGGTTAGGTTACCGGACGATCGATGCGATCCGTCCGGTGTTGGAGGAGTGGGTAGGGAGCCAGCGGGGCACCCTCTCATACCGCCTGGTGCAGGTTTTGACCGGACATGGTTGTTTCGGTCACTACCTGCACCGCGTCGCCCGCCGGGAGGAGTCGCCGCGGTGTCACCACTGCGACTCTCCCGACGACACGGCCGAGCACACGCTTGTCGAGTGCCCGGCCTGGCGACGGGAGCGCCGCACTCTTGTTGCGGTGCTCGGCGGTGGCGCCCTCTCAATGCCAGGCATGGTGCGAGCCATGGTTGGTAGTGGGAGGGCATGGAGGGCTGCCGCCTCCTTCTGCGAAAACGTTATGGCGCAGAAGGAGGCAGCGGAGAGGGAGCGGGAGGAGGATCCTCTAGCCGCTCCCCTCCGGCGTAGACGTAGGGGCCGGCGAAGACGGGTGGCTTAGACCCCCGACCTTCCGGCTCCTGGGTGGTCTGAGGGTGCGGCCTAGCCAGCCGTGCGCCTCCTCGGTGCCGAGTCCGGCATAGACCACACCGACGTCTGGGGATTACCTAGTACCCTAGCGTAATCCCCCTTAAGTGGCGCGTCGCCCGGCCCCCTGTGGGGTTAGGGCCAGCTCGGGGTCACTCTGGAGTAGGGGTGCACTGCGGTGCGCCGAACCCAGAGCGGCCTCACAAGGGCTTAGGAGGGTACCGGTGGGTTTTAGCGGGTAGTCTGGCGCTGTTTCCCGCGCCGGGAATCCCGCACTGGTTGCGCCCCTTGGCGGGGGCGTGACGCGTCCATAAATGGATTTCCCATCGTCAAAAAAAAAAAAAAAAAAAAAAAAAAAGGTTAGGTTAGGTTAGGTTAGGTTAGGTTGGGGTACCAGTTCAGACAGCCTCCCCGTGGCGTACCCTGGGCAACCAACGTCGAACACCGGTTGTAAGCGAGTACTATTCTCCAAACCGGTTTTCGACGGTGGGCTAATGGTCTGAAGAAGGTAGGCGGTTGAGTCCCTATTTGTTGATTCCCGCGGAGACTTCCGAGTCCAAAGGTTTTGGTCGAGTCCAGAGTTGTTCGATTCCCAGCGTTGTTTGTTTGACTTGGATTTCTTGAAGTGTCGTGCGCCTCTATTGGCGCTGAGGTATGTGCCGTTTTTAGCCCGTCTGTTTGGGCTGTGGTTGCGGCTTTATGTTGAAAAGGCCCTTCTTGGGGCCGGCGGAGTTTCGGCTCGTTGTGTGCTGGGCTTCAAGCCTGGCGTTCATCGTCTGTTCCGTTTCGGAATCGCGCGGCAGGGAGTCCTGTGTAACAGGCCCTCGTCGGGTAACTTGTTTCCCTCATTGAGAGGACCAAGGGGCTCGGCCACTGAGGTCGGGCCTGAGAGGAGCACACCTCAATAAAAAGCCCTAAACCTAAGCTTCTATGGCGTGGCGATGGGTTGGATGGCTGATAGGAGATCGGTCCCAAGCGCTTGCGAGAGCTAACTCGGCAAAAAATGGAATTTATCATGTCTGCAGTTCTAAAACTTAAACTACCCCAGGCCGGTACCAGCAAAGCTGGAGAATCCGGCCCGGCAGCTAATGCTGCCGGCAGGCCCCACGTATCTGGGGGGGGCCAGAATCGCAGCGTGTCGGATTCCGACACACGGTCTTGCGACCCCGTTGACCACGGGCGCTCGCCGCTATCTCGGGCGGCCAGTGTTAAATCGGTAACGAGTGAGAGAAATGTTGAGTCCGGAAAGTTGTGGAGTGGTGAATGCTCCGGATCGGATGTTGAGTCAGGAGGTGGTTCTGGGTCAGGTTACGAGACCCCATGTACTGGTCAGCGAACAGCAGCTGAATATATGAAGACTCCAGTTACTACAAGAGCAGGGGGGAGATTAACGCGCAGCAGAGCGCGGATGGTGGAGAAGTCAGCTAGGGAAAACAGCGCAAGTCGTAGTCCCTCGCCCTACAACTCGGACGAGTCAGAGGTGTCTAAAGCGGCTTCGACTGCAACGGCACCAAACGCCAAAAAAGGACGTGGACGGCCCCCGACGACGGGCGCCTATATCGGTTATGGCAAAGCCTTAAAGGAGAAGGAGAGACAAAGGCTAGACATTGCGGAGGATATCTCGGCCAAAGAGCTTGAGGAATTGGCCCGTGGATTTACCGGAGGTGAAAAGGGTAGGAAAATTCCGGAGCGCCTAGACACCGATGCAAACGATCCCTCGAACCCCGGACTTATTGAGATGGGAAAGCAGGGGGTAACAATGTTTGAGACGTTCCTCGACAAATCGAAAAACATTAAAGGCAACGTGAAGGGCGAAATGCGGCGAGCCTGCGGCCTGATGGGCACACTCGTCAGCAAAATTGGTACAGTCACAGTGTCCGAAGAATCGAGAACCCTGTACAGGGAAAAGGATGATCTTAAGGCCACTCTACAAAAGCAAATAGAGAGGTCAGACAGAGTTGAGAAAGAGCTTGAGGCCTGCCGATACAAACTGATGCGAACGGAACTGGAACTCGAGGCGCTTAAGAAGTCCGGACCTTCCTCTTGTAAATGCGACCAGACTACAAGGGAGAAGAATCGTGATGAGAGGCTTAAGTCTGAGATTCTCGAGGTAGTGCAATCCAAAGTGGACCTTCTACTCGACAAGCTCGACAAGCTCCAGCCGACGTCTAGTTCTGCGACAGCTCCTGCAACGGAACGGAGCCAAGATGCGCGGGCCAGCGAGGCCCTCCCCTCATCATCATCCTACAGTTCCGCAGTCCGCCAAGGAAAGAAGGGGAAGGAAAAGTCACAGAGTACCAAACAGACAAAATCACCTGTAGATAAAGGGGATAGCACTACACCTTCCCCACAACCGACCGTTGCCGCGAGTCAGGAAGAACGAAGGGATGAGTGGAGTGTAGTTAAGAACAAAAACACGCTCAGAAAAGAAAGGCAGAAAGAAAAACGCGAAAAGGCGAAGTCTGGGAATGCTGGGGATGCTACACAAAGAAAAGACCCCAATGCATCCAAGAAGAAACGTCGACCACGGAAACGGCGTTTGCGGGACAGAAAAACTGCGGCAGTTGTTATTGACATCATTCAGGATGTGAAGGACAAGGACGGCGGCTTGACACTGGTAGATGTCATGAGGCAGGCAAAGGAAAGGGTCAACCTCAGAGATCTTGGCATACCGATGGTCAAATTTAGAATGTCGCAAGCGGGTGCTGTTATCTTGCAGCTGCCCAAGGAGGCTGGTGCTGCGGAAGCCCAGAAGCTCGAACAAGCCCTAAGAGAAAATCTCCATGATGCCGTTCGTATTACCCGCCCAATAAAGAAAGCGGAAGTGAGGATTCTGGGGTTGGACCACTCAGTGACCAACGAAGATGTGGCCATCGCTGCTGCTGAGGCTACAGGTTTCACTCAAGACGATTTCCTGGTTGGCGAACTGAGACCCAACAGGAACGGTATGTTCGGTACGCTGGTTCGGTGCCCGGTAGCGGCGGTTAAAAAATTGGCGGGACTAAAATGCCTAGTGGTCGGTTGGAGTGCGGCTCGTGTAGTAACTCTAGAACCCCAACCACTTAGATGCTTCTTATGCATGGAACTGGGTCACACGCGTCAAATCTGCAAAAATAATGTAGATAGAAGTAGGCAGTGCTTCCGGTGCGGGGACACTGAACATCTAGCGGCCGACTGCAAGGCTAAACCGAAATGCGCCGTATGTGCTGCCCTTGGCAAACCAGCTGGGCACTCAATGTGTGGGAGAAACTGCCGTCCATCACAGCCTAGCAAGAGGAAACGTGGGAGCGGAAAACCATCGGGTTCTGTCCCCGAATCTGTGAGTGTCGCTGAGCAAACGGCGAATGCAAGCGTCAATCAAAATGTCCAGGAACAACCACAGAACTAGGAACCATCTGCGGATAATTCAAGGAAACTTGAATCACGCCAGAAATGCTCAGGATCTTCTCGTGCAGGTCATGGCGGAGGAGGATATCGGGCTGGCCGTCATGGCTGAACCATACTCGGTTCCGAATCAGCCTCGCTGGGTCGGTGATCGGGATGGTTTAGTCATGATCGCCAGTGGATTAGGCACTCCACCCCCTGTCTTAAGAGCAAAGGGGCAGGGCTTCGTTTCCGCTCAATGGCAGGAATTTGTCGTACTGGGGGCCTACTTTTCGCCAAACAAATCACTGGCAGAATTCGAGACGTTCCTCACTCAATTGGGACAAGCGGTTAGTGCTGCATATCCACTACAGGTACTAGTCATGGGTGACCTGAATGCCAAAGCGCCCGCGTGGGGATCTGATGTCACAAATCCGAAGGGCGAAATGCTAGAAGACTGGCTTGTACAAATGGGCCTCGTCGTCGCGAATGTCGGGAACGAGTGGACATGCATACGACAACAGGGGGGATCGATAGTAGACATCACCCTTGCCACTCCTGCAGTCGCAGATAGGATATGTAACTGGCGCGTGTTAAGGGGGGCGGAGACGCTCTCAGACCACGCGTACATTCGGTTTGAAATCACCAGCACCTCGAACGCAAGTGATGGGTCAAGGAATGGTAGTTCGGATGTTTTTCCCAGATGGTCGCTCACCAATTTTAATAGAGAGAGAGCGGAAATAGCATCAGTTGTTGCCTCGTGGGTGCCAGCACCGGAAGGACTAACTGAAGTTGACGAAAGAGCAAATCGGCTACGTGACGCGCTCACCTCTGTCGCAGATGCCTCCATGCCTCGATCTAGACGCCCTCCGCCAAAGAGAGCGGTATACTGGTGGTCTCAGGAGCTAGCGGCTCTTCGTGCGGCGAGTATCAGTGCCCGAAGAGCCTACCTGCGGAGCAGGAGACGTGGAGCTCGAGATCCCGACCGGGAGGCTCTACTTTGGCTGGCCTATCGTGAAGCAAAGGAGAACCTCAAAAAGGCGATATGTCAGGCCAAGGATGATGCATGGCAGGAGCTGCTGAACAGCATAGACGCTGATCCGTGGGGGCGGCCCTACCAGAGGGCGTGTAACAAGCTGAAATCCAGCGGCCCCCCCACAGTAGAGACTATGGAACCGGAACTGCTGAATAACATCGTCACCTCTCTATTCCCAACGAGATCAGGATACTCGAACGCCTACCTAGGACCAGAGCATATTGAGCAGGGCGACGACGATGAACTACCACCGCCAGTTACTGAGGCAGAGATAGAGAGAGCCATTGAAAAGATGACGGCAAGGAAAACGGCCCCGGGACCAGATGGCATCCATGGACGTGTCCTGGGTCTTGCGCTCAACCATCTTGGCGCCGAAGCACGCACATTATTTGACACGGCTTTGTGTGAAGGCAAGTTTCCCACAATATGGAAGCAGGGTCGACTAGTGCTAATTCCAAAACATGGCAGACCAATGGGTTCTCCAAGTGGCTATAGACCGATAGTTCTTCTCGATGAAGTTGCAAAGATGCTAGAGAGAATTCTTGCAGGCCGTCTTAACGAACATCTAGTAAATAATGCACCCGGGCTTTCCGATTCTCAATATGGATTCAGAGAGCACCGGTCAACGGTCGATGCAATCTTAGATCTTAAGAGCTCAATCGCGGAGGCATGGCAAGGGGGGGAGTCACTCATCGCAGTCTCTCTGGACATCCAGAATGCGTTCAATACCCTACCCTTTGTCGCAATATCGGAAGCCCTTCGCTTCTTTGGTATTCCAATATATCTGAGGACTATAATCGTGGACTATTTGGCTGCACGAGAAATTCTGTTTGTGGATCGAAGCGGCAGTTTGCGAAGGCGGCGTATGGTATGCGGTGTTCCACAGGGGTCAGTGTTAGGGCCCCTTCTGTGGAACATCGGATACGACTGGGCTCTCAGGGGCTCGCGTCTGCCCGGGATGGGGGTGATCTGTTATGCTGATGACACCCTCATCACGGCCAGACACAGGGACCCCCATCGTGCTGCAGCATTAGCAACGGCTGCTACCGACCTCGTTGTGTGCAGAATTAAAAGGCTCGGTCTTAACGTGGCTGCGCACAAGACAGAAGCCATTCTGTTTAGGCTCCCGCGAGCAAAGCGCATTGCTGGTCTATGCATTCAAGTCGAGCGTACAAAGGTTGAAGTAGGTTTTACGCTGAAGTACCTAGGTCTAATTCTCGACGACAGGCTTAACTTCGAGGAGCACTTCCGTCAACTAAAGAGGAAATTGGTTGGTACGGCGGGATCACTTTCGAGACTTCTGCCCAATGTCGGAGGCCCTAGTGTCACATGCCGGAGGTTGTATGCTGGTGTGTTGCGCTCAATGGCACTGTATGGTAGCCCTGTATGGTCAGACAACCTCTCGGATCGAAATTGCGCCCAATTGCGACAAGCGCAAAGAATTGCTGCAAATAGGATAGTGAGGGGCTACTGTACCATTGGTGTCGACGCTGCTTGCGCTCTCGCGGCGACTCCGCCGTGGGAGATGGAGGCGGAAGTGCTCTCTGAAGTGTACCGGAGGAAGACTGTTGCAAGACAGACAAATATCCCTGTAGATGTTGAGAGGATTAGGCGCCAATGTAATAAGCGTTTGGTGGTGGACTGGGCAGAAAAGTTGTCCTCCGCTAGGTATGGCACGAGAGTGACAGAAGCCCTTCGCCCAATACTTGTTAAATGGGTCAACAGGAAGCACGGATCACTAACCTATCACACGGTACAGCTCCTATCAGGTCATGGCTGCTTTGGGGACTATTTACACCGCATTGGTCGCGAAGTGACCCGAGATTGTGCCCAGTGCGGGCAGGAGGAGGACAGTGCCCAACACACACTGGAGCACTGTCCATTCTTTAGCCGAGAACGCGCACAACTAACACGCGTCATAGGGAGAGACCTCTCGCTAAGCAGTCTAGTTAGAGCAATGGTTGAGAGCGAAAGATGTTGGGACGCGGTGGCAGGCTTTGCCGAAGCAGTCGTCTCGGAGAAGGAAGCCCAAGAGCGGATCAGGGAAGATGACCCTCAATCAGACCCACGCCGACGCCGAAGAGGCGGGCGAAGGAGACGCGCCTACGCGCGCCTAGATGGGCCGAACTAAAGGGCTGTTGAGTAGCCGCGTCGGGGCGTTTGCCCGGCGGCGGACTGTGTCGGGGCATTTGTCCGACAGTCGTGGCCACGTCGGGGCTTTTGCCCGGTGGCCGAGCTTCTGACAGGGCGATGATGGCGATGCCCCTCTCTGGGGCGTTGTCTGAGCCCAGGGCCAAGCGGGTGACGGGACGGGGGTCCTTGGTATGGAGGCAGTCACCCGCATTGCACGGCTCGTCAGCAGTCGCTCCCGTGGCACGGAGCGACTGGTCCCCCTCCAGGGACAGGCTGGTGGAGGGCCGAAAGGCCCAGCCGCGTCGACATTGGAGCGCACTTGGGATCCCAGTGTCGACAAGCGCGGCGGAGGAAGTTGCCCCCGGGGGGTTTAGTGGGTTCGAGCCCCACATAACCAGGTCTTCCCCCGAAGCCTGGTATGGGACGGCCATTACCCCGGGACAAAAAAAAAAAAAAAAAAAGGTTAGGTTAGGTTAGGTTAGGTTAGGTTAGGTTAGGTTAGGTTAGGTTAGGTTAGGTTAGGTTAGGTTAGGTTAGGTTAGGTTAGGTTTCCGTGTGCGGGGCTAGTACCGCCATCGGACGCGTCCCCGGGCTGCGGATAGGGGAACGCCCTCCAGATATGGGGGGTAGCGGCTTCGGCCGTCGCGGACAGCCACTAGCAACGGTGTGACTGCTTGCTCCTCACGGGGCGGGCATTGCACGGTCACACCAACCCGTAAGCTCACACTGAGTGGGCCCGGGGGCTGGGCGTATGGGGCTTGCCCTGTGCGTCTGGTTGCGAGGAAGAAAACCTCTCTAAAATAATTACCCTGTGGAGGGCCCTTTTCAGGGCCAGCGGACCCTTCGGGGTCGTGGGTGGCGGGTCTGCAAGGCTCGCGGGAGTCGTCGGGTGTTTTTGTGTTCGGCGCTCCGGTCGAGGGAGTTTCATCTCCCGGGAGAGTTCCGTCTCTCCTGTCTTCACCCGAAAGGGCTCGGACCTGCGCGGCGGGGACCCCTGCACAGCAGGACCTCGTCGGGCAAACCTGTTATCCCCCCCGGGCGTCTGGTGTCATGTCTATCGGCGCGGGTAAGGGACCAGGGGGGCTTGCCTTAATTGGCCGGCCCCGAGATGAGTAAACATCACTAACAAATCCTCAACGGGGGTGCGTTTTGGCGGGCTGCGGCCCCGATGGAGTGCGCGGCGTACCCCCGCCTTCTCTGAAGGTGGCAGGCGAGCGGATCTGCCAGCTAGCGGCCAGTGTTTTCTGGGTCAGGGGGGGGCAGACCCTAAAGCCCCCCTACTCGTGGGAACAAATATGGATTGTGAAAACTTAAAAACAAAAGATGTAAGAGTAGGAGAGCCGAATAGGCGGCACGAAGATAGTGAGGTGGATGACTCCGATGAAGCTGAATTCGGAACCCCAACCCAACGTTCGGGTAGGGAGACCATAAGAGCGGTAAAGAAAGAGTCAGACAGGCCGGCCCGCAACACGCGAAGCAGGGCTGCGAAAGTTGGTGAAACCGTAGCGAGAAGACTGAGCATTAGCCGGAGCCCCTCGCTGACTGGGTCCGATTGTTCGATCGATTCCGAGGCGTCAGAGCCTGAGTTTGTTGTGCCAAGTTCTGCGAAAAGAGGGCGCGGAAGGCCCCCTACAACTGGGGAGTATGTGGGCTACGGGAAGGCCCTGAAGGAGAGGGAGCGGAGGAAGCTCGATATTGCCGAGGACATTTCGGCACGAGAAATCGTGGACCTGGCCCGCTCCTTCACTGGTGGTGACGGCGGTCGGAAGATCCCGGGGAGATTGGAGTCGGATAGGAGCGATCCCTCAAATCCCGGCCTCGTCGATCTCGGCAGAGAGGGTGTCAGACTGTTCGAGGCCATGTTGGCGAAGTCCTCGAATATAAAGGGCAGCGTGAAGGGGGAGATGAAGCGAGCCTGCGCCCTAATGGGCGAACTAGTGAGCAAAATCGGGACCCTCACGGTAACTGATGAGCAACTGAAGCACCACCGGGAGAAGGAGGCTCTCAAAGGTGAGCTAGAAGCGCTTCGCGTTCGTTTCGGAAGGGTGGAAAGGGAGCTCGAAGAGCATAAACAGAAGCTGCTCCGCTACGAGGTGGCGGCGGCTGATACGGCGGACACCCCTGCGACCCAGCAGGAACTAGACAAACGTCTCGATGAGCGAGACGCTAAGTTGTTGACGGCAATGCGCGGCATGCTGGGGGAGCTACGACTAGCGCCTGCTGAATCAACGCCTGCGGTTCCGGCCAAGCCCACACTTAAGCCGCTTCCAAAGGCAAACAAGCCCGCAACAACGCATGTTGATGCCAGTGTTGCTGCTGCAATTAAGAAGCAGAAGAATGTGGCCCCTGCAATCCCAGCGCCCACCGCGGCTGAAGAGAAAGAGAGCTGGAGTACGGTAGTTGGCCGCAAGAAGCTTATGAAGCATAAGCGGGAGCAAGCGAAAGCTACTTCAGCACCAAAGGGCACCGCTAGCAAGAGTGCTCCGAAGGAGGCAAAAGGGCCGAAGAAAATCAAACCGGTCCGGTTGAGGGAGAAGAAGGCCCCGGCTGTCGTCATAGATATCCTCAAGTCGGAGAAGGAGCGCGAGGGTGGGCTTACGCTGGTTGAGGTGATGAAGGTGGCGCGGGAAAAGGTGGACCTAAGAAAGCTGGGCATCCCGACCCTTTCACTTAAACGCTCATACGCTGGAGCGGTCATTCTTGAGCTCCCAAAGGAGGTCGGTGTCGAGGGCGCTCAAAAACTGGAGAGCAGCCTGAAGGAGAATCTGCCGGCGCTGGTCAGGGTGACACGGCCGGTCAGGAAGGCCGAGATTCGGGTTGTTGGATTGGACCTTTCAGTCACACATGAGGAGCTGGCAAATGCGGCTGCCGAAGTCTGTGGTCTGTCGGCGGATGAGTTCCTGATCGGGGATCTTCGATCTGGGAAGGACGGCATGCTGACGGCGCTCATCAGGTGCCCAGTGACTGCCGCCAAGAAGCTCGTGGAGGGAAGAAGACTCCTGGTAGGATGGAGCGCGGCGAAGGTAGTCGCCCTCGCGCCTCGGCCAATGCGGTGCTTCGGCTGCCTGGAGCTGGGTCACACCAGAGAGATGTGTGTTAGCAAGGTAGACCGAAGCACGCAATGCTTCCGCTGCGGAGAAACGGGCCATTATTCAAACGCCTGTAGTGCAAAGCCCAGGTGCACGGTATGCGCTGCTTTGGAGCTGCCTTCGGGGCATGTCATGTGCGGCAAGCTCTGCCGCCCCAAGCCAAAGCAGCAGAAGAAGAAGTAGCCACGTCGGGGTATTTTCCCGGTGGCGGGCCACGTTGGGGCTTCTGTCCGGTGGCGGGCTGCGTCGGGGTATTAGCCCGGCAGTCGAGGGTCGCGTCGGGGCATTTGCCCGGCGATCCGGCTTTCCGACAGGGCAGTGATGGCAACGCCTCTCGGGGTGTTGCTTGAGCCCAGGGCCACGCGGGTGACGGGACGGGGGTCCTTGGTATGGAGGCAGTCACCCGCATTGCACGGCTCGTCGGCAGTCGCTCCCGTGGCACGGAGCGGCTGGTCCCCCTCCAGGGACAGGCCAGTTGGGGCCGAAAGGCCACGCCGCGTCGGAAGTTGGTGCATACACGAGAGCCCGGCTTCCGAACTATCGCGGCGGAGGAGTAGCCCCCGGGGGGTTTAGCGGGTTCGAGCCCCGCATAACCAGGTCTTCCCCCGAAGCCTGGTATGGGTCGGCCATTACCCCGGGTTAAAAAAAAAAAAAAAAAAAAAAAAAAAAAGGTTAGGTTAGGTTAGGTTAGGTTAGGTTAGGTTTTTTTTTTTTTGTTATCCCTTGTTCGTTATATTTAGTTTAATATTGTCTCTGGTGCTAGTTACTACTCCTAGAGATACAATACTGATTTTATGTTATATTTATTTTATTTTACACTTGTTATATTTATTGTTTTTCCTTACATTTGTATTATTTTACCGCTTGGGAGCGGCAAATTCGTGAGTCTTTATTTATTTATTTACATCTTTAACTTTGTTTACTATTTCTGTTATGTAATCATTGAATTTGTTGATGATTATTTCTTTTTTATAGTATTGACTGATTTCCATATAGTTTATTTTATTGACTGTGCAGAGGTATTCTAATTCTGTTCTTGTTCGTCCGAATAATGGGCATTCGTATATTAAGTGGTTCATGCTTTGTACTGCCTTGTGAGTCCGGTCACAGGGACAGTACGGATCTGTGACTAATTTGAAGCGGTAAAGATATTGTTTGTTGTGTCCGTGTCCTGTTATAAATTGTGTTGTTTCGTATTTATTGGGTGTGTTCATTAGATAGTTTTGTAGGTCTGTGTGAGTTTTAAAGTATAATTTGGTGTATCTGCAGTGTCCGACGGTGTCGTATATTTCTTTTGTTTTACTCTGAGTTTTATCTTTGTTTTGTTTTTTAATATATGCGGGTGGGATGAGGTTATATGTCAATGCATTTACTTCTGTGTTACTGGCTAATTTGGCATTAAAATCTGCTAACTCGTTACCGGCTATGTTATTGTGCGCTTTGGCCCAGATGAATATTATTTGTTGCTTAAGTTTGTGTTTTATATGGTGTATTAGGTGGTGTATCTCGTTAGTGTTTCTATTGTAAGTTCCTGTGTTTTGTAGATCTTGTAAGGTGGATTTGGAATCGGTGATGATTATTGCGGATGTTTTGTTTTTGTGTGTCCATTTAGTTGCCTCTAGTATTGCGATTTGTTCGGCTTGGTAGTTGTTGCATTTAGTGTCGAGTTTAATTAGTATCTTATGGATTTGGTTGTTTTCGTCTTGTATGATGGCGGCTGCACCTACCCCTGCTTCATTTTTGCTACCATCTGTATATATATGGTTATTTATTATGTGATTTCTTTGTAGTATTATTTTTAATTCTTCTTCGTTGTTGGCTTCTTCATAGGTTATTGGTTCGCGTTGTGATGGGTGCAGTTTGTGTTTTAGAGTTATTGGTTTTTCTAGTTTTATGTTTTCTGTCTGTTCTATTAGCTTCGGATTGATTCTGATTAGTTCGTTGTTGGCTATTTCTTTTAGTTGAGCGTCAATTGGTGGGGATCCCGAGAGTAGTATGGCGATTTGTGTGTTTATAGTTCGGTATGCTCTGCTGATCTGTATTCCGAAATTTCTCTGTAGTGATTGTAGTATTTTAATGTTTTGTTTTAGGTCGAGTGCTTCCCTCCATATTGATGCTCCGTAAGATATTATAGGTATAACGACTTGTCTGTATATTGTTTGGATGTTTTCCGGATTGATGCCCCAGGTGGGACGTACATAGCTTTTAAGTTTGTTATATATTGCGTAGGTTTTATCTATAGCGTTTCTTATGTGTTGGTTGAATTTTAATTTATGATCTATGGTTATGCCTAGGTATTTTATTGTTTTAGTGTGTTTTATTTTGATGTTATTAATGTATATGTCGGTCTGTTTAGCTTTATTTGTGAGTGCCATGATTTGTGTTTTGTCCGGGCTAAATTGCAGTTTGTTTTCTTCTCCCCATTTCATTATTGTTTTTAGTGCTGTGTTTAATTTCTTTTCTAGGTTGTCTTTGCTGTAGTCGCTTGCTATAATTAGTATGTCGTCGGCGTAGGCTTGGATTTTGATATCTATTGGTAAGTATTTGTCTAGTAAGTCATCGAGTGCCAGATTCCACATCAGTGGCCCGCATACGGAGCCTTGTATGCAGCCTTTAGTTGCTATTTTTGTTGTGTTTATGTGTCCCAGAGTGATGTTTATTTTCCTGTTTTGGGTGTAGGTTTTCATAATGTTGTATAGATTTTTGGGGCAGTTGTATTTCTTTAGCTGTTTGAGAATGCTGGGCCACCAGGCATTGTCAAACGCTCCTTTTATGTCTAATGATAGTGCTATTATTTGTTTTTGTTTCTGTTTTTCATTTTTTATGTGTTCTATTGCTTCGTTTATTGCGTGCACTGTTGATATTTGTGGTTTAAATCCGAACTGTTTTTGGTTGTCGTAATTATTTTTGTATATGTAGTGGATTATTCTGTTGTTGATCAACTTTTCATATAGTTTTCCTAGTACAGGCAAGAGGCCGATTGGTCTGTAGGCGGATGGTGTATTGTATTTATCTTTGTTGATTTTGGGGATTATTTTGGCTATTGTTATTTTCCATATGTCGGGGAATGTTTCTAGTTCTAAAAGTCTGTTCATTAAGGTAAGTGTGAGTTGAGGGTTGATTTCTATGAATTTTTGAATTATGTCTGATGTTAGACCGTCGTAACCCGGTGCTTTCTTGTGATTCATGGATTTTATGTTAGCTATTATTTCGTGGATGGTGAATGGTGGTTCGTTGTGAGTATTTGGTGGTGTTTCAGTTTCTTTTTTGATTTTTTGTTGTGCCTTGTTGTTTGTTGTGTCGTCAGGGAAGAGTGCTTCTATTAGTTCTGTGCAGGTTTCTTCGGTGGTTTTGGTGTATGTTCCGTCTTGTTTTTTGAATGTTCCAGGTGGTTGGGTCAGTGGTTTGTTTTTAATGATTTTGTTGGTGATGGTCCACACGTCTTCTTTATTTTGGGTGCTACAGAATTCTCGGAAGGATTCGGAGGATGTTTTTTGAATCATGCTGTGATATTTTTTCCTAAGTTCGTTTCTTTCTGAAATGGTGTCTTGTAGTAACGTGGATAGATTGTTGTTTTGGTTTGGGTTGTTGTTTAGGTTTGTGTTAGTTGTTATGTTTCTGTTTTTCTTTGAATAATTTAGCTATTTTGTGGTGCATATGTATTACTTGCTTTTTAAGGTCTTCTAGTTCTTCGGTCCACCAGTGCGGTTTTCCTTTTTTGGTTTTATATTTAGGTAATGTTTTTCTGCATACTAAAGTTAGTTTATTGGTTAGTGATTCTATGTATTTATTGATTTCTTCTGCGTCTAGGTTCTTAATGAGTTCTATTGTATTTTCGCTAGTATCGATATATTCTATGCATTTTTCTTTAAATTCCTTTATTTTTGTTTCGCTCCAGAAGTTAGGTCTGCTTGTGTCGAATTTCCATGTGTTGTTATTGAGATTTGTGTTTATCTGTTTTGGTCCTTTTCCTTGGAGTATTTGGAATGTGATGGCTACATGGTCTGAGGTGGTAATGAGTTTTTATCTGTTCTCCAGTTTTCTATTGTAACTTGGTTGTGGTTGTCAGTGATGGCAGTGATATCTATATTTGATGTTCTGGTTTGTCCGTGTGTTGTTGTGAAGAATGTGTAGTCGTTGTTTGTGTCGTTAATTGTAGTGATGCCATTGCTTATAAATATATTATTGAGTTCTTCACCTCTTCGGTTAGTGGACGTGGAGCCCCAGGTTTTGCTCCATGCGTTGAAGTCGCCGGTTATTATGTGTGTGCTGTTGGGGTAATTCTTCAGAATGGATTCTAGTTTGCTTATTGTGTGATTTTGGTCTGTTTTAGGTTCTACATAGATTGATGTAATTAATATTTTGTGCCCTGATTTGTTGCTCAGTTGTATGAGTGTAATGTTTTGGTTTGTATATTCTTCAATTAATATGGTGCTGTACTTGTTCTTTTTCATTGCGATTGCAGTTTTATTTCTTTTATTGTAGTTGTTTTCTTTAGTGTCGTTCGTGTTGTGGTATTGATGGATGGTGTATCCTGGTATGGGTTTTGCGGAGTTAGTATTTCCAGTGTAAGGTTCAGTTAAAAGTATTATTCCTATATCTTCTGTCTCTGTGATTTTAGTTAGTTCCTGATGGGTGAGATAGTTTTTATTACAGTTTATTTGGAGGCATTTTATGTATTTTTCCTTATTATTTTGATTGTTGTGCATTAGTTGGATTGGTAGTTGGTTCTTTCGATGGTCCTGATTGTGTTAATCTCATAGGCAGGACATTTGTAGTTGGTTGCTGAGTGTTCCGTTGGTATATTTTTTGTATTTTTAGTGTTGAATTGATGGCAGTTGTAACATTTTATTTTGGTTTTGTCCTCCTTAACTTTGCAGTCTTTGTATGTGTGGTCGGTGCCTGCGCAATGCGAGCAGGCTTTTTGTTCGTTCCTGCAATTTTTATAGGTGTGTCCGTATTGCAGGCACGTGTAGCATTGTAGCACTGCAATATGGTTTTCGGCACATACCCTAGAGTGACCTAAGTTCACTCGTCCGTCTGTTGTCATTTTCTTATGGATTTCCGGTGTGGTTCTAATGATTGCATTGTAGAGATTGGGGTTCTTATTTTTTTTGGTGGTACATATTTTTAGTTGGTTTTCATTTTTAGGATCTAGGTGTTCGAGATAGGAGTTTTGGAAGATAAGGTTTTCTATTATATCTTCTTTTTTAACAGTTTTGTGTATTCCTTTCAGATTGATAGTAGGCTGTAGGTTGTTAATTATTTTGTATTTCATTCCCGAACTTGGTTTGATTTTTTGTATTGTGTTCTCTAGTTGTTTGTTTGTTTCAAATTCTATTTTAAGTTTGTTTAATCCTATGTTAGTTATTTTTGATGGAAGGTATTTTTCTCTCTTGTATGATACGTTTTTAGACCATGTTTCTCGTGTTGTTTCTTTACTGTTGCTGTTGTTAACGGTGATCATGATTGCCGGTTTGCTGGTGATATTTCTTTTGCTATTGTTTTGGTTTAGTAGTGGTGGTGATGGTTTTGGTGTTTTGGTTGCGTCTGCATATAATTTGCTGGCTTCCTGTGTTTTCGAGGCGCTAGTCATTGTTTTTTCCATTGTCTTTTCTATGGTCTTTTCTATTGTCTTCTCTAAGGTTTTTCCTATTGATTTTTCAATTGTCTTTTGCACTGTTTCTTCTATTGCTTGTTGTATTTGTTTGTTGATTTCTATTGGTATTTCTGTATTATTGGCATTGTGACCGGTTGTTTCTTGTACTGTATAACTGATGTTTGGGTTCGTCTTATTCTTCTCTATTTTTTGTGCAATTCTTTTGATTGCGTTTGCGTGTGCGATTGCAGATTCCCTGTTGGCCTTAGTGACGCTTTTGGAGGTTGCTATGCTGAGCACATCTAGGATTCCCAATGCATGTTTGATTATTTGGCTAGTTGGACTATTGTCCTCTTCGTGGAAGATTTCTTCTAAGTCTGAGGAATCAAAGTATGGAGGAGAGGGTGATCTGTAAGCTCTACTGGTGTTAGGAAGTGTGAATGTTTGAATGTCTGATTGTTCTAGTAGGGAGTCTCTGTGTGTTTGGGTTGTTGTTGGCAATTGGGAGATAGGATTTAAAAGTGTGTTTGTTTGGGTTAATAAGACGTAAGGTTGTGGTTGCTGTGAGGAGGTGCTAGGGTGTACTTCAGCTTGATGTGTGATAGTTTGACCGCATGTTTCTTGAGAAGATTGGGAGGAAGTGTTGATAGGAGTGACTGGTTTAGTGATTTTGCTTGTGCTAGATATTTTAGAGTTTGTGGTACTGCTGGTGAAGCGCCCATTGGCGTCTCTATTTGGGTTTCCTTTGTTATCTTTCTTTATATTTTGTTTTGTAGTTTGTTCCATTTTCGTTGCCGTTGTTGTCGTATGTCGCATCGGTCGGTAGTCCTTATTAGCTGTTGCCTGAGTCGTCGTTGTTTGAGAGTTCGAAGATGAGTTTGAGTTGTTTTTAATATTTTGATCCATTGTAGACCCACGAGTAGGGCCGATATACCTAAACACTTCCGGGTGACGCCCATTCCGGAAGTGCTGGCTACGTACTGACGGAGGTTGCCTGGTATCCGTAGGTTTTTAGCGGGGTTTCTCCCGGGTTTTAGAGACTTTTCCTTGTCGCGGGCCAGCCAATTAAGGCAAGCCCCCCGCTCCGTCCATAACCAACGGCATACCCCCATGGACGCCTCGAATGGGGGTCGTTGTCGAAGGTAGGACGGTCTACGGAAAGAGGGACTGGCGTGAGGTCACCTCGCAGCTCCCCTTTCGGGGGACTGGTTACCACCGGGCGGCTGCCTCACGATGGCCTGCCTCCGGGCAAATACCCCGCCGAGGACTTAGGTTGTGGAGCTATTAGTTTGGGGAGGAGTGTGTGTTGGCCGGGTGTTATTGGCGCAATAAAAAGTTTGGTCTCCTCCCCGTAAGCCCCCCCACCACGACAAGGTTTCTCCACCAAGGGGGGGGTTAGGTTAGGTTAGGTTAGGTTAGGTTAGGTTAGGTTAGGTTAGGTTAGGTTAGGTTAGGTTAGGTTAGGTTGGGGTGCATGCTGGCAGACCTCCTCGTGGTGCACCCTGGGAGGGGGGCGGGAGTAGCAACAGTTGCGGTTGCTCCCGCACCTCTGCGAACTGTCAGCGGAGGAGGGCGGAGCGTCTTCAAGGCGCACGGAGCCCACCCGGTGCGCTCTTCGCGCCGGGGGTGGAAAAGGCCCTTTTTAGGGCTAGGTGCCATCTTTGGCGGTGGATGGCCGTTCGTTTCGATCGGCGACCCGTAGTGACACGGGTGTGGGTGTATTTGGGTCTTTGCCCTCTTGGGCGTTGGCTCGTTGCGGCCCGTTTCGGGCGGAGGTTCGCGCGGGTTCGTCCGTGGTTGTGTGTCAGGTATGTTGTCGCCTGGCGCACGCACGGTGGAACCGGCGATATTTGGAGGTCGTTGCCCTCTTGGGCGGTGGTTTGCGGGGGTTCGCCTGCGGTTGTATGGTAGGTATGTTGTCGCCTGCCATACGCGCAGGAGAACTCGCGCTGTCGTGAGGTATTTGTGGTCGAGAGTTGTGAATTCCTGTCTCGTCGTGGTGGGAGTCGCTGAATAGGGGCTTCGTCACCCCCGAAAGGCTCTAGCTCGAGACAGAGTACGGGCTTTGCCACCCCGGAAAATCTCGTCTGGCCCATCCTATCTTGCTAGGTCTCACTTCTTCTCCTCACTGATTCTCACGTGAGGATATGCCACGTCGGGGTATTTGCTCGGTGGCAGCCAGTGCAAGGCGGGGTATTTGCTCGTTGCCTGGTGGTTGTAGAGTCGCGTCGGGGTGTTTGCCCGGTGACTGGCCGCGTCGGGGTGTTTGTCCGGCGGCGGACGGCTGCGACGGGGTGTTTGCCCGGCAGTCGCGAGGTGCGAGGGGGAGAACCCGGTCCCTAAGGCCGCTAAGTCCCGTAGGGTAGTTGTACGGCGATCGGTGGAGGTGGAGGGCAGGCCGGTAGCGGATTCGGCACCCGCGGTGTTGTCAGTGTTCCCTGCCACTGACCTAGCTCCTGCCCACGACCGCCACGCCAACAGTCCCGAAGCACTACGGGCACCGTCTGGGGCACTGGGCATGCTCGGATTGGAGGCCCCTAAGTCCTGCAGTTGCGTAGTACGGCATGCTCCCGAAACCGTGCAGGCAGCGTCGAAGATTCGAGCCCTTCCCTGAGCACCAGGAAGCCACGGCGGGGCGTTTGCCCGGTGGCAGCCAGCGCGCGGCGGGGTATCTGCCCGGCGCCTGGCGGACGAGGAGTCACGTCGGGGCATCTGCCCGGTGACTGGCCGTGTCGGGGCTTTTGTCCGGCGGCGGGCTGCGTCGGGGTGTTTGCCCGGCAGTCGAGGGTCGCGTCGGGGCGTTTGCCCGGCGACCCGGCTATCCGACAGGGCAATGATGGTGGCGCCTCTCGGGGCGTCGCCGGAGCTCAGGGCCACGCGGGTGACGGGACGGGGGTCCTTGGTCATGGAGGCAGTCACCCGCATTGCACGGCTCGTCGGCAGTCGCTCCCGTGGCACGGGGCGGCTGGTCCCCCTCCAGGGACAGGCCTGTGGAGGCCGAAAGGCTGGCCGCGGCGGTTGCTGGTGCGTACTCGAGAACCCGGCACCGCATATCGCGGCGGAGGAGTTGCCCCCGGGGGGTTTAGCGGGTTCGAGCCCCGCATAACCAGGTCTTCCCCCGAAGCCTGGTATGGGTCGGCCATTACCCCGGGTCAAAAAAAAAAAAAAAAAAAAAAAAAAAAAAAAAAAAAAAAAAAAAAAAAAAAAAAAAAAAAAAAAAAAAAAAAGGTTAGGTTAGGTTAGGTTAGGTTAGGTTAGGTTAGGTTAGGTTAGGTTAGGTTAGGTTAGGTTAGGTTAGGTTCCGTGTGCGGGGCTAGTACCGCCATCGGACGCGTCCCCGGGCTGCGGATAGGGGAATGCCCTCCAGATATGGGGGGTAGCGGCTTCGGCCGTCGCGGACAGCCACTAGCAACGGTGTGACTGCCTGCCCATCTCAGGGCGGGCATTGCACAGTCACACCAACCCGTAAGTTCACACTGAGTGGGCCCGGGGGCTGGGCGTATGGGGCTTGCCCTGTGCGTCTGGCTGCGAGGAAGAAAACCTCTCTAAAACAATTACCTTGTGGAGGGCCCTTTTCAGGGCCAGCGGACCCTTCGGGGTCGTGGGTGGCGGGCCTGCAAGGCTCGCGGGAGGCGTCGGGAGTATTTGTGTTTCGGCGCTCCGGTCGTGGGAGTTTCATCTCCTGGGAGGGTTTTGTCCCTCTTGTCTTCGCCCGAAAGGGCTTCGACGGCGCGGCGGGGACCCCTGCATAGCAGGACCTCGTCGGGCCAACCTGTTATCCCCCCCGGGCGTCTGGTGTCATGTTTATCGGCGCGGGTAAGGGACCAGGGGGGCTTGCCTTAAGTGGCCGGCCCCAAGATGAGAAAACATCAATAACAAATCCTCAACGGGGGTGCGTTTTGGCGGGCTGCGGCCCCGATGGAGTGCGCGGCGTACCCCCGCCTTCTCTGAAGGTGGCAGGCGAGTGGATCTGCCAGCTAGCGGCCAGCGTTTTCTGGGTCAGGGGGGGCAGACCCTAAAGCCCCCCTACTCGTGGGAACAATAATGGAGTCACTTAAATATAAAAAACCAAAAGAAGTTTGTGAAGGAGTGCCGAGAAGGCAATTAGTCGAAACCGAGGGTGAATGTTCAGATGGAACTGGGTATGTAACCCCGGGAACTGGGAAACGCCTGAGCTATCGGGACGTCCTCAAGGTGGAAGAGAAGGAGTCGGACAGACCGGCCAGGAACACGCGGAGTAGGGCCGCAAAGGGTGAAGCCGTTTCGAGAAGAATCTCCGTCAGTCGGAGTCCATCGCTGACTGGGTCGGAGAGCTCGGATTATTCAGTGGAGTCAGAAGTCGAGTTTCTCTCAGCAAGCTCGGCTAAGAGAGGGCGCGGAAGGCCTCCCACGACGGGTGAATACGTCGGATGGGGGAAAGCCTTGAAGGAGAGAGAGCGGCAAAGGCTCGACGTCGCCGAGGACATATCGGCGCGGGAAATCGAAGACCTGGCCCGCGATTTCACCGGTGGAGAGAGTAGACGAAGGTTGCCCGAAAAGCTAGAGACGGACATCGCGGACCCTACGAACCCGGGCCTCATTGACCTCGCTAAGCAGGGCACGCGGGTTTTCGAGACCATGCTCGACAAATCGTCAAGGCTGAAGGGAGACGTCCGCGGGGAGATGAAGCGGGTTTGTGTACTGCAGAGGGAGGTGCTGAGTAGAATTGGCACCCTCTCAACCACGGATGAGTCCCGCGTCATACACAGACAGTACACGACGCTCAAAGACGAGCACAAGGCTCTCCAGCAGCGGTTCGAAAAGGTCGAAAGGGAGCTCGATGAGTGTAAGCGCCGACTCATGAGCTATGAGGTGTCTGCAGCGGCTGCCTCTGCGGCTGCCCCTGCGGCTGCTCTTGCGCCGCAGCTTGAGGTTCTCAGCGATGACGCTAAGCTGCGAGACTACATCAAAGCTGCGGTCCGGGATGCTATGGTGGAACTCAGACCTGTGCCTGTGGATCCAGTGGTGCTGACGCCTGAGCCTGTCCAGAAGGCGGCCGGACGCGCGATTGGCACTCCTGTAGCTGCTGCAGCTGCAGCAACCAAGACACAGGCGACGAAGAAGACTCTAGCTCTCCCAGCTACAACCTCGGTCGCAGTCGTTGATGACGAGGAAGGTAACTGGAGTACGGCAATGGGCCGTAAGAAGGTAATGAAGAGGAAGAAGGAGCAGGCGCAATCCGCGGCTCCTAACAAGGCGAAGACCGGGGACAGCAACACTAAAGCCCCAAAGAAGAAGAAGGCGGAAGACCCGAAAGCCCCGAAGAAACCAAAGGGGCCGAAGAAACCGAAGCCAGTCCGTCTTCGCGAGAAGAAGGCCCCCGCCGTGGTCATCGACCTTCTCAAGTCTGAGAAGGAGAGGGAAGGAGGGCTTACGCTGGTCGACATCATGAAGGAGGCCAGGAACAAGGTGGACTTAAAGAAGCTGGGTATTCCATCGCTATCTTTGAAGAGGTCGTATGCGGGGGCTGTCATCTTAGAGCTCCCCAAAGAGGTAGGGATCGAGGGGGCCCAACGGCTCGAGCAGAGCCTCAAGGAGAATCTGCCCATAGTCGCTCGCGTCACCCGCCCCATTAAAAAGGCGGAAGTTAGGGTCACGGGCCTGGATTATGCCGTGACACATGAGGAGCTCGCGAAGGCGGCCGCCGAAGCTACGGATGCAACGGCGGACGACTTCCTTGTTGGTGACCTTCGGCCAGGGAGGGACGGGATGTTGGCGGTACTCGTCAGATGTCCGGTGGCAGCCGCCAAGAAATTGGCAGAGAAAAAGCGTTTGATAGTGGGATGGAGTTCGGCCAAAGTCGTCGCTCTGCAGCCGCGTCCGCTACGTTGCTACGGCTGCTTGGAGCTCGGTCACACACGAGAGATGTGCAAGAGCCAAGTAGACCGTAGCCAACTATGTTTTCGATGCGGAGAGGACGGGCATTTCGCTGCTGACTGCAGCGCCAAGCCCAAGTGCGGAGTCTGTGCCGCGCTGAGTCTCCCGGCTGGGCACGTTGCGTGCGGCAAGCTTTGCCGCCCAAAGCCCAAGCAGGAAGGGAGCAGGAAGCACGGACCTCAACCAGCCCAGCGAGTTGAGAAGAAGTAGCCACGGCGGGGTATTTGCCCGGTGGCGGGCCACGTCGGGGCTTTTGTCAGGTGGCGGGCTGCGTCGGGGCATCTGCCCGGCAGTCGAGGGTCGCGTCGGGGTATTTGCCCGGCGACCCGGCTTTTCCGACAGGGCAATGATGGCAATGCCTTTCGGTGTGTTGCCTGAGCCCAGGGCCACGCGGGTGACGGGACGGGGGTCCTTGGTATGGAGGCAGTCACCCGCCTTGCACGGCTCGTCGGCAGTCGCTCCCGTGGCACGGAGCGGCTGGTCCCCCTCCAGGGACAGGCCAGTTGAGGCCGAAAGGCCACGCCGCGGCGGTCGTCGGTTGCATACTCGAGAGCCCGACACCGCACCAACGCGGCGGAGGATAAGCCCCCGGGGGGTTTAGCGGGTTCGAGCCCCGCATAACCAGGTCTTCCCCCGAAGCCTGGTATGGGTCGGCCATTACCCCGGGTCAAAAAAAAAAAAAAAAAAAAAAAAAAAAAAAAAAGGTTAGGTTAGGTTAGGTTAGGTTAGGTTAGGTTAGGTTAGGTTAGGTTAGGTTAGGTTAGGTTAGGTTAGGTTAGGTTAGGTTGGGGTGCGGGCTGGCAGACCTCCTCGTGGTGCACCCTGGGAGGGGAGCGGGAGTAGCCTCAGTTGCGGCTGCTATCGCTCCTCTGCGAACTGTCAGCGGAGTTACGGTTGAGTCCTGGTTTACTGATTCCCGTGGAGACTTCTGAGTCTTAAGTTTTCGGTCGAGTCCAGAGTTATTCGATTCCCGTTGTGACTTGGATGTCTTGAAGTGTCGTGCGCCTTGTCGGCGCTGGGTTGTTTACCGCTTTTGGTCTTTTGTTTGGGCTATGGACGCGGGTATTTGCTGGAAAGGCCCTTATTGGGGCCAGCGGACCCTTCGAGGTCGTGGTTGGCGGGAGTTCAACTCTTGTCGGTCGCTCAGCGACAGTTGCCGCGGTTGTTGCGGCGTAGGGTAGCGTGCCTGCAAGGCTTGCGGGAGTGTTGTTTCTAGCGCTCCGGTCGATGGAGCTGTCTGAAGGAGAGTTCCTTCTCTCAGGTCTTCGCCCGAAAGGGCATCGACGTTGCGCGGCGTGGAACCCTGCACAGCAGGACCTCGTCGGGCAAACCTGTAATCCCCCCCCGGGCGTCTGTTGTCACGTCTAGCGGCGCGGGCTGGGGACCAGGGGGGCTTGCCTTAATTGGCCGGCCCTGCGAGGAGTAAACCTCTATAAAAATCCTCAATGGGGGTGCGTTTTGGCGGGCTGCGGCCCCGATGGAGTGCGCGGCGCACCCTTGCCTTCATGGTGGTAGGCGAGATGATCTACCGGCGAGCGGCTATTGTTTCGATGGGTCAGGGGGGGCAGACCCTGAAGCCCTCCTACTCGTGGGAATCACAATGGAAGTTCTTAAATCTAAAAAATCAAAACAAGAGGATGTAAGGAGTGAAGGTGAAAAGGAGTCTGGAGGATTAAGGAGCGAGGTGCGCTCCAGGTCTGGATCGGAGTCAGAGGGATCCGGATCGGGTTACGGGACACCGTATGCGGAACAGCGGCCTGGAGCCGAGTACAGAAAGACACCAAGCACGGTGCGAGCTAATGCGCCAGCAAGAAACACGCGTAGCAAGGCGCGAAAGGTAGAAATGACGACCAGGGATGTGAGTGTGAGCCCATCGCCGTCAGAATATTCTGAGGACTCGGAAGCATCAGGAACGGCGCCTTCCGTAGCAGGTCAAAAAAGAGGACGAGGTAGACCCCCAACAACGGGTGCATATGTCGGCTACGGGAAAGCCTTGAAAGACAGGGAAAGACGTAAGCTCGACATAGCGGAGGACATAACGTCCAAGGAATTAATTGACCTGGCGACCAGCTTTACCGGAGGCGAGAAAGGAAGGAAAATCCCGGACCAACTGGAAACAGATTTTGAAGACACGTCGGGCCCGGGACTTATTGAGCTGGGGAAACAGGGCGTCGTTATGTTCGATACCTGGCTGGATAAGTCGAAAAACATTAAAGGCAGCGTAAAAGGAGAAATGCGGCGGGCCTGCGGCCTGATGGAGAAAGTCCTTAACAAGATTGACACTATTGTTGTCTCAGATGAGGCCAGGAAACTCCACAGAGAAAAAGATGGCCTCAAAACGGAACTCCGTCAATTTCAGGAGAAATATGAAAAGATCGAGAAGGATCTAGAGGCATGCCGTTATGAGTTGATGCGAATTCAAGTGGAAGCCGAAAAGTCAAAACAGGCGGGACCTCCTCCTTGTCGGTGTAACAAGGAGTGTAAGGAAGCTGACGATAAGGAGCTAAATGCGAAGATCTTGGCGACAGTGCGAGCTATTTTGAATGAGGACAAGGTCACCGGACAAAGCCAGGTTTTCCCTCTACAAAATCAAACTACGCCTGCTGTAACACCAACGCCGGCGGCTTCGACAAGTCTTAATGTCGTAGAAAAGGGTGCCTCTGCCCCGCTGCCTGCAAACGGGGAAAAGGGAGCAGACACTGGTAAACAATCCAGGATTTGGAAGAGGTCCGAACTCCAGGACACAAATAAGAAGGACGGAAATGCTACGCTCAACCAACCACCAGCTGCCGCTGCGGTACAGGAGGCTGAGGGGGGGTGGTTGGTACAGGAAAAGCGGAGTACAAAGAGGAAAAGGGTCCAAGCTGCGAAGAAAGCTGCAAAAAGCAACGCAGAAGCTGTCGAAAAGGCCAAAGAACCACAACTGAGGAACCCCGGGAACCCGAAGGGCTCCAAGGCACCCAAAAGGAGCCGGAGACCTAGGCTGCGCGAGAGGAGGACGACAGCGGTGGTTGTGGACATCGCGAAGTATGAAAAAGAAAAGGAAGGCGGCCTCACCTTCGCTGACGTCCTTAAACAGGCTAAGGAAAAAGTTAACCTGCAGAGCCTAGGAATACCGTCGCTCTCACTTAGAGTGTCACAGGCGGGGGCCGTCATTCTTCAGCTCCCTAAAGAGGTAGGCGTCACAGAAGCCCAAAGGCTTGAAGAAGCCCTCAAAGAGCAGCTTCCTGACGGAGTCAGAATTACCCGCCCTATCAAGAAGGCGGAAGTGAGGGTACTGGGAATGGACTTTTCGGTTACTCATGAAGAGCTGGCTGCCGCAGCTGCTGCGACCGTGGGCGCAGCAATTGAAGACTTTCAAATAGGAGACTTCAGGCCGAATAAATTTGGTATGTTGGCAGCAGTTATAAGATGTCCGGTGTCATCCGCCAAAAAGCTGATCGAGCAAAAGCGCCTACTGGTAGGTTGGAGTGCCGCCAGGGTGGTTTCTCTTCCACCCCGCCCCATGCGATGTTTTGGATGCATGGAGCTGGGGCATACCAGACAGTCGTGCACCAGTGGTACAGATCGAAGCAGGCAATGTTTCAGGTGTGGAGATTCTACACACCTAGCCGCTGATTGTACCGCGAAACCCAACTGCGGAGTGTGTGCGGCCCTGGGAGTGCAAGCGGATCACCCTATGGGGAGCAGAATCTGTCGCCCCCCGCAGGCAAAACAAAGTAGAAGAAGAGGACCTATGACATCTTCGGGTTTCGTCCCAGAAGCCAATAGCGTCAGTGATAAGGAAGTAACAGCGACAAATAATGGCCAGGAATAATGATATTCGCTTCCTGCAGTCGAACCTAAACCATGCCAGACACGCACAAGATTTACTGGTGCAAGTTATGGCAGAGGAGGAGATAGGGCTGGCCGTCGTGGCTGAGCCATACTCGGTCCCTAGGCAACCACGTTGGGCCGGTGACCAGTGTGACACAGTCATGATCGTCGGAGGGCAAAATGCCCCACCATTCACAGTTAGGCACAAAGGGGTAGGATTTGTCTCAGTGATGTGGCAGAAAATGGTAGTCGTAGGTGTCTATTTCTCACCGAACAAGCCAATTGCTGACTTTGAGGCGTTTCTGATCCAATTAGGACAAGTCGTTAGCGCAGCCCATCCCCATCAAGTTTTAAT
Organism: Parapoynx stratiotata; assembly: GCA_910589355.1. Classification (NCBI taxonomy): domain Eukaryota; kingdom Metazoa; phylum Arthropoda; class Insecta; order Lepidoptera; family Crambidae; genus Parapoynx; species Parapoynx stratiotata. The sequence goes on from OU342476.1 coordinate 15,515,534, forward strand.
CATGGGGGATCTTAATGCAAAAGCTGCGGCATGGGGCTCTGACTCATCAAACCCGAGAGGAGACCTTTTAGAGGATTGGATCGCACAAATGGGCCTTCTCGTGGCCAACACGGGCAGAGAATGGACGTGTGTGCGGCAGCAGGGAGGGTCAGTTGTCGATGTCACCCTGGCTGCTCCTGGTATTGCAGATAACATTCACAACTGGCGTGTGTTGGTTGGGGCGGAGACCCTTTCGGACCATGTTCACATCCGTTTCGAGGTCTCCACCTCACCGAACACCTCTCAGAACCACAGAACCGGCTTAGATCCGTTCCCACGGTGGTCGCTCAGTAAACTAGACCGAGAGAAGGCGAACTTAGCAGCGATAGTCGCGGCCTGGGTTTCTACCTCTGAAGTCTCGCTCGAGATTGACGACCAAGCGAGCCAATTTCGCAGAGCTCTCAGCGAAGTTTCGGATGCGGCGATGCCGCGTTCACGTCGTGCTCCGCCGAGAAAGGCAGTCTATTGGTGGTCGCAGGAACTTGCGGCTCTTCGTGCGGCGTGCATTAGAGCCCGAAGAGCCTACACAAGAAGCAGACGTCGACGAGACCGCGATCTTGACAGGGAAAACATTCTTTGGTCACTACACCGCGAGGCGAAAGACGCGTTAAAAGTTGCGATATCCCAGGCCAAAGATGCTGCCTGGCAGGAGCTTTTGGATAGCATTGACGCCGATCCCTGGGGTCGGCCGTACCAAAGAGCATGCAGTAAACTTCGCGCACAAGGCCCGCCGACAGTCGAAACCATGGAGCCTGATCTGCTGGATTGCGTCATCACAGCACTGTTCCCGGTTAGCTCAGAACATATTCCTCCCTTTATGGGGGTGGAACAAAGCGAACAGCACAGTGATGAACTCCCTCCACCAGTTACGGAGGCCGAAATGGAGGGCGCTATCAATAAAATGACGAGCCGCAAAACTGCACCTGGACCAGACGGAATTCACGGTCGAGTCCTAGGCCTTGCGCTAAACCATCTTGGCGGTGACCTGCGATCGCTTTTCGATCTTGCGATAAGAGAGGGTAAATTTCCTACGCCGTGGAAGCGAGGTAGACTAGTCCTTCTCCATAAATACGGCAGACCGGTAGACTCCCCTAGTGGGTATAGGCCGATCGTCCTGCTGGACGAGACAGCGAAGATGCTCGAGAGGATCCTGGCAGGCCGCCTCAACCAACACCTGGCGGTTTGTGCGCCTGGGCTCTCTGACTCCCAATACGGGTTTAGAGAGCACAGATCAACTATAGACGCAATCCTGGACCTCAAGGGCTCCGCTATGGAGGCGCGACAAGGGGGAGAAGTGCTTATTGCAGTATCGTTAGACGTAGCAAATGCTTTTAACACTCTCCCATTCGCGACGATAACAGCAGCGCTAAGATTTTTCGGAATTCCGCGCTATCTGCGGATAATGATCGAGGACTACCTATCGGCTAGAGAGATTGTTTTTGTAGGTCGGAACGGTACATTACAGAGGCGTCGAATGATGTGCGGTGTTCCACAGGGGTCGGTGCTTGGTCCACTCCTGTGGAATATCGGATATGACTGGGCCTTGAGAGCCTCGTGTCTGCCCGGGATGGGGGTGATTTGCTATGCGGATGACACCCTCATTACGGCCAGACACAAGGATCCGTTTCAGGCCGCAGCGTTGGCAACGGCTGCAACTGGTCTCGTGGTTGGTCGCATCAAGAAGCTCGGGCTTAAAGTTGCTGCCCACAAAACTGAAGCGATCTGCTTTAGGCCACCACGATCTAGGCGTACCACAGGGCTATATATTGAAGTCGAGCATACCAGAATTTGTATCGGGTCTAGCTTTAAGTATCTAGGGCTTATATTGGACGACACATTATGTTTTGAGGAGCATTTTCGCCTATTAAGGAAGAAGTTAGTTGGCACGGCGGGGTCGTTAGCCAGACTCCTGCCGAATGTTGGGGGACCCAGCGGCACCTGTCGTAAATTGTACGCTGGGGTCCTCCGCTCGATGGCATTGTATGGTAGCCCTGTGTGGTCTGATTCTCTCTCGGAGCGAAACTGTACTCAGCTGCGTCAAGCGCAACGGATCGCAGCGAACCGGATCATCAGGGGCTATTGTACAATTGGATTTGACGCTGCCTGTGCTCTGGCAGCAACCCCGCCGTGGGAGATGGAGGCGAAAGTTCTCACCGAAATTCATAAAAGGAAGAGTGAGGCAAGACGGACGAATGTTCCCGTCGATATAGAACGACTGAGACGTCAAGCCAATAAATACGTGGTGGTGGAATGGGCTAACAAGCTTGCGGTTGCTATGTATGGCAAGAGAACGCTAGACGCACTTTACCCACTCTTATACAAATGGGTCAGGAGAAAGCATGGCACCCTTAATTTTCATCTGGTGCAGTTGCTCTCCAATCACGGTTGTTTCGGTAGTTATTTGAACCGCATCGGAAGGGAGGTAACAAATGACTGTGCCCAATGTGGGCAGGAGGAGGACAGTGCTCAACATACCCTGGAGCACTGCCCATTCTTTGGTCGGGAACGCGCAACACTGATGCGCGTCATAGGGACAGACCTCTCGCTCCCCAGCGTAGTTAAAGCCATGATCGGGAGTGAGAGGTGCTGGGACGCAATGGCATCCTTCGCTGAAAGCGTCATGTCAGAGAAGGAAGCGTTGGAGCGGGCCAGGGAGGACGATCCCCAGGCGGACCCGCGACGACGCCGCCGTGGCGGGCGGAGAAGACGCGCTTATGCGCGCCTAGATAGTCCTATCTAATGGGCTGTTGAGTAGCCGCGTCGGGGCGTTTGTCCGGCGGCGGACTGTGTCGGGGCGTTTGCCCGACAGTCGTGGCCACGTCGGGGCATTTGCCCGGTGGCCGAGCTTCTGACAGGGCGATGATGGCGATGCCCCCCTCTGGGGCGTTGTCTGAGCCCAGGGCCAAGCGGGTGACGGGACGGGGGTCCTTGGTATGGAGGCAGTCACCCGCATTGCACGGCTCGTCAGCAGTCGCTCCCGTGGCACGGAGCGACTGGTCCCCCTCCAGGGACAGGCTGGTGGAGGGCCGAAAGGCCCAGCCGCGTCGACATTGGAGCGCACTTGGGATCCCAGTGTCGACAAGCGCGGTGGAGGAAGTTGCCCCCGGGGGGTTTAGTGGGTTCGAGCCCCACATAACCAGGTCTTCCCCCGAAGCCTGGTATGGGACGGCCATTACCCCGGGAAAAAAAAAAAAAAAAAAAAAAAAAAAAAAAAAAAGGTTAGGTTAGGTTAGGTTAGGTTAGGTTAGGTTAGGTTAGGTTAGGTTAGGTTAGGTTAGGTTAGGTTAGGTTAGGTTAGGTTGGGGTGCGGGCTGGCAGACCTCCTCGTGGTGCACCCTGGGAGGGGGGTGGGAGTAGCTTCAGTAGCGGCTGCTCCCGCCCCTCTGCGAACTGTCAGCGGAGATGCGGTCGAGTCCTTTTCCCATTGATTCCCGCGGGAACTTCTGAGTTCAGTGCTTCGGTCGAGTCCTTACTTATTTGATTCCCGGTGATACTTGGTTGTTTGGAGTTGTCTTGCGCCTTCTTGGCGCTTGGTGGTGTACCATCCCTGGCCCGTATGTCTGGGCCGAGGGTGCGAGTGTTTTGACGAAAGGGCCCTTCTCAGGGCCAGCGGAGCTTCGGCTCGTTGTGTGCTGGGTTCTAAGCCTGGCGTTCATCGCCTGTTCCGTTTCGGAATCGCGCGGCGGGGTGTCCTGTGTGACAGGCCCTCGTCGGGCAACTTGTTTCCCTCACTGAGAGGACCAAGGGGCTCGGCCACTGAGGTCGGGCCTGAGAGGAGCACACCTCAATAAAAAGCCCTAAACTCAAGTTTTTGACGCGTGACGAGGAGTTGTATGGCTAGCAGGAAGCTGGTCCCAAGCGCTTCACGAGAGTACCAACTCGTTATTTAAACGGAAAACATCATGTCTGCACGTTCCCTAAACAAAATACCCCAGGCCGGTACCAGCAATGCTGGAGAATCCGGCCCGGTGGCTTCAGCCGCCGGCAGGCCCCACGTATCTGGGGGGGGCCAGAACTGCGGCGTGTCGGGTTCCGACACTCGGTCATATGACCCCGTTGACCACGGGCGCTCGCTGCGTACTCGGGCAGCTAGTGTTAAATTGGCTACGAGCGAGGAAGTAAGGGAGTCAAGACGACTCTGGAAGAGTGGAAGTGACGATTGTGCGTCTGACGCTTCGGCATATGAAACCCCTGCATCAGAGCGGCGTCTCAGCGCCACCTACAGGAAAGGCGCCCCAGGTTCGGATAGACCAGCTCGAAATACACGCAGTCGTAGAGCGCGGAACGTCACTGTAATTGAGAGAAGAAACAGTCGTAGTCGCAGTCCGTCTCTGTCCGGCCCTGAATCTTCTGGCGACTCTGTCATACTCAGACGTACGCCCCCAAACACAGGGACCTCCTCCAAGAAGGGGAGAGGGAGACCCCCAACCACAGGTGCGTACATAGGGTACGGCAAGGCCCTCAAAGCCAGAGAGAAGGAGCGCCTTGATATCGCGGAAGACATTTCAGCCCGCGAAATTGTGGACCTCGCCCGCGCGTTTACGGGTGGTGAAAAGGGCAGAAAGATTCCGGAGCGCCTCGATACAGACACCGAAGATACCACCTCACCAGGACTCATGGAGCTGGGCAGGCAGGGCGTCAGGGTCTTCGAGTGTATGCTCGACAAATCTGCTCGAATCAAGGGCGATGTGCGCGGAGAAATGAAAAGAGCGTGCGGGTTTATGGAGAAGGTCATCAATAGGATTGAGGTGGTGTCAATACCGGACGAAGTAAGGGTGTTGCACAAAGAAAGAGATGAGCTAAAGGCCGCGCTCCAACAACAGATAGAGCGGGGCGACAGACAAGACAAAACCATTGAGGAGCTGCGGTACCAGGTGATGCGACTCACGGTAGCCGAGGAAACAGCCACGAAATCACTGGCCGCTGATCCGCAGCGAGACCCAAGGCCTGAGAGTAGCGCTGAAGAACGGCTATTAGTTAAAGTCCAGGGGATGATTGAGGCAGGCAACGCGGCGGTCATCAACAAGCTCTTGCCTATGCTTACGCCTGCTCCGGCACCTATAAAGACGGTTAGCGTGGAGGAGCCTATACCTACAGTTGACCCCGTTGTCGCCGTTGAAGCCAATCGAAACGATATGGAGGTGAAAAAGCCGAAAAAGGCCAAAGCAGCCAAGAAGGGCAAAGAACACCCACCTAAGGCCAAAGGAGAGAAGAGTAGCGTCACTCCCATAGAACAGGCAAGCCAGCCGTCGACGTCGGCCGTAATATCGGAGGCCGTAAACGAAGACGAGGAATGGGAGACGGTGAAAAACAAAACCACGAAAAGAAAAGAAAAGAAAGCCCTGGAAAAAGAGAAAAGGGTGGGGAAAGTCAACTCTGGAACGCTCGAAGAAGCCAAAGGCAGAAGAAGAAGGAGGAGGAAGCCACGCTTGCGGGAACGAAAGACGACAGCGGTAGTAATTGATATCCTCAAACCAGAGCTAGAAAAGGAGGGTGGTCTGACCTATGCCGAGGTCATGAGGCAAGCGAAAGCGAAAATCGACTTGAGAGAGATGGGTATTCCCTCCATCAAATTGAGAAGATCGCAAGCAGGAGCTATAATACTAGAGCTTCCGAAGACTGCAGGCGTGGCTGAGGCCCAAAAACTCGAAAAGAGTTTCAATGACAATTTTCCAGTTGGAGTCCGAGTCACGCGTCCCATCAAAAAGGCGGAAGTGAGAATCCTCGATATGGATGATGCCGTAACATGCGAAGAGGTTGCGATGTCAGCAGCAGAAGCGACAGGTTTACCGGCTGATGACTTCTTGGTGGGAGAACTACGGCCCAATAGGAACGGCATGTTTTCGGCTGTAGTCAGATGCCCAGTAAGCGCTGCTAAAAAACTCGCAGAACAGGGACATATCCTAGTCGGTTGGTGCTCCGCAGCAGTCGTCGCGCTGCACCCACGTCCAAGACGGTGCTTTATTTGCATGGAGCTAGGGCACACTCGTCAGATGTGCAAAAGCGCTGTGGACCGGAGCGAATTGTGCTTCAGGTGTAGCGCTCCGGGCCACATTGCAGCGGATTGTACTGCCAAACCAAACTGCGCCGCCTGCGCAGGTCTCGGCTTACCAGCGGGACACGCTATGGGGGGCAAACTCTGTCGTCCTTCCCAGCCAAAGGGGAAGAAGAGTCGAGGACGTGGTGGCTCGTCGGGTTCTGTCCCGAAGCCCGCTAAAGCTGTAGAAAAGACAGCAAGTGAGACGGTGCCGGCTGATACTCAGGTCACGCAAGGTGCAGTTGAAACGGTCAATCATGCCTAGGTGTAGTATTATTCAGGGTAACCTCAATCATGCGAGACATGCCCAGGACTTGCTAGTTCAGGTTATGGCAGAAGAAGGAACAGCGCTGGCGGTTATGGCTGAGCCATACTCGGTGCCGAACCAGCCCCGCTGGGCGGGGGATCGGGATGGCTCAGTCATAATTATAGGGGGCCAAAATTCCGCTCCACTCACAGTAAGATCCCGGGGCCAAGGATTTGTAGCCGTCAATTGGCAGGGTA
>OU342477.1:0-2500 GCA_910589355.1 Parapoynx stratiotata
GAACTGAGCCAAGGGGCGATTTGGGGAGAAGTATACGCCGACCAGTACTATGTCTCCCCATTGCGCGACGACATATCCATGGCCCCGCTCCTTGATGTTGAGGGGCGGGGACCTTGATGACGGTGACCGTATAATGACCACAGTCAAGTCTTGATCAGCGGCATAGTTATTATTGCCGGGCGGAGAAAAATACGGCTCCGCGACAACCGAAATGTCAATCAACCACTCCGGCATGGTTTGCATGAGCAGATCTTGCGCACCGCCGGAGTGGTTGAGGTTGCCCTGAAGAATCTTGTAAATGGGTGTATTCGCCATTAAGATTCCATGGCTTCTTGCGGCGGTACCCGCTTCGTGCAAGCCGCTGCTTTGTGGCCAGTCTGGCCGCACCGAAAGCAGAGCTCACTCCGATCCACGTCAGATGGACAACGCTGTCGAGTATGTCCGACCTCGTGACAGCGGAAACATTTCCTGGGACGCGGCTCAAGCACACGGATTCGTGCCGCACTCCAACCAACAAAAAGCCTTTTCTCAGCCATCACTACTTTCGCCGCTGCAACTGGGCATTTCACCAGGACGGAGCCCATGCCGTCCGGATGCCGACGAATGTCGCTTACTGTTATGCTGTCCATTGCACACTCTGTTTTTATAACAATGGCAGCGACCACATCGTCCTTCGTGACCGAGTCATCCAGGTCAATGACCCGGAACTCCGCTCGCTTCACCGGTCTAGTGACCCGAACGTCCTCCTTCAACACCGTTCTCAGCTTTTCGGCCAGAGCGTCGGCTTTAGCGGCATTGTCAGCCGCGTCTTCACCACTGGCTATTTGGAGTATACGTGCTCCGGTAGCGGCTCCCCTAATATGGACAGGAACAAGGCCAAGCTCGCCCAAGTCGATTACGCTACGCGCCCTATTGATCACGTCAGCGTACGTAAGGCCCTTCTGCTCTGCGTCTGAGTCAATTGTCAAGACCACTGCAGCCGTACGAGGGACCCGTATCTTTCTCGGCTTCATCTGTTTGCCCTTCGAAGTCTGCGGGGCTGTGGCCGTGAGCCGACGAGCTTTCCCCCTCTGCTTACGCGACTGTTGTACTTGCCAGTCTCCCTCGTTTGTGCTGGCAGGAACTGTTTTCCCCGTCTGACTGGCTTTGGCCGGCGCCGGGGCAGCCGCTGCTGTGACTATCTCAGGCTTGTTTTTGCCCTGACCCTTTGTCTTTCCCGCCACTTTGGGAGGGTTCCTCTCCGAGTGCGGCCGTGCTGCCGCAGCGGACGAAAGGTCATCCTCTCTAGCCGGTGCCCTTCCACCTATGATGACCGGAGGAAGTGATTTGTCCCGGTTCCTGTCCGAGGCGAGCGCAGGACGTGGCCTATCTGGCACAAACTTGCCCTCGACTTTCGCGTCCACAATGTTTAGGATACTGGCACGCATCTCGTCCATTTCCTTCTTTATGTCTTTGGACATCTCCTTCAACAGCCTTACCATCTGCGCCGGAGTTATTTGCTCATCGCCTGTGAGCGCTGAGGTCTCGACGGCACATGCAGTCATAGTCGGCTCCATTCGACGCCTTATGTCCAGAAGCTCAACTCTTACTTCAGACATCTCTTTGCGACTCTCCGCCAGGTCCTCAGTGAGCCGCTTATTGTCCTCCTGGAGCCTCTTTACCTTGGCCAGTAACTTGGCATTCTCGTCAGAGGCTGTACGCTTGACGAGTGTTGACGACCTTGCCGTTATGTTGTCGGCTATGTTATTCAGGGCTTTGACGTACGTGCCCTTTAAGTTGCCAGATTTCCGAGCAATTTCCCGACACAACTTCGCATCTTCGAGGAAGTCCTCACGCAGCTCATACGCCGGTGGCTCTTCTTCATCTCCCAACATACGCATGGACGCCTCTGAATGAGCGGAGCTCGATCTTAGCCTCCGTCTTTCCGCATCTTTGGCCATGTCTTCGGCCAGACTCTTCTCAGCCAGGAGGCGGGTCTCTTCCCTTAATTGGTCATTATATGCAGCCTTCGCCTTGGCCATCCCAACATATTGGCCAGTTGTGGGCGGCCTGCCCCTTCCTCTCTTGTCGGTCGGCTTCTTTGCGGCCGACACGGAACTGTTGTCAGACCCACTGTCCGATTCCGATTGGCTGCCGACGCCGCTTCCCCTGCTGGTATGGGAGCGCTTCCTCTTTTTACTGGCCTTAGAGGCCACCGTCTCTGTCGATTTGAACGAGCAATCCGACATCGCTTCGTCGCTGACTACGACCTTATTCTTCAAAAATTCACTCCGTCTGGAGTGAGTGCTTACGCTAGGGTTTTGGGTTTTATTATTGGAACTCTTCATATTTATCCCACGAGCATGAGGGAAACATAGTGTCCACCCGGGTGGTGCCCTCTGCACCCGGGTAACCCTACTACACTGGGGGGACGGGTAGTACCCCAGGATGGCGCTAGTTGGTGGACTGTGAGCCGCCCACCACCCGAAGGCCCCCTGTTGCCGCGGTCACCAACAACAGG
>OU342477.1:7500-32500 GCA_910589355.1 Parapoynx stratiotata
ACATTCGGAAGCAAGCGCCCGAGTGCCAAAGCAGTGTTTACAAGCTTTGGAGCTAACCGCTTGAAGTGTTCCTGAAAAGCCCACTTACTGTCCAACGTGAGACCCAAGTACTTCATATGGGCCCTTACTTCAATTGTCACGCCACCAACGATAATGCTTGCACCTGGAGGCGGCCTTGCACGTGGCCCATAAAAACAAATCGCCTCCGTCTTTTCGAGTGCAACGCGAAGTCCCAAACGGCCAATTCTGGCTGCCACTTGAGCAGTTCCTGCCGTCGCCAATAAAGCTGCCTCTCTGTATGTATCTCCGCGAGCCAGCACCAGAGTATCGTCTGCGTAGCACACGAGGTGCAGCCCGCGGATAAGAGCTCCTCGGAGCATCCAGTCAAATCCTATATTCCATAATAGGGGCCCGAGAACTGACCCTTGAGGAACGCCCCTACTCATAATGCGTTGACGCACTCTACCCGTATGGTCTTCATATAAGATAACACGCTCCCGCAGATAGTCAGCAATAACTTGCCAAATGTACTGGGGCACCCCATGGTATTGGAGCGCCTCCAAGATAGTACTAAATGGGAGCGTGTTAAATGCATTGGCGATGTCTAAAGACACCGCCATGAGCACGCCTCCTCTTGATGTTACCTCACTAGATAGGGTCTTAACCTTGAGAATCGCATCAATTGTGGATCTCCCCTCCCTAAAGCCGTATTGATTTGCGGCCAAATCTGGACCCGTTGCGGAAAGATGGTCTGTTATACGGGAGGCCAGGATCTTCTCGAAAACTTTCCCGGCCTCATCCAACAGTACAATGGGCCTGTACGCCGACGGAGAATCAACTGGACGACCGTCTTTTCTCAACAGCACTAACCGCCCTCTTTTCCAAATCTTCGGAAATTGCCCGAGCGTAAGACACTTATTCAGCAACGACCGAAAAGTGATCTCCATTTCTTTGATGGTCAAGGCCAATACACATGCATGGACGCCGTCAGGGCCAGGGGCAGTTTTCTTTCCCCGAAGTCTCTCCAGCGCTTTGTCAAACTCCCCATCAGATATTGGAGAGGCCTCCTCGTAACTTGTCTCTCTCCTCGGGGGCATCCGAGGTGGATTGAATTCCGGCTGCTCAGGAAACAGAGCCGCCACTGTGGCTTCTAAAAGCTGGGGCTCAAGAGTTTCAGTAACAGGGGGGCCCTTGTTTCGCAGACGATTACGAACCATGCGGTATGGGCGCCCCCACGGATCCCTATTTAGACTCTCGAGGAGCTCATCCCAGGCGAGCTGTTTGGCCTGCATGATTGCCACCCGAAAAGATTTTTTGGCAACCTTGTACGACTCTATCAATCTGATTTCAGTATCCGGATCTCGGACTCTTCGTCGGCGATAGCGCGAAATTGACTTTTTGGCCCGTTTGCAACCTTCGCGAAGGGACACAAGTTCTTGCGACCACCAATATACGGCTTTGTCCGGTGGTGGCCTTTTAGCACGAGGCATAGCCGAGTCACATACAGCGGTAAGCGCATCACGGAATCTATCCGCTGTCGCATCAACTCCGGAATCTGGGGCAGAGTCTGTCACCCAGGCGTTAATTTTTGCCGCCTCAATAGCACTGTCCTTATCAAGACGCGTGATGGACCAGCGCGGGAAGAAACTATCGCTCCTGTTACTCCTTTCAATGGAGTTATGAAGGGACACACTAAACCTAATATAGGAATGATCTGAGAGAGTCTCCTCTTCTGACAAAACCCTCCAATCCCGAATCCTATCTGCGACAGCAGGGGAAGCGAAAGACAAGTCCACTATGGACCCACCCTGCTGTCGCACACAAGTAAACGTAGAACCAGTGTTAAGGAGAACAAGCCCAGTCATAATTGCCCAATCCTCAACCACCTCCCCTCTTGGATCTGTTCTCGGGGAGCCCCAAGACGTAGACTTTGCGTTGAAATCCCCGAGAACAACGATGTTTCTTTGGGCCGCAAGATGTACAGCAGATCCCAATTCCCCTATAAAAGTTTCAAATTCTGCAAGAGGCCTATTGGGGGAGAAGTAAACCCCAATAATGCAGAAATCTCGCCACAACCTAACCTAACCTAACCTAACCTAACCTAACCTAACCTAACCTAACCTAACCTAACCTAACCTAACCTAACCTAACCTAACCTAACCTAACCTAACCTAACCTAACCTAACCTAACCTAACCTAACCTAACCTAACCTAACCTAACCTAACCTAACCTAACCTAACCTAACCTAACCTAACCTAACCTAACCTAACCTAACCTAACCTAACCTAACCTAACCTAACCTAACCTAACCTAACCTAACCTAACCTAACCTAACCTAACCTAACCTAACCTAACCTAACCTAACCTAACCTAACCTAACCTAACCTAACCTAACCTAACCTAACCTAACCTAACCTAACCTAACCTAACCTAACCTAACCTAACCTAACCTAACCTAACCTAACCTAACCTAACCTAACCTAACCTAACCTAACCTAACCTAACCTAACCTAACCTAACCTAACCTAACCTAACCTAACCTAACCTAACCTAACCTAACCTAACCTAACCTAACCTAACCTAACCTAACCTAACCTAACCTAACCTAACCTAACCTAACCTAACCTAACCTAACCTAACCTAACCTAACCTAACCTAACCTAACCTAACCTAACCTAACCTAACCTAACCTAACCTAACCTAACCTAACCTAACCTAACCTAACCTAACCTAACCTAACCTAACCTAACCTAACCTAACCTAACCTAACCTAACCTAACCTAACCTAACCTAACCTAACCTAACCTAACCTAACCTAACCTAACCTAACCTAACCTAACCTAACCTAACCTAACCTAACCTAACCTAACCTAACCTAACCTAACCTAACCTAACCTAACCTAACCTAACCTAACCTAACCTAACCTAACCTAACCTAACCTAACCTAACCTAACCTAACCTAACCTAACCTAACCTAACCTAACCTAACCTAACCTAACCTAACCTAACCTAACCTAACCTAACCTAACCTAACCTAACCTAACCTAACCTAACCTAACCTAACCTAACCTAACCTAACCTAACCTAACCTAACCTAACCTAACCTAACCTAACCTAACCTAACCTAACCTAACCTAACCTAACCTAACCTAACCTAACCTAACCTAACCTAACCTAACCTAACCTAACCTAACCTAACCTAACCTAACCTAACCTAACCTAACCTAACCTAACCTAACCTAACCTAACCTAACCTAACCTAACCTAACCTAACCTAACCTAACCTAACCTAACCTAACCTAACCTAACCTAACCTAACCTAACCTAACCTAACCTAACCTAACCTAACCTAACCTAACCTAACCTAACCTAACCTAACCTAACCTAACCTAACCTAACCTAACCTAACCTAACCTAACCTAACCTAACCTAACCTAACCTAACCTAACCTAACCTAACCTAACCTAACCTAACCTAACCTAACCTAACCTAACCTAACCTAACCTAACCTAACCTAACCTAACCTAACCTAACCTAACCTAACCTAACCTAACCTAACCTAACCTAACCTAACCTAACCTAACCTAACCTAACCTAACCTAACCTAACCTAACCTAACCTAACCTAACCTAACCTAACCTAACCTAACCTAACCTAACCTAACCTAACCTAACCTAACCTAACCTAACCTAACCTAACCTAACCTAACCTAACCTAACCTAACCTAACCTAACCTAACCTAACCTAACCTAACCTAACCTAACCTAACCTAACCTAACCTAACCTAACCTAACCTAACCTAACCTAACCTAACCTAACCTAACCTAACCTAACCTAACCTAACCTAACCTAACCTAACCTAACCTAACCTAACCTAACCTAACCTAACCTAACCTAACCTAACCTAACCTAACCTAACCTAACCTAACCTAACCTAACCTAACCTAACCTAACCTAACCTAACCTAACCTAACCTAACCTAACCTAACCTAACCTAACCTAACCTAACCTAACCTAACCTAACCTAACCTAACCTAACCTAACCTAACCTAACCTAACCTAACCTAACCTAACCTAACCTAACCTAACCTAACCTAACCTAACCTAACCTAACCTAACCTAACCTAACCTAACCTAACCTAACCTAACCTAACCTAACCTAACCTAACCTAACCTAACCTAACCTAACCTAACCTAACCTAACCTAACCTAACCTAACCTAACCTAACCTAACCTAACCTAACCTAACCTAACCTAACCTAACCTAACCTAACCTAACCTAACCTAACCTAACCTAACCTAACCTAACCTAACCTAACCTAACCTAACCTAACCTAACCTAACCTAACCTAACCTAACCTAACCTAACCTAACCTAACCTAACCTAACCTAACCTAACCTAACCAGTCGCAGTCGAAGCGCCACCGAGAGCGCACGCATCCACTGCGGACCACGGTGCGGACGCGGACTACGAGCGCGGAAGCGGATCAAGGTGCGGACGCGGATAACAAGCGCGGACGCGGACCAGAAGGCGCGGACGCGGACTGAGCGCGGACCAGAGGGCGCGGACGCGGACTGAGCGCGGATCGGGGGCGCGGACGCGGACTGAGCGCGGATCGGGGGGGGGCGCGGACGCGGACTGAGCGCGGATCGGGGCGCGGACGCGGACTGCAGGCGCGGACGTGGACGGGGACCGCGGACTGAACTTGAGCGAGAGGGGGACCCACGGGAGTGGGGGCTCGGAAGCGACAGCAACTCGCTCGGTTAGTCGGTGCGCGGCCGCCTACGGGCGCGGCTGCGCGTCAGCGCGGGCGCGCGGAATCCGCGGACGCGGACCAGAGTGCGGGTAACAGTGTAAGTGCGGACCGCGGACGCGGACCAGTGACAGTGCAAAGTGAGTGCGGACCGCGGACGCGGACCACCAGCGCGGACGCGGACTGAGGGCGCGGATCATCAGCGCAGACTCGATCCGCGGACAAGCACCAGCGCGGACGCGGACCAGAGGCGCGGACCCAAAAACCGCGGACCGCGGACGCGGACTGGAGGCGCGGACCGCGGACGCGGACTGGAGGCGCGGACCGCGGACGCGGACTGGAGGCGCGGACCACCAGCGCGGACGCGGACTGAGGGCGCGGATCATCAGCGCGGACTCGATCCGCGGACAAGCATCAGCGCGGACGCGGACCAGAGGCGCGGACCGCGGACGCGGACTGGAGGCGCGGACCGCGGACGCGGACTGGAGGCGCGGACCGCGGACGCGGACTGGAGGCGCGGACCGCGGACGCGGACTGGAGGCGCGGACCGCGGACGCGGACTGGAGGCGCGGACCGCGGACGCGGACTGGAGGCGCGGACCGCGGACGCGGACTGGAGGCGCGGACCACCAGCGCGGACGCGGACTGAGGGCGCGGAGTACGGACTCGAACAGTAACAGTGCAAAGTGTTAGTGCGAACCGCTGACGCGACCACAGCGCGGACTAAGACGCGCATCAGTGACAGTGATAGTGCCAACTTTAGGCGCGGACCCGCTGGTGCGGGTCGGATCGCAAACACGTACAAAGATCAGTGACAGTGACAGTGACAGTGCCAAGTGTAAGTGCGGACCCGCTGGTGCGGGTCGGATCACAAACGCGGTCGCGCTAAGCGCGGACGCGCATGGCGTAACTGAATATCTGCGGTAAGCTACTATAAGTTAGTCAACATGCCCATACACCACTCACCACCCCGAGGGGGCAACACTCCAGTGAGGAACACTTTTCAAATGTTACCAGTTTTTGAACCCACGGAGGAAATATCAGTGACAAGCGACAAGCCACCAGAACAGAACCCAACCACTAGCAAACCACCAAAATCCCCACAGTTGGAGTTCGCTGCGCCGACACAAGAGATAACCAGCATGCAGAATAGTTCAGCAACAGACACTCTGAATAGAATAATCAATTACACCAAAGAGATACACGTAGAACTACATCAAAATAAAAGTGTAACAAAAGAAAACCGAACACGGATCGATGGATACATCAATGAAATTCTATCTCTCGCATCATCCTACAAGGACCCACCAAATAACCAAAAGAGCGACTCACGACACCAGGCCACACAAACGCCTCACCAAGCCACAGAACAGACTACCTCCACAGACAACTCAATAGAGATCACCGACCTAATAAAGGATACAATAAGGCAAGAAATAAGAACAGAGATCAAGAAACTCACTAAAAATAACAACGTTGCTTCACTTCCCACCCAATCTAGGTCTTATGCAGAAATCACAAGAACCCATAACACAAACAACACCACCAGGAATACAAACAGAGACACAAACCGCACACCAGCACGCCCGGCCTTGATATTATCTAACAACAAACAAGAAACAACTAAAGAAGACACGATAAGAGAATTCAGAAAAACAATCAATTTCAGAGATGCACAATACGCACCAGCCAAAGTGCAGCAGTTATCTAAGGGAAAAATAAGAATAGAATTCGACTCACCACAACACATGGAAGATGCTATGCGCAAAATCAACGAAAACAAGCAAGCTAGCATCAAGGCTGAGCCCGAGAAGAAAATGCGACCCATGTTCATACTTAAGGGAATCTCCAAAAACACAGACAAAGAACAATTAGTCGATATTTTACTAGAACAAAACCACGAACTTAATAACTTCAACGCCAATCAACTTCAACTAAGATTCATCAGAAATAATAGAAGCGATAGACTTTACAACGCCGTCTTCATCGCCGAACCAAAAGTTTGGCACACTATCATCAATAAACAAAGGATCTGCGTGGACTTCCAAATGGTCCACGCAGAGGAATTCTCACCATTCCTACAATGCCACAAGTGTTGCCAATTTGGGCACACGCGAAACCGATGCGAACAAAAAGAAGACTTCTGCACCTACTGCCTTCAAAAAGGACACACAGCCCACGAGTGCCACATCAAGAAAAGCAACGGACCACCTACCTGTACGAACTGCGTCGCCCACAATGCCCGCTTCAAGACCGACACTGACACCAAACACTTATACACATCCCACGTTTGCCCAAGACTGCGAGCCATGAAAGACAAAATATTTAATAAAATAGATTATGGCACCGACTAATAACAAAATTTCCTTATTACAATCCAACTTAGATAAAAACAGGAACGGTCTACATGAATTTTTAGAGTTCTTTATATCCAATCGACACTCTATAGCTGCGGTCGCCGAACCATACGTCGGCGCCAAAAACGAAGTCAAGTCCATCACAGGCCTTGACATTTTTCAATTTCCACTAACGAACAGAAGAGTTAAAGCTTGCATCTTGGCCAAACGCGGGATGGGCAATATCATTGGTATATCACAATTTTCTTCGCCTAACCTTTGCACTGTTCAACTTACCTATAACCATAAGAAAATTATTTTAGCCTCAGTATACATAGAACCCAGGGAGGACGAGCATCACACATTAGACTTATTAGATAGCATGCTAAGCCACTATTCCAATTTACCATGTATAGTTTGCGGAGACTTCAACGGTCGACATCCCATCTGGGGGGGCCCAGGAGTAGCAGCCAACCCCAGGGGTAGATGGATATACGACATGATTCAATCACACTCCATGACAATCTGCAATACGGGATACACACCTACCTTTGAATCAACGACACACGGGGCGCTGAGAACATCAATAATAGACTTAACCATAGCTACAAACAACATCTCTGACCACATAGCAGGCTGGCGGGTGAACTTAGACATCTGTAAGGAAGTCGAACACAACACCATCGAATTTGATATAAGATTCAACTCTAACGGTCAACAAAATAATAGATCCACCTCTACCTTCAAATATAATTCAAAGAAGGCCAACTGGGCCGCCTTCAGGGACTCTCTGGACACAAGGATAGCAGGATCTGACTTCACTCAAGCTGACTTCACCGAATTCAATCCAGAACAGATCGAGACCTACCTTATCCAGCTCACCGATCTTATACAAGAGGCATGCGCGGACTCCTTCCCCCTCACTGGCCGAGGGCACCGAGGAGGCAGAGCGAAGCCCCCGTGGTGGACACAAAGACTCGATGAGCTGAAAAAGGAACTTATAAACAAACACCACAGCATCCATAGAGCTAAGAGATTAAATTTAGAAACAACACAACTCATTATGGAATACCTAAACCTAAAAAAGAGCTATTCAAAAGAAATCAAAAATGAATCTTGCAAAAACTTCAAAAAATTCTGCGATCTCCAAACTAAAGAGAATGTATGGTCACTAACCAACAGATTGCTCAAGCAAACGGCACCAAGACGCCCACCATGCACACTCAAGATCAATGGAAACTTCACAACATCAGACGAAGACACAGCCAACTCGATCCTAGAAAACTTCTATCCAGATGACACACAAGACTCCGACAATAGACATCATCTACTCAGGAACGAATACCAACAGTTTAAAATAGACACCGAGCTAACAAATTATCCAGCGGAAGACGACCTCCCATTCAACTCTGAAGAAATTAAAGGATACCTTAAAAACATGAATCCAAAAAAGGCTCCTGGATGGGATGGACTGACGTCCGATATTTGTTATCAAACCGTGCTAGCATACCCACAACTCTTCACCAACATCCTTAACAGATGTCTAACTCTGGGATACTTTCCTAAACTATGGAAAAGGGCTATTGTCAAAATCATACCGAAAGCAGGCAAAGATGACTACACAGAATTAAGCGCTCACAGACCAATAGGTTTACTACCAGTATTTGGGAAGCTATTGGAGAAGTTATTCATAAAAAGGGTCACTTATAAAGCACAAAAACTCCAATTAATGAGCAATCAACAATACGGCTTCGTTGAACAGACAGGCACAGTACCGGCATTAAACAACGCGATTAACCACATCCGATCAGCCAGAGCCAGCGGCGAGCTAGTCATAGCGGTATCACTAGACATCAAAGCGGCCTTCGACAACGCCTGGTGGCCAGCTTTATTCCATCAGCTAACAAAGATGAAGTGCCCTCGTAACATACTTAAACTGATTGGAAGTTACGTACAAGACCGAACCCTCGAGCTGGACTACGCCGGAAGCAGAGCACACAAAGGCATGACAAAAGGATGCATACAAGGATCCACATGCGGTCCAATCCTCTGGAACATCATCCTGGATGAGCTGCTACAGACTAAACTACCTAAAGGCTGCCGAATACAAGCATTTGCAGACGACGTCCTTCTGATTACAACTGCACGAAAGGTGAACGAATTACAGAACCGAGCCAACCAAGCATTAGAAACTATATACAACTGGGGCAAGAGCGTAAAACTAACTTTCGGACCCGCCAAAACCAGTGCTTTAGCCTTCTCACCCACATCAGCCAAGGCCACAATAAACATGGACGGCCACATCATTCCTTTCTCAAAACAATTTAAATTACTAGGTGTTATATTAGATGATCGACTTAAATTCACCGAACACGTCAAATACGCAGCAGACAAAGCGATGAGAATATTCAATAGATTATGCATCTTCACAAGAAACACCTGGGGCGCCCACCCGGAAAACGTCGATTGCATTTATAATCAAGTCATAGTTCCGATAATTACATACGCGGCTGGCATCTGGGGGCATGTGGCGGGCAAAAAGCACATCAGTAAAATACTGCTCTCGCTTCAGAGAGGATTCGCCATCAGATCTATCAGAGCATATAGAACCATCTCCACCAACGCGGCTCTGGCGTTGGCACAATATATGCCACTGGACATAAAAGTATTGGGAATCCATCGAATAGAACAAACCAAACTTACAAAAACCTTTCAAGCACTGCCAGATGACCTCAGACTAGAAACAGACGTCCCTACTCATCAGTTACCACACCCAGCCAAACGTACCTCCATCACCTATGCAATTACAAATGATCAAGAGGAAATAGATAAAATATGCCACGTCAATTCCACCCAAATCTTCACCGACGGAAGCAAGCTTGATGATGACAAAGTGGGAGCATCAAGCGTCTACATATGTCCAGAGGAGAGACCCAGCGTCATCATCAAAAAGACGAAACTTCATTCGGTATGCACAGTATTCCAGGCAGAACTATTAGCGATACTCAATGCATGTAAAACCATTCAAGCCAAACAACAATATCAAGACAACATCATCATCAGCGATTCCCGCTCCGCCCTGGACGCAATCTGCTTCAAAGACAACACACACCCCATAGTAGCTAAAATCCACCAAATACTCGTGGAACTCCCATCTGAGGTCAAAGTAAGATTCTGCTGGACCAGAGCACACACAGGCACAGCAGGGAACGAAGCCGCAGACGCCGCCGCCAAGCAAGCTGCAAGCGCACATCAAACACCGGATTATTGCGATTTTCCAATAGCATATGTCAAGAGAACAATTAGGAACGAATGCAACGAGAAGTGGCAAGAACGCTACGCCACCAGCGCACAAGGCGCACACACTCGCGATCTCTTCCCCAAATTAATTGACATTGCCGAATTCAACTCGCACTTCCCAAAAACTTTCCAAATGACGCAAATGCTCTCCGGCCACGGAGCATTCAAGCAGTACTTGCACAGATTTAAAGTAATCACCGACGACAAATGCCCTTGCGATGAACAACAAATTCAAACGGCGACCCATCTCCTACAAGAATGCCCTCGATTCAGCGCTCTCAGATGGGAGCATGTAATAGCAAGTGACAGTTTCGGCTTCTCACCATGGAACTTGAATCAAATCACCACCAAAGAAGTCACCCGCACCACTTTCACTAAACTCACCAACCACATCATCAACCAAATAAAAACATTCAATACACCAGAAAGCCCACCTCACCAGATGGGACCAAACCAAACGTAAACAACGTATATCCAACCATACACTGGCACCGATGCTTGTCCGCTCTCTCTCTATGTATACTGGGCACAATTGCATCTTGTATTTAACAATAATAATATATTAGTAACTAAGACTTTTAATTAATTAATTAATTTCAATTGCTTGATTTCATCCAATTTGTGTTTAATATTAATTATTTTTATGTACATAACCATTAGACAATAAGATTGATACAATAGGTAACAATACAACACAACTATTAATTATATAATTACTAAATTAAATATAAACCCCCATATTACATAAGATAGTCATAGTGGTCAATCAACCAATCTCACTTCACTTATAAAAATTTCAAAATACAACAATCACATAGAATCATTAACATTAACAATCATAAACACCAAAGCCTCTAAGGCTGTCTAACGCTGATTAATTAAAAGCTGACAAATTAATTGATTGATTGTTTGAATGACCACAACAAACAAAAAACATAGAATAAACTACACTATAAGATAGACATTAAGACATAAATCAAACTAAGTTAGGCTAATTAGATCTAAGTAAACTCCCATAAATAAATAACAAAAAACAAACAAAAACACGGAAATCGCCGGGCCTAGTTGCACTTGATTACAAAACTAGATTTAAGCTAGAATTTAAGTTCAAATTTTTAAAGGACAACATTAAGCTGAATTAAACTTTACTAAAGTCATACTTTATCTCACTTCACTGTCACTGACTGTACTAACTAACTAACAATATTGTCAATAATCAATTAAGCGTTCACGTCGTTTCCCACTCATTATTATTAATTATTTTTAATTAATTAATTAATTTAATTAATTTAATCGATTGTTGACAGTTCAATACAGTTCAGTTCAGCTTGGTTAACAACCAATTAATTTGATTAAGCAACAACATTGCCACTCTAATTTGTAATGAACAGTTAAACCATTTGAACTTAAGAAACAACACTGTAAACCTAACCCAATTAACCTAACTAAAATTTTTGAAACATATAATATAACCAATCATCATTCTTACCAACTAACTTTACAGTTTGTCAATAATTGATTAAAATATCATCCTTAACTGAACTTTGCCAATCCAACTTAATCAAATGTCACTAATCTATAAGCAATAACATTGTAAACTTTACCTAACTTAACGAACTGTCAATAACTTCTCACTAAGTAGTGATAATTGATTGAGATCTCATTACCAATTGAATTTTGTCAACTCAACTTAAGCAAATGTCAAATGGTACTTGTTTATAAGCAATTACAACATTGTAAACTTAACCTAACTGTTATTTAGCTTACTTAATATACTTACTTAACTGTTATTTAGCTTACTTAATATAAATACTTATTACTAAATCTCAACTAGCTGTCAATAACTAACTAAAATCTCACTATTAATGTGAACTAATTTAAATTTTCTCAATCCAACTTAAACATATATTGAATGGAACCAGTTTATAAGCAATAACACTGTAAACCTAATCTAATTAACTTAATTATATCTTTCAAACATACACTGTAACTTAACATTGTAACAAATTTTTAAACCAATTATTGAAAATTTGATCGAAGAAATAACACTATAAAACTAATCCAATTAACTAAACTTAATTATATCTTTCAAACATACACTATAACTTAACATTGAAACAAATTTTCAATAATTAATTAAGATCTCGTCACTGATTGAATTCTGTTAACCTAATTAAATGTCATATAGAAACAGTTTAAATATAAGAAATAACATTGTATCACCTAACCAAATTTAATTAAGTTTTAATAATATATAATATAGTATTGTATATGGTATAATATTGTATGTAATATATAGTATTACATATATAATATTGTATAATGTTATATATATATATGGTATATAATATAATATTGTAATAACTTAGCGTGGCTCCGCTGCTCCCACCCCAAACGGGATGGCAACAGCGGAGCCACGCCCGGAGGGACCAGGGGCCCGGGAGATGCATCCCATAGCAGCCCATGGCTTCTGGACCCCTCCGTCCAACTTATGGAAACCACTTTAACCAAATAGGGAACCCAGGACTTGGAAGATGTATCCCATAGCAGAACCATACTCCTGGGAACCCTCTATGCGAAACACTATAGACTTTAAGAAACCATTACAACTTTGTGAACAAACTAACAAAAACAAAAAAAAAAAAAACCTAACCTAACCTAACCTAACCTAACCTAACCTAACCTAACCTAACCTAACCTAACCTAACCTAACCTAACCTAACCTAACCTAACCTAACCTAACCTAACCTAACCTAACCTAACCTAACCTAACCTAACCTAACCTAACCTAACCTAACCTAACCTAACCTAACCTAACCTAACCTAACCTAACCTAACCTAACCTAACCTAACCTAACCTAACCTAACCTAACCTAACCTAACCTAACCTAACCTAACCTAACCTAACCTAACCTAACCTAACCTAACCTAACCTAACCTAACCTAACCTAACCTAACCTAACCTAACCTAACCTAACCTAACCTAACCTAACCTAACCTAACCTAACCTAACCTAACCTAACCTAACCTAACCTAACCTAACCTAACCTAACCTAACCTAACCTAACCTAACCTAACCTAACCTAACCTAACCTAACCTAACCTAACCTAACCTAACCTAACCTAACCTAACCCAGTACCAATCAGATCTCGGTCATAAACACGCGCTCGCTCGGCGTCTAAATTACATAAAAAATCAAAAACGTGGTAAATCCAGCGGCCACCCGGTCGTGTAGCACATCAAAAGTTGCGGAAAAATTCCATCTACACGCCGGCAACGTTTTTGGTTCTGTCAGTGCGGTACTCAATTTTTTATTTAATTTTAAAAGTGAAATTAACACGTGTTTTCAAAATTTTAAGCCGAAAAAAGGCTATAAAACAGACAATATAGTGAGTGCAGTGAAGTACGAAGTGTCATTCGGAGCGTCTTGGCGACCTACACCAAAGTGCGAAAACAGATCCTGAAAATATTCACGGGCCATAAAGTTATTCTGGATTTTCCAAAATAACCTCAAACACGTGGTCGGTGATCCTGAGGGAGAAGTTCCTGCCGAAGGGTGCATCCGGGTAGTCAGCGCGACGAGAAGAAGATCGACGCTTCGAACACGGGGATCGGACTGCTGCAAGCTGAGAAATAGATTTTTAAAGTTAGTAAAGTTTTCAAAAATTTTTAAATCAAAAAATTTGTATAGGGGCACATACCATAAAAAATATATCTTATAGAGATACATAAAACACACCAATATCCGAAAAAACGATCAAAATCGGATGGGTATTGGCCCCAATATAAATTTTTGAAAATTGGCAAAAAACTACCCCCACGGTTTAAAAATAGAATTAAGCAAACCAAAATTGTCATAAAATTATATTAGATACAGGCATATTAGTAGAGTGAATTAAAATTGTTAGATTATTTTTACATCATATAGACAAAAAGTTAGGGTTTTTCAAAAGTCAAAATTTTACATTGTAAAGAATAGGGGTGTAAAAAGGGGACGGTGAGTACCTCATTGACTTTAGACACCATAGGGGACATTGTTTAACACCAAACACCACCCCCCTAGCCCTTATATTAAAAATTTTAGGTCCGGCGGCCATTTTGGTTTTTTCGGTTGAAAACTTTGTTTGTGAATATCTCGGAAGGTATTTGTCGTGGAGTACCAGGGTTTTCAAGTTTAGGTAGAGACCGAATAGTTTTATCGATTCCCAGCGTCAAAACTGGGAATTTCCACTTTGCATAAAACGACCGCTTTTGACACGCGTACGAGGTCCCCCAAGCTGGGCAAAACACTCCAGAGAAAACCGCAGGTCTCTACGACCAATAGGACCCGAGATATAGCCTGTTTAATCTTGGCCGCCATCTTGAATCCGCCATCTTGGATTTTTTCAAATTGACATAACTCGGCTTGTAGTGGTCAGAATCGATCGGGACTTTCTTGGGACGCACGGATAGACAACTGAGGGCCCCCCCAGGGTGGAAAAACTTAAAAAAGTCAACTTTCATTTTTGGAACAAAACCGACCCCAGGAGGAGGAGCTCCTCGAGAAGACAAGCCCAACAAGCCCAAGAACCCCCCGTCTATCTACAATAGTTTGGGAGAGGTGATTTTTCAAAGTTTCGTCCGCCATCTTGGATCGCCATCTTGGAAAACTTTGAACGGTCATATCTCCCAATCTATTAGTCCTAGAACAGCGGGGTTTTCTTCAGAGACCTTCCCCCAGCCACTAGAATCAAGTTAAGGGTTGAAACCACCCTCACGCACCCTCAAAAAGTCAAAAAATCTGACTCCGTGGCGAGGTGGGGTTTGAGGTGCTCTGCAGAGACCCGAAGGTCCCGTGCTCGTGCGGTGCTTGGATCCCGAGATATAACGTTTTAACCAAAATAACCAGAAAAAAACCAGATTTTCGACCTTGGTTATCTCGGGAACTATACGTCGCGCGACCACGCGGTTTTCAGCGCTGATAAGGACTCGGGGAGTACTTTCCAGCGGGCTTAGTAAATAGGCGAAAAAAAAAAAAAAAAAAAAAAAAAAAAAAAAAAAAAAAAAAAAAAATGTCATCAAATGCAGGTAAGTCTGGGCGCGCTTCCGAGGAGCGTGAAAACGCCAATCAGCCAATGGAGGCGACCGCGGCAGCGCAACAAGACACAACCTCTACCACTGAACACACACAATCACAAGGCACAAAGACAAAAACAGCTAAGGACACCAAAAGAGCTCCGGGGAAAGTAACGAAGCCCAGCTTGAAATTCAAGAGAGGGCTACCCTCGGAGGTGGGGAAGGCTTATGCTAAGTCAATTTTGGACAACTATCCGGTACACACAGGGGGACTGAGGAGATCGGTCTCGCTGAAGAATGCGCGGGAGGCGGCAAGAAGGAGTGAACTCGATTACCTAAGGCAAGTGGCAGATGTATCGCTTCTCGAGGACTCCATCTTGTCGCCGAATACAGACACACCACCAACACAAACACAAGAAGATAACACACAAATAGACACAAACCCGAGTACGTCGGTGTCACCAGTCAGTAAACCCGCCGCGGCGGCGCGGAACGACGCGTACAGCATCGTCATCTCGACCGCTCCGCCCAGCGAAGTGGACTCGGATGAAGAGCCGGAAACACCCGGAACAGAGGAGCTCGAGCACGAGCAAGCCTGGGAGGTGGCTAGCACCGGGTCCCAATGGACAGACGTGGACAGTGAGCCGTCGACAGGACGTCCGAGCATACTCCCGAAGATAGGGAAGCACACGGGAGTTTGCAAAGACCTCGCCACCGAAAAGGCGCGGGAGTTCCTCATGGAGGGTAAAGGGGCGCTGGAAAGCTCAAAAACCTTAAAGAGAGAGTACCGGGCGACTGCTGTAGAAAGCATGTCCAATCTCTACGAACTGGTGCTCTCTCTGGCCGACTCCAGACACAGACATCGTC
Source organism: Parapoynx stratiotata (assembly GCA_910589355.1). NCBI lineage: Eukaryota > Metazoa > Arthropoda > Insecta > Lepidoptera > Crambidae > Parapoynx > Parapoynx stratiotata. Next base: position 23,815 of record OU342477.1, read on the forward strand.
TGAATCTGGAGGTAGAAAGAACGAGGGCCGCAAGAGAGCTGACGCGAGTTGAAAGAGCCCATCAAGAGGAACTGCGGCGCATGAGGAAGGAGCACGAGAGGCAGCTTCAGCAAACGACTGAGGCAATAAAGGAAACATCGGGGAGAGTGGACGATATAAAAGATTGGCTGCAGGAGAAGGTAGGGACAGCGATCGCCGCGATCAGAAAAAGCGGCATCAGTCAGGCAGCCGGTCGAACTCCCCCGAGCAATACTACCTAGCCCGACAACTTCGACTCATTCCGAACTCGACCTCACGAAGGAGCTAAGAAAGATCTCGGAACAACTTGCGGCACTGGCCACAGAGATCTTCTACATCAAAAGAGAGGGGCAGACAAGAACAAAGGGAAGCCCAGAGACATCCCCTGTAAAGGCTGACAGAGAAGACCACCTGAAGGCTTCCATGGATGCTCTTAGGAGAGACATGGAGGCCTCCAGGAAGGAGGTGGCCGAGCTTAAGGAGAGCATAGATTCCTTGAGTAAAGACAGGGAGTGTACTAAGGAGGAGATAAGGGCAAAGACTGCTCCCATCTTAACCAAGACCACCAGGATCCTCGAGGAGGTCGGAGAGGTGAAGGACATTGTCCTGTCCGGGAACATCCTACACAACCCACCCATGGGAATTGGTGCAGAGATGGCGGTCTCCGATACAGCCGCAGCTATCGAGGGGATAATAGCCCCACTGAGGGCGGAGGTATCGGAAATAGCCACAAACTCCAAAGTGTTGACCAACTCCATGGAGTGGATAAACTCGAAATACACGACAAACAAACCAAACACATCTGGCCCGACTTACGCGGAAAAACTCAAGTCGATCCCAAAGCCGAAGCCCAACCATACACTGATAGTGTCGAGTAAGGACCCAGCCAAAACAGGCGATAAGGTAATCGACACAATCCGTAAAACGTTGGACTTCCCCAACACCGGACTGAGGGTAGACCGAGTAAGAAAGGCTAGAAACGCAAAAGTAGTATTAAGCTGTGAGTCTAAAACAGACGCTAGACTCTTATTAGACAAAATAAAGACGAACAACAGTCTAACGGTTGCGGAAGCCAGAAAACAAAACCCCCTCGTTAGAGTCAATAATGTCATGGCTTACCATACGGACGAGGAACTGTGCCTCAACCTCAAGGCCCAAAACAAAACCATGTTCGGGTAAGGTACCGGAAGAGAGCGAGGAACGACCTACAATGCCACCCAGTACTGGAGGTAGCACCAATCCTCCACAAACGACTGCTCGAGGCGGGGATGGTCCATATCGGGATGGAGAGAAGGACGGTAGAGGACCAGTCACCGCTAGTGCAATGTGCAAAGTGTTTAGGGTTCGGCCATCCAAAGGCCCTTTGTAAGGACAAGGAGCAGTCCTGCAATTATTGTGGACAACTGCACTCCTGGCAGGACTGCCCCGCCCGAAAACAAGGAGGACCGCCATGTTGCAAAAACTGCGAGACGGCGAAAAAAGCAGACAATATGGTGCACATGGCATTCAGCGATGAATGCCCAGAAAGGGTGGTGTGGGATCGGATAGCGCGATCGAAGGTACACTACTGCTAAAGGCAGCACAACCATCAACGGCTCCATCACACCTCGGGAAGGCGGGGGCACAAGGTTACGCTTTCTACAAGCGAACCTAAGACGCTCCAAGCAAGCAACCATAGAACTGTTGCAAATAGCAGAGAAGGGACGTTTCAGTGTGGCACTGGTGCAAGAACCTTATGTCGGCTCCAGTGGCACACTGAAACAACACCCGGGCACGAAAGTCATTCAGTGCACTCTGAATAGACAGAAACCAGTAAAGGCGGCGATAATTGTATTCGGGGATCACCTGCGGGTTATAAATGACCCGCAGATGATAACTGAGACCGAATCGGCTGCTATACTGGTATCTGGACCTTTAAAGCTTGGAGTGGTCTCCGTCTATTACGAGGGAGACGCGGAAATGGAGCCGTACCTGCAAAGAACAAGAGCAGTGCATGACAAAATTAAATTGACTACAAACAACATCCTAATAGGGGGGGATGTAAATGCTTGGAGCCACTGGTGGGGAAGTTCCTCGGAAAACCAGAGGGGTCAACAACTAACTTCACTCTTAGCGGAAATGGAGCTACAGATTCTGAATGTGGGAGATACACCGACGTTTGAGGAATGCAGAAAAGGTAAAATGTACACTAGTATAGTAGATATTACTACCTGCACCTCCAGTCTCCTAGGGAAGATAAGAAACTGGAAAGTCAACCGAGGACTTACCACGTCAGATCACAACGCCATCACTTTCGAGTTGGAGGTTGGAGAGAAGCTGCAGCCAATCCCCATACCAACTACTCGGAAATACAACACCAAAAAGGCGAACTGGCGGGTTTTCGATGGACAGTTTCTGGAATCCCTGGAGAATCATAACATCAACGTCGGTGTAGTGGACCTCATAAACACCACAGAAGAGTTAGACTCCGTTTCCGAAACCTACGCAGCATCAATCGTGGAAGCGTGCGATGCTTCAATACCAAGAGTAGGCAGAGGAAGAAAAACAACAAGGCCCATATGGTGGACAGAGGAGCTCGATAGGCTGCAAAAAGAAGTATTGCGAAAAAAGAGGCGAATACGGAACGCAGCTTCCACCAGAATTGAAGCAGTATTGGGGGAGTACCAAGAAGCCAGAGCACTATACGTGCAAAAAACACACGAGGCTCAAACCCTTAGCTGGAAGGAATTCTGCACAGCGCAAGAAAAAGAGAGCATGTGGGACGGTATATACCGTGTAATAAGGAGAACGAAGGGGAGACAAGATGATGTACTCCTCAGGGGGGTGGATGGTGCGACGTTGAATCCTCAACAATCCGCCGACCTCCTAGCAACAACTTTTTACCCGGACGACACGGTATCGACAGACCAACCGTTTCACACCATGCTACGTCAAAAAGTGCGCAGTGTAGATATAGGGGAAAGGGGAGTACTGGGAGAGGACGATCCGCCGTTCACGGAGTCAGAAGTGGAGACTGTGCTAAAAGCGCAGAACCCAAAGAAGGCACCGGGACCGGATGGACTGACCTCTGACATCTGTGCCAGAGCGATACGCTGTAAAATGGAAGTCTTCATGGCAATTGCGAATAAATGCCTAGCCTTGAAGTATTTCCCCAGACAGTGGAAGATCGCTCATGTAGTCATCCTCACGAAGCCAGGTAAATCGGATTACACCCACCCGAAATCATACCGTCCAATTGGCCTACTATCAATACTAGGCAAGACGGTGGAGAAACTCCTGGTAGGAAGGCTACAGTGGCACCTACTCCCTACCCTAGACCAGCGTCAATACGGCTTCATGCCCCAGCGCGGAACCGCAGACGCCCTGTATGACCTTCTGAGACACGTGCGCCAACAGCGAGCACTAAGAAAGTCAATCGTAATAGTCTCATTGGACATAGAGGGTGCCTTCGACAACGCATGGTGGCCGGCTCTAAAGCATCAACTACAACAAAGGCGCTGCCCCAGAAACATCTATCATATGGTGGCCTCATACCTCATCGACAGAAAGATAGTAGTTAACTATGCAGGGGAGACCAGTGAAAGGTCCACCACAAAAGGATGCGTACAAGGATCCATAGGTGGGCCGACCTTCTGGAACATCATTCTGGACCCCTTGCTCCAAACACTATCGGTCGAAGAGGTATACTGTCAGGCGTTCGCAGATGACGGAGTCCTTGTCTTCTCTGGAGAGTCCATGGGAGAGATGGAGGACGCTATAAACCAGGTATTGGAAAAGACATACAGATGGGGAGTAAAGAACAAGTTGAATTTTGCACCGCACAAGACCACAGCGATGCTTCTAACCAAGAAATTAAAATTCAACCCTCCCCACATAGAAATGTCAGGGATCCATATACCTTTGGTGGATAGCGTCAAACTTCTCGGCCTAACCATTGACCGGAACCTTAATTTCAACGAGCACGTTGCAAATATATGCAAAAAGAGCACAGACATATACAAGCAATTAGCGTGCGCGGCGAAGGTCACTTGGGGGCTCAACGGGGAGGTGATAAGGACCACATACATAGCAGTCATAGAACCCATACTGACATACGGGGCAGCCGCCTGGGCGGACGCAACAAAATTGGAGACCAACAGGAAAAAACTAGACGCACTCCAGAGAGGATTCGCGCAGCGTGCGTGTAAGGCTTACAGAACCGCGTCACTGACATCGACACTGGTTCTGTCAGGACTCCTGCCAATAGACCTACGCATCCGAGAGGTCGCAACTCTCTACGAAGCGAAGAGAGGTCTCTCGGATGATTTCCTTCCGCCAAACAGCGCTCTCGAGAGGAACGTAAGGGTATTAGACCTACCACACCCATCGTGCAGAATATCAGCCGATTACGAGCTTCTCGACAGCATGGACGAGTGTGCCCAAAAAACCTTAAATATTACTGGACCACAGATATATACTGATGGCAGTAAGATGGAGGGGAAAGTGGGGGCAGCACTCACTTGGTGGGAGGAAGGCAGAGAGAAGGACAGGGAAGTTTTCAGCCTCGACCCAACGTGCACGGTATTCCAGTCGGAATTATATGCACTCCACAGAGCTCTGGAAAAGGTGAAGACCAGCCAGGAGCCTATTATCAACATCTTGAGTGACTCAAGATCATCTCTGGAGTTGATAAGCGGCCCAAGAATGGTACACCCGTTAGCCAAGACCATCAAGGAGTGTATAGCGGACATACGTGCGCAGGGGAGGGAGGTGAGACTTTTCTGGTTAAAAGCCCACGTAGGAACACCAGGGAACGAAAGGGCCGACGAACTGGCCAAGGAAGGGGCAGCAAAGGAGGTGGAGGTGCACGACTACGCAGCAGTGCCCTTGTCATATGTGAAAAAGAAGATCCGAGAGGAATCTATCAGGAAGTGGCAGGACAGATATGATTCCTCCGTCACGGGTTCTATAACCAAAGGTTTCCTACCAAACGTACGTGAAGCGTATAAATTGGTCAGGGAGACAAGGTTGAACCCGCTACACATACAGATGATGACAGGGCACGGAGGGTTTGGTGAATACTTGCACCGGTTTAGGCTGAAGGACGAGCCGGGGTGTGAGTGCGACCAAACCAAAGGAGAAACAGTCTGGCACCTACTACTGGAATGCCCACGGTTCCTATCCCGCCGACATGACTTGGAGTGCGTTCTGGAAGCAAACCTTACACAAGAGAATGTACCAGATCAGCTCGGTAATAAAAAGAAAAGAGCCAGCATGCTAGACTTCATGGAGTACGTGGCGGATATAGCAGTCAGAAGGAACAGTACTCTGACTGCTGAACAGACACCCACGGTAAACGCTCCGCTATCGCGACCACAACCATCGCAACCAGCTAGCGACTACACGAACAAACAAACAACAAACATACACACACTACACGTAACAAAGCACGGGGAACCTGGAAGCCCTGGGATCCACATTCGCAGCGTTGCCCTATTCATGGACGGCAATGCGGAGAGAATGGGGATAGCCTTCTGCAATGATGAGGCCCGCAGCTCGGTATACATCTCCCCCGGTCTTGGAGCCCTGTTAAATGGAAGCACCTCAAAAACTACCATGAGACGGAAAGTCTACAATGCCCTACCTGAAGTACTAGTGGAAGGACATCGCTGTAGAGTAGTGCGAGAGAAGAACAAGCTCATCGCGCTATTCTGTAGCGAAGGTACCACAGGTTATAGGAGGGCATGTGAGGTGCTGCGTAGAATAGCGGCCCGGTCCGGAGAGGGAGAAACTCCACCCAAACGAATCAGTGTGGACGCGATGGTCGTGGGGTACCACAAAGGAGAGGCTAGGGACTATATAGGAGCCCTGGAAGCCTCCAAGTACCATGAGGTGGTGGTGTACGAAGAGAGAGGGCAAAACCTCTCCTTCCTGACACCGCGACGTCAAGACCAGAGCGTCCCGCCCGCCCAAATGGACCGCGACATAATCAGCGGGTCTGAAAGACTGGCGAAGAGGGTGGAGGAAGAAGCGGCACTCATGGGGCAGAAGGAAAGGGCCCACAAAATGTCAGTAACATCGACATGGGCCAGAGTAAAGACCTTCTTCTCAGGGCTAGTGAAACAGCGACCCTGTGCTACAAAAACAGCAAAACCACACACACAACACCACCATACTTATCCAAACACAAACAGCGCATCAGCGAGACAGAGGCAGTGTCGGGGATCGCAACGAGAAACAACAGCTGGACCACCGGAGGAGTCACTCAGAAAAACACCTATTGTGCCAAGCAAGGCCTGGACCAGTGGCTACTCCAAGGAACAGAAGGAACCAGCAGTGCATGCGAGAAAAGGAATGGGCAACCTCCAGCAAATACCTAAATGTGCATCAGTCATGCCAAATGAAATGACCTCCATCAACACCGCAGACCAGGCAGATGACGGAAATGGCATTACATCGGCCATGCACACTGGAGAGGGAAAGAAAAAGTATACCCTTATCGTGAAAGGCTTCGACGTCACCAAATCAGGTGGCAGGTTGGTCGATGAGATAAGGGATACCTTAGATTTCGAGAACACCAGGCTCAGAGCGGACCGCATGCACATCTCGAGGAAACCGGAAGCCACACTCACATGTGAAACGGCCAAGGCAGCAGACCAACTTTGCCGGAAGCTATACGAGGATAAAACCTTAAGCACTTCAGGCCTCAGCATGGTTGAGCAAAGAGAACCGGTTTCATCCAAATCCACCGACAAAGCCACCAGAAAACCACTACAAAAACCTGTAATGAGACCGGGATTCGTCGTGGCAAGCAAGGACGCGAACCAGAGCGAGTACGGGGTCATGAAAGCGATAAATCGTGCTTTGGACTCCGAAAACTCTGGGCTGAAAGCCGACCACGTGCGAATGGAGATGGCTACCAAGGTTCTACTTACCTGCGAGTCCCTAGAAACAGCCGGGAAAATAAGGGACAAACTCCACACAAACGCAGACTTGGTAACATCTAGAATAAAGAGCAAAACAGTCAAAGACCAAGCGACGGCGTCAACATCCACCCACAAGAAACCCTCAGCGCAGCATATGGGGATGATGAGCGCCTTATCAGCGCTAGCGGGCCCCATGCAGCAGGAACCTCAGAGGGAAAAGCATCGGGGAACCTGGCAGTTCTTGAACTGCGACCCAGGTTATAAGAGCTCCCGAAAGGACGCCGATCGCCACTTCCCTACAGTGATAGCCAAACCCAGAAAGGATCGTCCCTGTAAAGCGGTGGTGACCAGAACTAGGGCCGATATGGGCCAAGTATCTCCCCCTACCCTAATGAAGGCGTCTACTCCCGAAGAACACATGCGGAACGCATTCGTGGAATTTGTAGCAGTCACAAGAGCAACAATGCAGGTAAAAGAGTTAACATGCATGAAGATCATGCAGGCTTACCAGCAGGGTTCCTTGGGGCTGCTAGGAAATCTACTAGAAGAAGCGGAAGCAGCGGTGTACAACAACGACACAAGCCAGGTATTACATGGCGAAATGTCGGGGGAGTACATGGCTGCATACAGCAAAAGCATGGGTTTCGTAGAAAAGGAGGAGAAGCCTGAGGGGGTGGGCACAGAGAAGGAGACCCGATTTAGAACACCTCCTGGTGAACCGATAGTGGTAGTGGCGAAGTGCACTAGGATCATGCATGAAGGGAGAATACTGGAGATGGCAGAAGCCATATCGAGTAGTCTCTCGGAAGGTAAGATGCCGGACGACCGGGCCACACCACAGTTCACTTGGATCAACGGAGTCCCAGGTTGTGGGAAAACTACTTTTATTATAAATCGGGTCAATTTGGACGGAGATATACTGGTCACCTCAACAACGGAAGCCGCAAATGATTTGAGGGAAAGGTTGATGGAGAAGGTAGGGGAACGCAAAGTTAAAAGATGCGTAAGAACTATGGCGTCGCTATTGATCAATGGGGTTTATGGGGGCGAATCGTGTAAACGATTAATAGTGGATGAGGCCCTCATGAACCACTTTGGTTCTATAGTAATGGCAATACTGATAACAAAAGCCGAAAGCGTTCTCCTAGTCGGAGACCACAACCAGCTTCCCTACATCGACAGGGAAAATCTTTTCAGGCTGTTTTACACCACACCACATACAATAACACACATCACGAGAGAGTTGCCGTGCACATTCAGAAATCCCATGGATGTCGCATATGCCCTCAATGAGATCTATGAGGGCATTTATTCAGCTAAAACGACGGTCAGATCCCTAGCGATAAAGGGGTATAGGGGAGAGAGAGTACCCAAGGCACCAAATACGTTGTACCTGGTGCACACCCAGGCTGAGAAGGCTCATCTTATCAGTCAGGGTTACGGTCAGGACGAGGGCTCTCGAACCTTAACTATCCACGAATCGCAGGGACTTACCTATAAGACCGTCTACATAGTGCGAACCACGGCGGCTCGCTCGAGAATCTTAAAAAGTGTCCAACACGCGGTCGTGGCCGTCTCCAGACATACGGATGTATGCGTCTATTTCACGGACGACACTCAAGAAGACGCAACAGCTCGTCTGATAATGCGCGCAGTCCGAACGTCCGTCCGTGAAATAAGCGAATACAACATAAAAATGGCGATGATGAATGGGGACGATGAGGTAAGAGATGCGACAATAGCATCGGTGGACCGGAGCCCCT